>VZTR01020064.1:57559-72489 GCA_013400775.1 Chaetops frenatus | reverse complement strand
CCTCTCCTAGGGAGTTAGGAAGAGAGAATCAGACGTAATTTTTGGGAAGAACTTAGTTCATTTTTTATCCATCACATGGGAGCTAAGCAATTGCTGCAATCAAAGGTTGTTAGCTGTTCCCTGGCCAGTATAAACTAGTAACCAGCAGCTGCAGCTGTTTTGTACTACATTACACAGGAGAAAATGAGCTGCTGCTAGTAATAAATCACCATAATTTAAATTTGATTTAATGTTTATCCTTTTTTTCCTTTAGTAGCTACTAGTATTTTGATCCCTTTAAAACATTCTTGTCTCTCACCATAACACTCGTTTTATAAACTACTGCAGGCATATCAAACTCTAGTTTTGAAAATACTTTTTCCACAAACATTCCATATGTAGAGCACCATTGTATTTCCTCTAATATTTAAGTGACAAACCCATTCAATTACCAATATATTACTTTCAATCTTTGTTTCACTTGTGAAACTTCCTGAGGCAGCTCAGCTCTGGGGAGAGAGGGGGCTGTTGTGTTTACAGCAAGAACAAGCTGTAATTACAAGCTGCAGATATAAATATGCACCTCTAAACCACAGAGAAAGTGAGTTGCTTCAGCCATTCAAGTTATCCAGCAGTGTAAACATTTCAATACTGTAATGACAGCTTGTTCTCATTTCCTTGCTTACAGACATTGGACTGCTTCTGGCAGCTATCTATTAGAACATCCCAACACTTTGCAGGAATGTGGCTGTCAGCGACCCCACATTCCTATGTCAAGATAGAAGCCATGTGCATCTGAATATCTGTCCTTGCCTTTCCTAAGCTTGATGACAGCTTGGATTGCTAAAACAGTCTGGCGCTTCACTGAGCAACAGCTTGCAAGGACAATAATAATAATAACAACATATCTTTATAATATGGTAATATGCTTGTAATAAATGGAATCTATTTCTAGCTGGAGAATAAAAGGCTACACTGAAGCAAGATGAATTTCAGCTTGATCTCTTTATCCAGTATCCAACACCTACACTAAGGCATCAAAACTAAGTCAAAGTCTCATATTTTATTTATAAAAACCCAACTTTTTTAAGAATTGTTGGAAATGGAAGAAGAGATGTATCAATTAATATTTTAACAGTCTAAATAAATAAAGCATAAGTGATGAAATGTGGGACTAGGTAATTTTTGAGTCTTCTTTAAGCAACATTTTACGTGCCTGAGAGCTTAGAAAGGAACAATCAATCTTTACATCTTTCATGTAAAATGTTTTCTCCAATGTCTTTGCTCTGAACAATTTCAGTAGTTAAGCTTATGCTTCCTATGACACTGTTTCCTTCAAAAATTCATTTGAGGTGTTTTGGTGGAGGTAGGCTGCCTCCTCCAAGCATTTTTGTCACCCTCCTTATTTTGGGTGAGACAGTCACATCTGGAAAAGTTATAGTTACCCTAAGTCACTGCCACTACAGGTGGCCTTTCTCAGTAGCTCAGATAAGCTAGTGCATTGCTCTGGGTCACTAGACATGATATAGCCCTAAATACTGAAAACTTACAAAGAACAAACAGCAAATATGAGCAAATATGAGACAGCACATTTCCCCTTTTTCAGGAATTATTCTTGGCTTCTTTAGCTCATCCCCGTTTCAGCTTGTACATGAGTTTCTGCAATGCTTAACTCTGACAACCCAGATTTTGAATTCATTTCCCAGACCCTTCAGTCTGATGCAATGTGACATTATCATACTTAACGGCATTTGAGAAGGTTTTGAGCTATTTAAATTCAGAAAAATCAACTGCATTTAAATGATTCTTTATTAATTAGAGTTAAATTTATTCTTTCCCATCTGCAGTATAGGCATCTTTGATTTCTGTATTTGGGGAAAGTAACCACATATTTATGACCAACTTAAGTCCTGCCTCCTGCTCCCTTGTTCAAAAGAAGCAAAAATAAGTTGTCTTTCTTTCTTGCCACACTGATAAACATTCAATTACTTGAAACAAATGGGGTTCTCTGAGCACGCCAAAGTATTTCAATCAGTTGGCAAGGTCATTGCAACAGTTTGGACTGGGTTTCAGATTATTTGCCAGACTTAACACTCAAAAGGCTACATCTTATAAAACACTTCTAGAATCATAGAATGGTTTGTATGGGAAGGAGCCCTTAAGATCATCTAGTTCCAACCTCCCTGCAGGGACACCTCCTTCTAGACCAAGTTGCTCAGGGCCCCATCCAATCTGATTCTGAACACACTCCAGGGATGGGGAATCCACAATTTCTCTGGGCAATCTGCTCCAGTGCCTCACCACCCTCACAGCCAAGAACTTCCTCCTAATATCTAATCTGAATTTACTCTTTTTAAGCTTGAATCAACTCCCCCTTTTGCTGACACTTCATGCTCTTGTAACAAGTCCCTCTCTCTCCTGTAGGCTCCCTTCAGGTACCAGAAAGCTGCAGTTAGGTCACTTCTAAGACGGCTCTTTTCCAGGCTGAATACATTCAGTTCTCTCAGCTTTTCCTCAGATGAGAGGTGTTCCATCCTTCTAATCATCTTGGTGACCCTGCTCTGGACTCTTTCCAACGGGCCCATGTTTTTCCTGTGCTGAGGACTCCAGAGCTGGATTCAGTACTCCAGGAGGAGCCTCATCAGAGTGGAAAGCAAGAGGCTTAATGTTTGTCTGTCTTGTATTTAACAACTACAATACAATAAATTTTCCTTCATTTTCATTTCATTAATACTTATCAATAAATATTGAATTTCTTGAGAAGAAAATTTCAATGATTTTCAAATTATTTGAAAATTAATATCACATCAAAATTTTGGAGGAAGGAATGGGCTCACAAAGAGAAGGTCTGAGCATCGGCCACTTCCTTGACTCCATCAGAGCACAGGATAACTTGGAGGAGGTGGTACTCACTCCTCCTTGTTGAAGTTATGACACTTGAAGAAATGAGTCCCTATCACAAAAAAAAAGAAGAATGCTCCAGATCAGAAGGAAGAATCAGCACACTTTGGAGCCACTACTGACAGAGTCTACTTGCTAATCCTGCAGGTATAGATATTGTACAATTTTTCACAAGGCAATGACTTGGGAACAATCATGACCTATCTGTACCTCGGGGTTTTGGGAAAAAGCATGAAAAGTAACTAAATTCCCCTTAGCATATAAGGAGACTAAATCTCCTTATCTCATACTCTAGCCAAAAGCTTCACATTTTTTTGCAAAAATATAGGTGAACTCATATCATAGACAAAGTTAAAAAATGGTATCTCCAAATCAGAAAGCTGACAGAGAACACTTGCCTCTGAAAGCTAACAGTGTGCAGAGGAACAGAGAATGAAATGTTCTTTGCTTCAGACTTGTAATAAAACTTTCAGTGCTTCACAGTGCCTCTGGTAGCTCTTCAGACCCTCTCTAAGGAGCTGTGGCTCATCAGCTGAAGAATGCAGATCTGGGATTCACTTTTTTTTTCCCTGAGGCCAAGCCACCTTCACTTTAGTGCCTACATCCATAACAGAAGTTGAAAATGTTACGATTCTGCATTGTTTGGCACATTCCACACTCCTAGGAATAAAAAGGTTTTGCTGAAAAGAAGGGCAGATGTAATTATGTAAAACATTCTTACATTTGCAACAAGTTATTGCTCTGTTCTACACAAGTTACTCATGGTTAAAATTTCATGTTAATAGCATTGGGGAGTAGCAGGAGACAAAGCCAATGCAATGAAATAAGCTAATAAAGCAAGGCATCTCTGGGCCTTCTGCCTCCCTGTGTTATCTGTCCTGTATTTTAATTCAGCTGCACATCCTAAATTTTATGGTAATATAAACCTGAAAACTCTAATTGGGAACACTTTGGCTAATGAATATGTGAATCAAGAAAGTATTTGATAAAATTGAAGAAGAAACAAGGGAAAACCCCATCGAACATGAGCCCTCCTGAACATTTTTTTGTGGACTTCTTTACAGATTGGGTTGTATTTATTCTTTACAGATCTTCGCGATCCAAAACAACTAATGTGGAACACATAATGAAGGGAAATGTGGTCAGAAACGCTCCTATGAATTTTAATTTTCTTTGAATAAAAAACAACTTCAAAAAGATCTGGAAAGTTTAAAAGATGATATTGCAGTGCCAGAATAATGACATTTGTGATACTGTTATTGTGAATCTATATCGGAGTGACATAATGTCATTCATTATCCTACTATGAAAATAAACACATCAGGAAATTTAGGACCTAATTATGTTGTGTGTGGAAAACTTGTAGCAAGAGATATGAAGAAAAGGGGAGTTGATGCTGTATAGTAAATCTGAGGCCTAAATGAAGTGGAAGAACAAATATAAAAGCTGTAAAACATATATTACTTAGTGCCTCTTTTCTCCTTTGAATAGCATCCATAATCATGAATAACACTTGTTCCCTGTCCAGACAGGACACTGTTCACCACAGAAAGGGAAAAGGTAGAAAGAAGGTGGATCTGTAAGTCCTCTCTGCCCAGCCAAATTCTAAGATTTCCAGAGTCTCTCTGACCCAGACATAAATCAGAGCCTCATGCCATGAGCACTTTTGGCTGGGGAAATAGGCTGACTTAATAGTACATTTATAGGGCAAAAAAAAAGAAGCTACAGAAGAATGAAGAATAAGACCTGTCATGTGCAAATAATGTAGGATGAGGAGAGAATTAGAATCTTGACAAGTAATAATAAGAGCTTTTAGGCAATAGGCAGCTGGTTCTGCTGAGAACTTTCAGCCTTAAAGAGCCACTGGGACCTTTCTTTACTAAGACCAATGCCCCGAAAGTATGTAGGGACTTAGAAGCATTTTTGTACAGCTCACTCCCAAACCCAGCTTACATGCTCTGATTAGCCACAGTCTTTGCTCAGAGCCAGGTGTACAGCATGGTTGAAAACAATGAGGACACAGATGGACTTGGACAGGAATACTGTTTCCAAGCATAGTGGCAATGTGACTCAGAAGATCAGAAACCAGCATTAGGTGTAAATTTTAAAACTGTGAGAATTCCAAAACTCATTACAAAAATGTTTGAACTGCATCGATGTCAGTGGATCAGGATCCATTTGAATATAGGAAAAAAATCAGGAAGCCTGCCAGAATAAAAACTATGGCACCCTCTCAATATTATACACCAAGGAATCATTAAAGCAAAGTAGGAAACTATTGGAGGAGCTAAAGGGAAGACAACAAGGCACACACTTTGCCTGTTTTAGTAATTTACAGAAGTTTAATTGTGGAGTTTTCTAACTTCATAACTGAAAGACCAGGTAATGGTTGCAGGACCATTTAGTTGAATAATCAAACCATCAAAAATTATTTTCATTTCTTCTGAAAAGCACTACAGAAGTAAAAAAATCTATACAATTGTTTACTGTTTATGCAAACTTAATTAAGCTGAACTCAAGAATCTGTACTAATGCAAATAGTTTAGGCTTTGGGCTCAAAATGTGCAGCCAAGTGCTTATTATACTTATTATCTCCTTAATGCACTTTTTACTTTCCCTTCCCTTCTGCTGCTTGCTTTACATCATCAGCAATTTTTATCTTGATTTTTTCACTTAAAAAAAAAAAATCTGGGAATTTTACAAATCAATAAACCAAACCACATATACTTCTACAAGAATAGTCCTTAATGAAAAAGNCTGAACTCAAGAATCTGTACTAATGCAAATAGTTTAGGCTTTGGGCTCAAAATGTGCAGCCAAGTGCTTATTATACTTATTATCTCCTTAATGCACTTTTTACTTTCCCTTCCCTTCTGCTGCTTGCTTTACATCATCAGCAATTTTTATCTTGATTTTTTCACTTAAAAAAAAAAAATCTGGGAATTTTACAAATCAATAAACCAAACCACATATACTTCTACAAGAATAGTCCTTAATGAAAAAGCAGACAAACACACACACATACACACTCTCCTCACTCCAATTTTCTCTTACTGCCCTCCTGTGCTTCTGTAAACAGTTTCCTGTTCAGGTAGGCATTTTCAGCAAGAGTTATAAAAAAAATAGAGAGATCATTTAGGAAGCTGCAGGGCAGGCTTCACCATATGGTATGCCCAGAGGATACACTAGCAACTCATGATGTCATACTTCTGTATTAAATATCCCTGATTGCCTCCACTTGTAACACAGGTCTGAACCAGAAAACATGATAAAATGCATACATGACAGTTCTCATTCTCCAAGTAGTTCGTAGCAAAATTATATCTAAGGAATGGAATAAGAATGTGTAGGGAGAATAAAAACTGTATTGAGCAGACCAAATATTACCTTTTCTGCTCCTGAATGGTTTCCATGTTCAGTAACTTGCCAGCCATCTGGAGCAGGAAGGTAAGGGTACTGCTCCAGTGCCTAAGTTGCTGTATTATTATATCAGAAATATTATATAATATGTTGCATTATATTTATTATATTTATTATATTATGTTGCATTATATGTATTAGAATAGTATACATAATTATATAACAGATATAATAAAAGCCCTCAACTTTCTTATTAGATTATCAACTACTGCCCTGTAATGTAAGAAGAATACAGTGCAAGAGTTTGTGAGGCCTTTGTACTGGTGTACATGCACACAGATGGTGCAAGGCACCTGAGACTTTGACCTAGAAATTCATCTGTTCTGAGGCCCCTTTAAATTCTTTTTACACTCTCTTTGGAGCCCAGAATGAAAATAAAAGCTTTTAGCCGTGCTTTTTTTTGTACAGACCTCTCCACTACCAACCACTGTTAAAGTTTCACATAGTGAAGTACCTGAAGAACCTCTACTGAAACTCTGTGATTTAGGAAAAAAAGAAAGAGAAAGAAACAAGGAAAAAAGGAAGGAGAAAGACAGCTCACTTCTACTACCTTTGAAAAAGTGGAGTAAGATGAGATTAAAGCATCAGATGAAACAGTTTGGACACAAAGCACAACTGGCCAAAAAAAGAGGTTCATCACAGGTTAGAACATCTGTGTCTGCTGGCTGATTTTTGGCACTGCTTCTTCGAAAACAACCACTTGCCACTGCTCTTCTGACCAGTGGCTGAGGACAAAACACAGCATCCATCACTTGCACAAAAAGCTCTCTGTTGCTCATCAGCAATGCTCCTCGTGCTACAGCCCTGAAGGGTGGAGGGTGAGCTCTCTAGACTGTTTACTCTTAGCTAAACTGACTTACATTCACGTATCACTCAGAAAACACCTGACAGGAAAAAAAAACACAAAGGCTTTTGTTCAGTAGTAGTCAGGCCTGCAGGTCAGCATCTGCTGTCTTTTCTTTTCATAGAAACATAGAAGGATAGAATGGTTTGGGTTGAAAGGAACCGCTCTGCCATGCGCAGGGGTGCCACGCACTAGACCAGGGTGTTGAAATCCCCATTCAACATGGCCTTGAACACTTCCAGGGATAAGTCATCCACAACTTCTCTCAGCAACTTGTTCCAATCCACAGTGTGTGATTTTCTTCCTAAACCTAATCTAAATATACCCTCTTTCAGTTTAAAGCTAGTCCCCCTTCTCCTATCACTGCATACCCTTCTCAAATGTCCCTCTCCAGCTCTCTTGTAGGCCTCCTCTAGTTAAGTTTGCTGTAAGGTCTCCCCAGAGCCTTCTCTTCTCTAGGCTGAAAATTCCCAACTTTTTCAGCCTGTTTCCATAGGAGAGTTGATCCAGACCTCTGATTGTCTTGGTGGCTCTTCTCTGAACTCACTCTAACAGGTCAGTGCCCTGGGGAACCCCAGGCTGGATGCAGTACTCCTGGTGCAGTTTCAGAGGAAGAATCCCCTCCCTTTTCCTGCTGGCCAAGCTGCTTTTGATTCATCCCAGGAGATGTTTGACTTTCTGGGTTGTGAACACACTAAGTCACAGGGAGCTTTTCNCTTCCAGGGATAAGTCATCCACAACTTCTCTCAGCAACTTGTTCCAATCCACAGTGTGTGATTTTCTTCCTAAACCTAATCTAAATATACCCTCTTTCAGTTTAAAGCTAGTCCCCCTTCTCCTATCACTGCATACCCTTCTCAAATGTCCCTCTCCAGCTCTCTTGTAGGCCTCCTCTAGTTAAGTTTGCTGTAAGGTCTCCCCAGAGCCTTCTCTTCTCTAGGCTGAAAATTCCCAACTTTTTCAGCCTGTTTCCATAGGAGAGTTGATCCAGACCTCTGATTGTCTTGGTGGCTCTTCTCTGAACTCACTCTAACAGGTCAGTGCCCTGGGGAACCCCAGGCTGGATGCAGTACTCCTGGTGCAGTTTCAGAGGAAGAATCCCCTCCCTTTTCCTGCTGGCCAAGCTGCTTTTGATTCATCCCAGGAGATGTTTGCCTTTCTGGGTTGTGAACACACTAAGTCACAGGGAGCTTTTCATCCACCAACATCCCCAAGTCCTCCTCCTTAGGGCTGTTCTAAATCCTTGTCCATCCAGCCTGTATTTGTGCTTGGGATTGTCCTGGCCTGGGTGCAGGACCTTCCTCTTGGCCTTGTTTTTTTCTTCACATTTAAATGGAGTTGTCATTATTTAATTTTAAAATTACCGCTCTAACTCAAAATCTACACCACAAGTCAAAATGGGATGTAATTATAAACTTTTAGGATCATTATGAAATTAAATTATAAGAACATCTTATGCAATTGCAACTAGACATTCTAAATAGATGATAAAATTGCACTTTATTACTGCTAAGTGAAGATGGAACCAGGACCAGACATTGATAGGAATCAGTTACAAATGTAAAACTGATCACTAATTGACCAAAACTTCACAGATAATCAACCTAATAACAGCTAATCAAACGAGAGTTACAAATTAAACAAATAAATCCTTCACTCACAGTCCCTCCTTTTGATATCCTCCTCCCTATGAAGTGGGACTTTGTTCACTGATCATTTAACAGACCAGACGTTTTTAGAGCTCATCCTTGTTCAAGTTGTAGACAGGCTTGAGACAGATTTCGTAAAACAAAGCCTTCAGCACCAGCGACTCCTGTCACAGCACATTATCTCCTCAGTAGTATTGGCACAGCTGCTTGAGAGGCTTTGCTGTGAACCAGACCAAGGAATTGATAAAGCTGGAAATAATCCCATGGATTTTTAAAGTTTTTTTTCTTCAAGTCAGATCACTTTCTCTGTCTAGATCTCAGCAGAAGTGGGAACACGCGGGGAGGTGGAAGTTATCCGCTGCCTGCTACTTCAAAATTCTAGGTCACAACCTAACAACTTATTTTCTTAGTTACTCCTTTTAAACAGTTGTAGATTATACATGCAAAAGCAGTAATAAATACTAGTCATTTAAAACATGTCCCAGAATCTCAAACTTTGGAATGTGGTGAAGCCTTATAAAGCTGTGCACAACTGCACTTCTGCACAAGAATGAAATATAGAATATTCACGATGTTGAAATTTCTTTTTTCCCCCACTTAAATATTTTCCTTCCATTTTCCTCTGTATAGCACTAAGTTTGCAGCAGCTAGGCTCAGGTTGCTGAATATTCTCATCTCCACTTGACAGAGGAGAACACGGGGGTGTGTTCAGTCTACTCTGCTGGCCGGAGCCTTGGACCGAACCATCTGTGCTTTACTTGGGAGAGCTGAGCTGTCACAGATTGCCCTGCACTACCTCAGCCTATCCAGGACACTGCAGGGAAAGCTACACTTATAATTAGGGGCCCTGTGTGCAGAAAACACCAAGCTTTGCCTCACATGAGCAATAATAAGTGGAAGTTGGAGGATTTCTAATGTGCAGTTGTGAGGAAATCTGTCTTGAGAACATGTACTTAACTGATTGTATAGACATGCTGAGAGCTATTCTGCTGAGAGTAGTTTATTCCTGCAACATTCAGTTATTGCTTCAGGGGACTTTAAATATCATTTCTTGCGGCCCGGATGATCACAGGTATTCAGGCACATACAAGAAATGTAAGCTTTCCAGAGTGCTATTTCACTGAGGCACAGATGGAGCTGTATGATTTATCTGAAGTCACCCAGGGATACAGCAGCAATCAACATCACCAGGACTATTCCCCAAAGCACAGCCAGACTTCATAATAGATGCTGACTAAGTACACAGTCAGCATGAGGAGTAGAAATGGATTCCTCCACTGAATTCTCTTTATTGCTATAAACAATTTACATGGATAGCAGCTTGTTATGGGGTTGGTGATTCATGGAGATGTCTTACTAGATCATACTTGCTGTATAACTTGAACCATGGGTGCAGCTAGTGTCTGTGAGGCTGGGCAGTTGGCTATGTTTCAGTTAATTCATCAGCAATTAAAACAGGGGATTTCTAAACCACAACACCAGATTCAGGGGCAGGTGGCAGAAAACCCTACACAGAGAGGAAGGAGTTGGGGAAAAAGGCATAAAGTTGTCAACTGTGAGTTACACTCATAGTCTAAAGATGACATCACATCACTGAAGCCACAGCGGTGGTTCTTGTGTCATCTCCACAGTCTGGCTTTCGCTGCATTGATATTTTAAGTTTCACCAATGGTGATCTCAGCCCAGCTTCTCTTTTACACAAAGATATTTTATACAGCTTGACCATTACAAAGGTCTTGTACCTTTCATTAGTACCTACTGTAAGATTGTTTTTAACTGGCAGTGCAGGCTGGAAGGATCTCAAGATGAATGGAATTCAGATCCCTGCTCTGCCCTGTTTAGTGTGCTCCTGAACTTATGGTGAGAAGCCTATAATGGTTTGCTGTAACAACCAACTCACTGTATATTGGGTGACAAATGAGTTATAATATTTCACTGCACTTGGCTTAGTACATGAAGTGGCAAGTACTGGGAGCATATTTCAGGATTTATTCAAGTACAAGCATTGAAATATTCCCATTCTTTGCAGGAGACAAAAGGAAATCAAGATACTGATTTTCGGGTTTGGTTTGTTTTTGGTTTTTTTTATAAAACTGAAATATTGTTTGAAAGAGTTTGCTTTGGTTTTGCCATTTTGCATACTAAGTACAAAGCTGTTCGCCAGAGTTATGCTCAAGATGTTGAAAGAATAAAATATTTCTGTAGAGATGTCCTTATTGTGTTCANTCATTAGTACCTACTGTAAGATTGTTTTTAACTGGCAGTGCAGGCTGGAAGGATCTCAAGATGAATGGAATTCAGATCCCTGCTCTGCCCTGTTTAGTGTGCTCCTGAACTTATGGTGAGAAGCCTATAATGGTTTGCTGTAACAACCAACTCACTGTATATTGGGTGACAAATGAGTTATAATATTTCACTGCACTTGGCTTAGTACATGAAGTGGCAAGTACTGGGAGCATATTTCAGGATTTATTCAAGTACAAGCATTGAAATATTCCCATTCTTTGCAGGAGACAAAAGGAAATCAAGATACTGATTTTCGGGTTTGGTTTGTTTTTGGTTTTTTTTATAAAACTGAAATATTGTTTGAAAGAGTTTGCTTTGGTTTTGCCATTTTGCATACTAAGTACAAAGCTGTTCGCCAGAGTTATGCTCAAGATGTTGAAAAAGTACAAGGCTGAGATGCTCCACTGGGACAGGGTAATCCCAGACACAAATATTGACTGGGAGAAGAACATATATCGAGCAGCCTTGAGGAGAAGGACTTGGAGATTGTCATGGATAAAAAGCTGGACATGGTCCATCAATGTGTGCTTGCAACCCAGGCAGCCAACTGGATCCTGGGCTGCATCAAAAGAGGCCCAGACACAAATATTGACTGGGAGAAGAACATATATCGAGCAGCCTTGAGGAGAAGGACTTGGAGATTGTCATGGATAAAAAGCTGGACATGGTCCATCAATGTGTGCTTGCAACCCAGGCAGCCAACTGGATCCTGGGCTGCATCAAAAGAGGCCCAGACACAAATATTGACTGGGAGAAGAACATATATCGAGCAGCCTTGAGGAGAAGGACTTGGAGATTGTCATGGATAAAAAGCTGGACATGGTCCATCAATGTGTGCTTGCAACCCAGGCAGCCAACTGGATCCTGGGCTGCATCAAAAGAGGCCCAGACACAAATATTGACTGGGAGAAGAACATATATCGAGCAGCCTTGAGGAGAAGGACTTGGAGATTGTCATGGATAAAAAGCTGGACATGGTCCATCAATGTGTGCTTGCAACCCAGGCAGCCAACTGGATCCTGGGCTGCATCAAAAGAGGCCCAGACACAAATATTGACTGGGAGAAGAACATATATCGAGCAGCCTTGAGGAGAAGGACTTGGAGATTGTCATGGATAAAAAGCTGGACATGGTCCATCAATGTGTGCTTGCAACCCAGGCAGCCAACTGGATCCTGGGCTGCATCAAAAGAGGCCCAGACACAAATATTGACTGGGAGAAGAACATATATCGAGCAGCCTTGAGGAGAAGGACTTGGAGATTGTCATGGATAAAAAGCTGGACATGGTCCATCAATGTGTGCTTGCAACCCAGGCAGCCAACTGGATCCTGGGCTGCATCAAAAGAGGCCCAGACACAAATATTGACTGGGAGAAGAACATATATCGAGCAGCCTTGAGGAGAAGGACTTGGAGATTGTCATGGATAAAAAGCTGGACATGGTCCATCAATGTGTGCTTGCAACCCAGGCAGCCAACTGGATCCTGGGCTGCATCAAAAGAGGCCCAGACACAAATATTGACTGGGAGAAGAACATATATCGAGCAGCCTTGAGGAGAAGGACTTGGAGATTGTCATGGATAAAAAGCTGGACATGGTCCATCAATGTGTGCTTGCAACCCAGGCAGCCAACTGGATCCTGGGCTGCATCAAAAGAGGCCCAGACACAAATATTGACTGGGAGAAGAACATATATCGAGCAGCCTTGAGGAGAAGGACTTGGAGATTGTCATGGATAAAAAGCTGGACATGGTCCATCAATGTGTGCTTGCAACCCAGGCAGCCAACTGGATCCTGGGCTGCATCAAAAGAGGCCCAGACACAAATATTGACTGGGAGAAGAACATATATCGAGCAGCCTTGAGGAGAAGGACTTGGAGATTGTCATGGATAAAAAGCTGGACATGGTCCATCAATGTGTGCTTGCAACCCAGGCAGCCAACTGGATCCTGGGCTGCATCAAAAGAGGCCCAGACACAAATATTGACTGGGAGAAGAACATATATCGAGCAGCCTTGAGGAGAAGGACTTGGAGATTGTCATGGATAAAAAGCTGGACATGGTCCATCAATGTGTGCTTGCAACCCAGGCAGCCAACTGGATCCTGGGCTGCATCAAAAGAGGCCCAGACACAAATATTGACTGGGAGAAGAACATATATCGAGCAGCCTTGAGGAGAAGGACTTGGAGATTGTCATGGATAAAAAGCTGGACATGGTCCATCAATGTGTGCTTGCAACCCAGGCAGCCAACTGGATCCTGGGCTGCATCAAAAGAGGCCCAGACACAAATATTGACTGGGAGAAGAACATATATCGAGCAGCCTTGAGGAGAAGGACTTGGAGATTGTCATGGATAAAAAGCTGGACATGGTCCATCAATGTGTGCTTGCAACCCAGGCAGCCAACTGGATCCTGGGCTGCATCAAAAGAGGAGTAACCACCAGGTCAGGGGAGATGATTCTGCCCCTCTACTCTGCCCTCATGAGGCTCCACCTGGAGTAGCTGCATCCAGCTCGGGATTCCTCAGCACAAGAAAGATGTGGACTTGTTGATGCAGAGGAGGTCACCAAGATGACCAGAGGGCTGGGGCACCTCTTCTAAAAAGACAGGCTGACAGAGATGGAAATGTTGAGCCTGGAGAAAAGAATGCTACAGGGACACCACATTGCAGCCCTCCAGTGCCTAAAGAGGTCTTATAAAATAGAGGAAGAGAGATATTTTACATGAGCAGATAGTGATAAGTCAAGGGAGAATACTTTCAAATGAAAAGAGAAATTTTAGATTAGGTGCTAGGAAGATATTATTTCCTGTACTGAGGGACTGGAACAGCTTGCTCAGAAAAGTTGTGGATGACCCATCCTTGTCAGTGTTCAAGGCCAGGCTGAATGGAGCTTTAAGCAACCTGGTCTAGCGGGTGGCATCCCTGTTCATGGCAGAGTGGTTGGAACTGGTTGATTTTTAAGGTCCCTTCCAAGTCAGGCCATTGTATGATTCTGTGGGAGGGTGTATATTTACCAGGATATCAGGTACATGTATTGGTTTTGTTTTAATCAAAGTTAATCCTCATCTACATTAATATGCCACCATAGCTTTGCAAGAACTACACAGACATATTTTCCTCACATGTTGAGAATGCTGGGAGTCAGGTTTTATGCTTCAAAAGTCAGGACAAGCCATCAACAAAGGGCAGAAAAGCAAAAGTGATTGAAACACAACTGCACTGTCAGTTGCATTTTCCTCTGATTCTAAATCTGCAAATGACCACATAACTACAGAATTCACACATTTTCATGGAAGACAATTATATGCATTGTCTTGCACAGTAAATTATAGAATCCTGGCTGTGTATACCTTTCCTGGCAATTAATCACACTGATATAATTTAAAGATGCTTTCTCCAATTTGTTTTTTCACCAACAACAAGAAGATGAAAGCCTGAAAAACATACTTAGCTGAGTGCTTTCCTATTGATTTATTTTATCCTATTAAAGCCTTTCTTCTCCCTTAATACAAAGTAGGAAAATACTTAAAATCTGTATGACAGAAATCCAGAGTCACAATAAACTTTTTTTAAAGTGGTAGCTCCACATACACTCCATACTGCTTTTAACTCTATGAAAATAAACTGAATTTGCATAGGTGACACCACAGGTAAAAACATGCTTTTCTCCTGTTAACCCTGACTATGACTATGTTTCTTCAAGCAATGTTTGAGCATGTCCAGTACAAAATATTTTCTACAGAGATTGGGCTAAAACCCATAATATTAGATATTCAATTTTAGACATACAAGGTTGAAAAATATACCCTGTTTGGAGCACAGAGAGAGGGAAAGGCATGTGCTACTGG
>VZTR01020064.1:40180-57164 GCA_013400775.1 Chaetops frenatus | reverse complement strand
CTGCATCCAGCTCGGGATTCCTCAGCACAAGAAAGATGTGGACTTGTTGATGCAGAGGAGGTCACCAAGATGACCAGAGGGCTGGGGCACCTCTTCTAAAAAGACAGGCTGACAGAGATGGAAATGTTGAGCCTGGAGAAAAGAATGCTACAGGGACACCACATTGCAGCCCTCCAGTGCCTAAAGAGGTCTTATAAAAAAGAGGAAGAGAGATATTTTACATGAGCAGATAGTGATAAGTCAAGGGAGAATACTTTCAAATGAAAAGAGAAATTTTAGATTAGGTGCTAGGAAGATATTATTTCCTGTACTGAGGGACTGGAACAGCTTGCTCAGAAAAGTTGTGGATGACCCATCCTTGTCAGTGTTCAAGGCCAGGCTGAATGGAGCTTTAAGCAACCTGGTCTAGCGGGTGGCATCCCTGTTCATGGCAGAGTGGTTGGAACGGGTTGATTTTTAAGGTCCCTTCCAAGTCAGGCCATTGTATGATTCTGTGGGAGGGTGTATATTTACCAGGATATCAGGTACATGTATTGGTTTTGTTTTAATCAAAGTTAATCCTCATCTACATTAATATGCCACCATAGCTTTGCAAGAACTACACAGACATATTTTCCTCACATGTTGAGAATGCTGGGAGTCAGGTTTTATGCTTCAAAAGTCAGGACAAGCCATCAACAAAGGGCAGAAAAGCAAAAGTGATTGAAACACAACTGCACTGTCAGTTGCATTTTCCTCTGATTCTAAATCTGCAAATGACCACATAACTACAGAATTCACACATTTTCATGGAAGACAATTATATGCATTGTCTTGCACAGTAAATTATAGAATCCTGGCTGTGTATACCTTTCCTGGCAATTAATCACACTGATATAATTTAAAGATGCTTTCTCCAATTTGTTTTTTCACCAACAACAAGAAGATGAAAGCCTGAAAAACATACTTAGCTGAGTGCTTTCCTATTGATTTATTTTATCCTATTAAAGCCTTTCTTCTCCCTTAATACAAAGTAGGAAAATACTTAAAATCTGTATGACAGAAATCCAGAGTCACAATAAACTTTTTTTAAAGTGGTAGCTCCACATACACTCCATACTGCTTTTAACTCTATGAAAATAAACTGAATTTGCATAGGTGACACCACAGGTAAAAACATGCTTTTCTCCTGTTAACCCTGACTATGACTATGTTTCTTCAAGCAATGTTTGAGCATGTCCAGTACAAAATATTTTCTACAGAGATTGGGCTAAAACCCATAATATTAGATATTCAATTTTAGACATACAAGGTTGAAAAATATACCCTGTTTGGAGCACAGAGAGAGGGAAAGGCATGTGCTACTGGCATGACACTCCCAAAGTCAGTGAACCAAGACAAGAAACCAGAAGATAGTGCAGAAAGTTGCGTGCTGAGCAGGAGATATCAGAGAGATTTGCTGTCTCTGTCCAACCCTATGGGCTCTGCAGCCTCTCCTTCAGTGCCTCCACTGGGGCTCTGACTGGCTGCTTCCAGCGCCAGCTCTGATGTGGCACAGTGCTGCAACCTCAGGTCACACTGATGTGTAAACCCCCAAGCTGGAAGGAAAAGATGTGAAAAGATTTGTCTGGAGCTTCTGCACCTTGTCCTGGGTGCTGCCCTTGTCTCAGCCCTGTATTGCAGCTGTGTAGTGGCTGCTCTGGAATTCAAATATCAGTCACTTTAGGATATTTGACTTTCCTTATTCAACTATGTCTTGTCCCTCATGAACACCGTTGATGAGTCAAGCCTCCATGACTGTTCCATCTTCCTAGAGACTTTTCAAGACAGCCTTACTGAAAACCATCTGGATCAGTTCCAGCTTGTTTCAATAGAGCATGAGAGTATAGACATTCAAACAGTAGCAATGGGTTAGGGCCAGCCAGTCTACTGTATAACTGCAGGGTTGCAGTAACTGGTTGTAAAATAATCATTTATCTCAAACAATTCGAGATAAAAATTACTGCTAACATAGCTGAGTGTTTTGGGCTTAGGACATACATTGAAATGTTATTACAAATATGAGGATGTTCTTTTTCCAGCCAGGATAGCGTTAATTTTTGCAGTAGACAGGAGGAGGCAGGTCAGGAATCAGAGGTCATCCTGTGCTGCCTCACATTTTCTGGGCACAGGGTGAAGGGTCCCTTCCAGGTCAGGATAGCTTGGTGAAGGGAGCAGCCAGGTATTGTCAGGGGTTTTCCACATGGTGAGCAATATTTCTTTTCTTGTATCCCCTCTGATTAGTATTATTGCTGGTACCATTCATTTTCTTATTTCATTGCTGTTTCCAGTTAATTGTTCTTATCTCAACCCATAATCTTAACCTTTTGTGCCTCCATTTCTCCTCCCCAACCCACTGCAGTGGAGGTAGAGGAGGAGTGAACAAGTGGCACATGGTTTGGAGTAGTTTCAAGTGGGAGCATTACATTGGAGAATACCATTCCTAAACCACCTCAGGGTTTACATATAAACACAGTTTTTACATATAAAAAGTGTGGCTGTTATGCAGACATCTAAATATCAAAGTATTAACTGCCATGAAAATTCAGTTTCACAATATCTGTAGTATTCATAAGGTTAGGTAACAAGAATAAGAAAAAGCACAGGATAAAGTTACTGGTTTAGGTAAACTTATTCTTATTACATAGAAGGTATAAGTAAATATTCCCCAGAAAGGGGTCACTGCATAATTTTATGTCCCAGGCTGTACTCAGTTCTACATGATCCATATAGGGGTAATTAGTGAATCTTCTCTAACTAGCCAAACATATGCCCATTACCAAGCTCGTGAGTCAGCATTAGTAATTCACAACAACTTCAGCTAGGTGGCCAGGGATTGTCCCTCACAGTGTGTGCCACATTTAACTCATGGGTATGACACTAATTACACTGGCACATGCTGAATAATTCAAGCTTCCTTGGACTCAAACATAGATGTCAGTAAGGCTTATTCATGCCCACTAAGCGCTGTCCCACACTGGAAGCTGTGCACAGTGCATTCTGCCCCTATTTTAAACATAGAAAAGGGCAATTCCTGATATAGCTGAGGCTGCCAGGCACGTTGGTTTTTCTAAGCTTGTCTTTTTTCCTGATGAGAAATATTTTCCAGGTGGAATCTGAAAACTCTGCACTGTAATTTGTAGTGCCCAGGCATGACCAGGGATGAAGCACCCAGTGTGCAATATGCATGACACATCTCCTCATTGCCATGCTCATAGGATGGATGCAGCAGACAGAAGGCAGATGTAAAGAGTGCAAAACACATTTTAGATTTCCTGGATGTGTTGGACATCCTGAAAATGTGCTGCACCAATGGTCTAAACATCTGCGGTAAAATTGATGTACAGAAGAGCTGGAAACCCATGTGCACTTGTGAGTCACCTGGAGAGTACATACACACTGGGAACTGCAATTACCTCTATTAGGGTGACGTACAACACAGTCTGAAAGATGTTTGTGAAAATTAAATGGTGCTACCATTTGGAAAATGGTATTGCCAGAGTCAAATCACTTTCACAAATCTATTGAGGTACTTATTGCTGCAAAGAGGAAAGAGAAGAGGAAACTGAGCTCCAACACTGGTATCTGAATGCAGAAATAGTCTAGATATCGTGAATGATAAGGGCCCTTTTGAAAGGTTGGGTTACTCTGTGACTTATAAACAGTGAGAGAAGCAGGTACTGTTAATGAAGAAATTGGACCTATTTTCATTCATCCCTATAGCTCATGAATGCAACAAATTAGTACTGCTCCTAACTACCAACCTCTGCACATTTCAAAAAACTGGATAAAACATAGGTTCAACAGAAAATTACCAAGTCCAAAGGTTACTTATTATTGTATAAAGTGTTTGTTGCAGGGATAGCTTTGTTTGAAGGAAAAATAAAAAAATCAGTCTGGCAAGGCTTGAGATAGTGATCTGGAAATTACACCAAAAAAACCCTATGTTAGGGAAGGAACAAATTATTTATTGATGTATTTCTCAGCTATACCAATTGTCATCTATGTGTTCAGAACAAAGCATAGATCTTTAACTCTACAAAAATTTTAGATAAGTTTCAAGACCATCAGGACAGCAGAGAGGAAAAAGCTCAAAAATATATTAAAAACATTTGCGTCAGCCTTAAAATATGCAATAATTTAATTAAGAGTTTGAAAGCTAAATTTCATCCACCAACCCACACATGTGAACTATATTAAAACAAGAACTCAAACTCTCTTTTAATTTTTCATTATAATAAAATATTTGGTACCTGCTCTTCTGCCTATGCCATATCTTTACTGAAAAATTCAACCTTTGCTGAAATTAAATCCCTTTTGAAATAAGGTAAAATTTCATTCCCATATTCCAAACAACTGATCTCATACAGGCCTCAAAGAGAGGGTTTTATTCATGAAAGGTAGTGAAAGAATGAAATAAAGCTACCAAGGCAGATTTCACCCACCTGTAGGAGTTTGCACCTGAATCCCAAAATGGCAGTCACCACTGTCTCCCCTTAAGCAGGGGGAAAAATAATACTTTTTCAATGAAAACTGCATATGCAAAACTAAATCTCATTCTCAGTCAGGCATTTATATTCAATTTCTGTTGCCTAATTTTTTTTTTCTTTAATTTCATGATGGATAATTTTAGACTTTGGGAGAGTTTCTACAACAATGTTGCAGCCAGATGTGTGTATCACAAGAGATAATTGTCATGTGCTCTTCCTCATTTACACCTCTAGATTTGCCATCTGCCTCCTGGCATTGGAAGAGAGTCAATGAAATATTTCTCTTCTTCAAACATTAAACAAGGAACTTGATTAGTAAAGGGAACATTGTATAAACCTCAAAGCTACCGTTCTTTTTCCATTTCACTGCAGAATTTGTGCATAAAATTCCTCTGTGCCTGGCTTCTTACTGCAAGCCAAGATAAACAGTTTACAACACTGTTACAGCAACCAGTGCACTCTTACATTTACATTGCCTTTAGGCTGATAAGAAGTGTGATCATTTTCTATTTTGTTATTAGTCACATTACCTTCATTTGGCATTTGAAAATTGTTTCTTCTAACTGAGTAATTGGTAATCAGTCAAAGGATTCTTTCATTAATTCACTTAATACTTCCTCCCAGCACATTCTTATTACTTTTCTCCTTCAAATATTGCTTTATATGTAAGTTTATATTCAAACCCTCTGATCTAAACATAAAGCCCTAGGAGGTTTTATTATTATTGCTGTTATTCTTTTCTCTGTGTTTTGACCTATCTAATGTTTTTACTGAATCTAGTAATTTGATCTAGCAAATCAAATCTAGGTTGTAACAAATATTTTAGAAACCAGGCTACTGGAGGTTTTGGCACAACATACGGTATGCTGTATGAAGTTTCAGGGGCATTTTTGCCATGTTACATATCTTTGAAGTACACTTCGATATCCTATTAAGAACTGTTAAGAGATGGTTTTATGTCCAGCTATGTTGTTCTTTTACCTTTGGCTTAAACTGGAGTGGGATTGAGTCTTTAAACCTGAATTTATTCTGAGAAATTAAAGATCAGAAATTATGGGTTGTTATCATAGACAAAATCCTCAGATACTTTCAAGCAGTAAACAACTTACAGTACTTTTATTACAGAAGCATTTTTCACGTGTACTCTTTCTGGCCATTGGAAATTGTGCAATCACTAGTAGTCTATTTTGTCTCTTGCATAATTTCTTCAGAATCAGTACATGACCTCTGCAAGAATTTACTGATCTAGTTTTAAATGTTATTCCTTGCTCTAGTAATCCACACGAAACCTATCCAACATTTTTACATCAGACACAAAAGTGCACACGCACACAAACACACACATACACTAAAAAAAAAAAGGTTTTTTCTGTTGTTTCAGGAACATCTATATCGTTGTTATGTTAGAGTGAGCATAATGGTAATTTTTATTCTGACACACAATTCCAACATGGTTCAGGAAAATACAGACATTGTCTTTCAGAAAAAGGCAGACTGATGAAATATATTCCTCTACTTGGGACATTTCCAGAGAGAAAATAGTTAGCATATTGAAATCACCACTGTCTGAAACATGCAGCAAATCCTAATTATCCTGGAAGATGAACAGCTCACTTGATTTAGGCTGAAGAGTTTAACAAGTTCTGTTATTCTGTTTAGAGCAGGCACAGAGAAATAAGCAAAAGCCAAAAATATGCTCAAAACAGAGCAATGCAATGACTGCAGCTCTCCCTGATCCTAAATGAGCAACTCAATCAGGTAACTGCCCTTGTTTGTATACTCCAGATTCAAAGTACAACTCTTCTGTTTTCCAGTAAGACTTAATTAATTAGGATGCCTTTCCTGCTTTCAGTTCACCTAGAACATGCTTTGAGGTATAACTCTTTCTCTTCTTCCTCTCTGAAACTAAACATATCTCTTCCTTACTGATATTCTGGTTTTGCCTTCAAAAAGAAAATCTTGTCATCATTCTTAGCAACCTGCACTCCTTGCTTTTATTTGTTTTGTCTTTTACCTAGTTTGCTGAACTTGATCCTCCAAGACTGTGTCAAATATCTATCAGAGAACATTTCCTCTGGTTTTATATGTCCCAAAGGTGTGAAATTCGGTTGTTAATTTGAACCAAAAATATATATACAATCCATAGAAAATAACAATGGTGAATGCAGTCCTGTTACAGGATCCAGGTAATACTGAATTTTTTATAGAAATAATTCTGTATCTGAACACAAAATAATGCTTAAATAACCTCTCCTGGATATATAAATAAGGATTTCCAGAAGAACAACAAAAACAAAAACAAAAAATTAAACAATTACAAAATTCTGGGATTACTCCAAGAAAGTCATTACTGATGCACACATCTGTGTGCCAGCTCTGATGCTTTTCAGCTGTTGAGAATCATTGCTTCATCCTGCTTTATCCCAGAAAGGAACCCCAACCAACTATTCAGTTAAACAATGAATTCCTACTATTCACCTTGTGAATGAAGTTGCAGGACACTGGGAGTTGTGACTCTTTCACTCTGCCTTATGGGCCACCTTTAGTGCTCAGCCCAAACTTTGGCAGCTCTGGGAGGAGCCAAGTAAATCTCCATGAAGTGTTATTACCAAGGAGCAATATATCCTGTGGTGTTGAGCTCACTGTCAGCAGGAATATCCATGTAAGCAGCATAGGATGGGAAAGCCTCAGAAAGGTCTTACTAAAACCTTTAACGGTAGGTTACTGGTCAGAATGGACCTCTATACCCCCAAGGCAAGAGCCACGTACCTAAAATCAACTTTTATTGCAAGATCCTAAAAGATTTTCCCTTATGGCCTATGCCTCATTCAACACAGCACTGAGCACAGTGCCCTGAAGTAATCCATCTTTCTGAGATGCAAGGAGACGGAGTTCATTTGCATCAGATGTATACAGTCTCTCCAGTTCAGTTACAACCTGGCGATAACACTTTTTGCTTCTAAAAATCTTTAGGGCCATTCTTTTAACATTTTTAGCATTTTTTTCTATAACACCTTAATTATTTGACAATTGCACACATAAAAAATTGTTGCCATCACTATGAAGAAACGAAGCGAGGAAGCATACATAAATGGGTGCCATTCTTTTACTTGATTTTAATTTGTCTGAACCTTTCTTGAAATTTTAAAAGAAATTTAATACTGTGTGGAAGATTCAAAGTTAGGAGAATTTCAATGAATAACTAATGATATCAAAAAAACTTACCTAGAAAAATGTGTACAGCTATTACATATTTACTCTGCATTCATTAAAGTCTTTCAGGGTGATCGCTTCAAATAATTTTGAAGAAATTATTGTAATTTAACATCTACATTAAAAAATCATATAGGAAGAATCTTGGTTGATTGAACAGTGTAATTATTATGAAAGTGAAATGTTTTCAGACACTTTTTTTCCTAAGTATTCTATCAAATTAAAAATTGTGAGAAGTGCATGATACACTGAAGAGCTTTATGTGATACAAAACAGTGCAGAGGAGAAAAACAACGGTAATATACAGGCTGTGCCACTTACCAAAAAAAAGATAATAGCAGTTAGTTAAAAAGTTGGTGAATAAATTCCACACTTATTGGAATATATGCATTTCCAAAGAGCAGTTTATTCCAAAATAAAAAGTGTCAGAAATAGTCTAGCTGAACTGTTTGGTTTTTTAAAAATTCTATTACCTCTTACTCACTATGTAGAAAAATAAGACTATTAGTTTAAATACCTAAATCCCAGATAACTATGCTATGTGGAATGACTGGCACTTAGAATTTCTAGGACCTTAAGTCCAGGTATCCAGCTTTGGAGCTGCATTCATTTATTTTTAAAATCCCACAAATCTCTCTTGTATGTATTTCAGTCATGGATACATACATTTACAGATAACCCAGGAGTAAAGTCTTGAAATGATGATGTAGGTACAAAAAATTCTCTAATTTTCTGGAAAACACATTACTATCAATTACTCAGTACAGACAAAGAGGTGATATAAGACTCTTCAGCTGTCAGAAATAGCACATAAGTGACTATCCAGTTCAGCATTCAAAAAATTGACAGTTATATAGACTATCACAACAAAAATTAGCTGTAAGGAAATATTAACTAGAATTAAACTAGCTGTGAGAAAACCAAACAAAACTAATTTAGAACAAAATTATACAGAAAAATCAAAGACAGTCTAACTATTCTTTAAATAAATTCTTTAAAGATTTTCCACAACTTGTATTCATGCTTTTGAAGACACATATTCTCACTTCAGAAGAGGCTAGTGATGAACATACAAGCTTTGACAGAATTTTCCTTTAATATCATTTAACACAAGAAAAAGTGCACTATACAAGTGCAAAGTGGAAAATTACTGGCACAGAACTGCATCCTAAAATTCTGGGAGTCATGGTGTTTCTTACACAGTGCTGTGGCTAATTTTTAGGGTACTTTTCATTTTTAGAACTTGAGACTTCTATGCCCAAATACAACATATTTCCCCTTTGCCACCAGACAAGTTAATTCCCAATAGAATGTGTATTCCAGTGGCTTTTAAAACCATCTTTTGAGAAAGCAGTTTCTGATTTGCATTAATGAAAATTAAGTGAAGAATAGAAAGTGAAAATTTAACTAGCAATCAGAGAAAAGTGGGAAAATCTAACGTAAGGATTTAAAATAAATTCCAGACTATAATGCAGCTTAACGTCAGTCCAGTGATGAATAACACATGTGTTGAATGCCGTTTCTGTGACTAAGGATGGTGTCATGTGGAAACATAGAATAAAAACTAGGAGTTCATACATTCTTTATTGAACATACACACTTGAAAGGTGCAAGTTAGGCATTTTTATTTTAATGTGCAAAATTCAAACAACAAAATGCCAAGAAACAGGTGCTTTTCTGTCTTATGTATATCAGCTGCAAAAAAGAAAAAATTATTTTCAGTCTAAGTTGAAAACCTCCTATTTGCTATTCTGTAGTTAACAGATTTCAATTCTGAGAATTATCCATTCTCAGACAAAGTTTCACTAGTTAATAAAGTATCTTCAGAGATTTCTTGGGATTGATAATTTAGTTATAGTTCACCTTTGCCTCATTTGATTGCATGGCTGCTCAAGGGAAGGTTAACTTGACGCCCTCCTGTAAAGAATTATTCAGTCCAGATTCCCTTCATTATTTTTCACTAGATAATCAGGGATTTGCTAAAGCTGAAAACCAAATAATTAATCAGTCAAAGAGCTGATAATATGAAAAACAAATGAGTCAGGGTTTATGTAAGAGTCACAACTCCTGTATGATGGAATATGTGTAGGACCAATTTATATTTTTATTTAGACTTCACCTTTACAGGTACTCAAAATTAATGTCTATAGCCATTTTAAAGGTCAACAGGCTTGAGTATACGGATAATTTTGTATACCAATCTGAATTATTTTTAAGGCTGCACCTGGTATGAGTGACTTTTGAATAATTCCTTGATCTTTACTGAAATAGATCAGTTAGCAACAGAAATTGCATTTCTCTAAAAATTCCATCTAATATATGGAGATTTCAATCTCTCTTGGAAAGGTTACAAGACACCTGGTCATATTAAGCTTTATGTGGAATAACTTCTTTTTCTAATTCCAAGCAACACAGGCAATATTTTCCTACCAATTTTAAGTAAACATGGATTGCCAACAATCCCCATCTTTAGGAATTTAACCAACTTCTATTGCAAAACCAGATGTCATGTATTTTATTCAAAAGTACTGCAAGAAAATGGAAATGAAAAGGAACCATACACCTAGCAGGAAAAGACCAGAAGGAAAATGTGACACTGAAAGATGAAAATGACAGTGAGGTCAGGGGAACTTCCCTGCATATAAACAGCAGTGCAAGAGAGTACTGTAATGTATCGACACAGCATGAAGAGGTTGACTGTCCCTCTTTGCTTTGTGTCATTAGTTTGTCTATTCTGACTGCTCCAAGCAGATTTGTTCCCTGGTAAAGACAGCCCAATCTTGCATTAAGCATCCCAAACTTTGTGCAGCTCTTGGGATATTTCCCATCTAACACACTCGTAAGTATCCTTTTGGATGATTTTCAAGGGTTGCCAAAAAATATAAACACATGACTGGAGAGCTTTAAAAGCCAACAGAGAAGGAGAGGATCTTCTGCACCACACCCCGCCCCCATCCCTCTTCCCCCTTCATTTATAGTGACACATTGGCTACCTCTGTGGAAGCACAATAAAGAGCACACAGCCTCCTGCTTGAGGATTGCCATGCTAACAATTGAACTGTTACTAGGGACTCTGTTTCAACTAGAAACCTCTCAAGCAAATCCTGGATATGCATCAAGGGTTTGCACGGACCCAGAATAATTTCCAACAGGCTGTCTGAATAAACCATCTTCTTTAGGTGGGGAAGAGCATTAATGGTATGGATATTGGTCATATTGTGTCAGCTGGACACAAAGAACTATCCTGGATTGGGTTTTTGTTGCTGTTTTTAAACTTGGTAAATGTAACCACTGAATTCAGCTAGCCCAATAGTTCATCTATGGCAATGACAAATAGAAAATGTTCAGGGAAAGCATTTAAAAAGCAGGAAAGGTACAGAGTGATATATCCCTTGCTGTATCCTGTTGCTATCCAGCAATCAAGGACCTAGGGGATTTAATGAATCACAGACTGCAACCAGATGGATTGATTTTAATAGCGCTGTCTTCCTGCTTCCAGCCATTACCAGCTTTGCATTTCTCATTTTCTTTCAATTTAGTTTTAAATTAAGGTCTTTGGCCAAGGGGAACACAACTTTCCTGTCTTCCAGTTTCTGAGACCAGCTATGCACAATCTGCATTGGGTCACACCAGCTCCAGTAGATGCAATGGGCTGGATCCAGAAAATTCAGTTCTGGAAAGATCCAAGTACCTGTCTAATCTGTTTGACTTCTCAATCGGTGGCCTGCTTTGGGCTCCCATGCTGAAGAGAAACAATCTCTCCCTGTGACAAGGTGACAGAAGTTCCATCATGCAGTAGCACTTAAATACTTCAATACCTGCATATTTGAAATTCACATGAGCAATATCTGATCCTATTTCAAAATTGGATATTTTATTTCCAAATTTAATCAGCAATATTTCATCATAAGTTTTCTGGGTTTTGTGGATTTTTCATGAGCTCTTCCAAAGCTTCCTTGGCTGATAAACTTGTATAGATAATTAAAGCTTTCATATAAATAAATTATTTTGAAGATTGCCTGTTCTCCAGTTTAATTAACATCTCTGTATGGAGTTGAAAGTGTGACATCTGCCAGTACAAGATATGATTTTTCTAAGTTCAGAAGCTGGTGCCACTGCAGAGAGAGAGAGAGGGCAGGGACCTTAGAAGAGGAAAACAGGCAAGAGAGCTTTTGAATATTTGAGAGGAGAACGTAATCCAGGAGAAGACCAGAGGCTGATGGTCTGAAAGGAGAAGTAAAGTCACAGTCTGTCATCAATTATTTCTTAGAGAAGATAAACATAATGTGAAAAATTCATTTTACTATAGTTTCACTACTGTTTGTATTAAAGTAATTTCTAATACTCTTTAAAACCTAGATTGGGTCTTATCATCAGATGCAGGAATCCATGACAAAGAAGGGTCTAGCAGAGATAAAGTGCTAGAGGCCCTTGAAGGTGAACAGTGTAAGCAGCAGGTAACACTGCTGGTGGAGACAGCCCCCATCTGTGTGTTTGATCACTTCAGGGGGATTAACACGCCACCTGTGGCACATATGCTACATTTCAGCAATGTCTGATCCAGTGCAAAACAGATTTTTTAAACCAAGAGACAAAAACTGTGCCTTAACAGAAACCTCAGCTCTGCAAAGTCATCCTTTTACATGTGTGAAAACCTAGGGTTTTTCATAACAGTTTTAAAATATTTTTCAAAATGTTGCGTCTTTGTTCATCTAGATGTAAGACTTTTGCATAGTTCCTAGTACAAAAGAAATAAAATTGTAAGTAAATCACTCAGGAATTATGTTCCTTATTGAGTTCTTCATGGCAAATAAGAAACAGACCTGTTACTAGTCACATTCTAATTAGTCTTAAAAGAATATAGTAACATAGGTTAAGATTAATACTATACTTACCTAATCAGGAGTGTTGATAGGTGTTATGGCCTAGCCTATGAAACCTTTATTTTACCAGCAATGTCATTACTTATATTCTTCTTGTTTTTTTTTTTTTCTTAATACAGAAAAAATACTGTATTTTTATTTGATTTTGTTTCTAAATTAATTTTCCATCTCAGCTGTTAAGGAAATGAGATGTGAAAACAGTTCTCTACTGTGTGTGAGCACATTCTTAGTCTAGCTGACACTGTTGCAAGGCTACATTTATCTGTTTTTTTCTACCAGATGAATAAAAAAACCTCTGCAAAATTAATCCTCTCTTTTTTTCTTTTCCCATAAATACAAAATACTTAAATACATTAAAAAGATAAATTTCAGTTTGGAATGTCAGCAGTGAGTGCCCATGAAGACTTAAACTGTCAGTGACCCAGGAGGCTAAGAAGTACATCACTGAGATTTGGAAATGTCGCTCAGAATTTGCAAAATCCTCTGCCACATTACAAATGTGTGCCATCTGCACAGTTAAGAGGACTGGCTCACTGATCTATGTGTCACACCTGAAACAATAGGATTCTAATTTCTACCTTGCATCAATTTCACTTTACTGCAGTTGCAAAGACTCCAGTAGAGTTATTTCATAAGTACACATGTGCAGCTGAACCAATGCACACAGCTCTCTAATATCACTGCAGGAGCTCATCTTCATTATCACCCACATTTCTTCTCTATTCTCTCAGTGCACTCAAGAGTTGCCTCTGTTTCTTTTATATTTCAAGCTCTTTGGAACAGACTGCTTATTTATACTTTTGCAGTCATTCTTTCTGGACATTTCTGTAAGGTGAATCTGAAATAATAATAGTATTCAGAGAGTGTCTAGACAAGGTGGAGCAATTACTGAGCCAAGGCCCTTCCATGATGATGCATTGCCTACCAATTGCATAAAAATCATCTGACTTCTCACTGAAATTTATTCTTGTTATTTTTCGGTCATGTGAGAGGTTTGTTGCCAGTCAAAAACTGATGGCAGTCTAATCCATAGGATCATTTTGCAATTTCTTCTCATGCCCATAACAGACCCAGGCAGTCCATCACAATCAGAGCATAACAAAATGCAGTATCCCTTCAGTGTCCTCAGTCTTTGTGCACCTTTCTTTGGCTGACCATCAACCCTCTTCACTTCTATCTGACTGTACTTGCTAGCAGCAGAGAAGGAAACACTGGCATGCCTTCCAGGTCATCCAAACTGATGGATGCTTACTTTCTATGTTTTGCTACAATATCAAGTGCTTTCATTTTTCAGAATTTGTTTTAGAAAAACAGACCATCTTTCAGACATCTCTGCATAGACTAAAGAAAAAACAAAACAATCAAAATTCTATTTTGTAGTGGTATTCAAGGTTTTGTGCATTTGTTCTCATTCTGTATCCAACAAGCCTGAGATACTCAATGAGATTTTTTAGCTTTCCCATCACCCAGGTAGAGCCTAGAGATGAAAATCCTCACCAGGGATAGGTAATAGCAGTATTCAAGGTTCTTTAAGGTACAACTAGAAAACAAACTTTCCAAATATCCATTTGTATGTGAAAAAAACAGCTTGAATTTTGAGTTCTAATTGGCAGCATCTATTCTGGTGTATGCCTGCTGGGGTGAGTGTCTGAAACTGAATTTTTGAAACTCTTCAAGTTTCAAGCAGAAGACTGCTACTTGGTAGATGCAGCTGATGTGGCTAGTTGCAAATTTTGATGATACTCAGACTGAAAAAAATGACATGTCCTGAATCCTCCAGCTAATAGGAAAACATGAGGCAGAATCACCAATTAGAAGGATAATCCTGTGTTGTTCTTACACAAATAAGGTACTTAGACTGGGAAAATGGGAGACTTGGGGACCAAGAAAGAAGAGCTGGTACCAAAAAGAAGTGGTGTCAGAAAAGAGAAGGGAACTGGAAAGCAGATTATAATCCTGGCTGAAGAAAAGGACCTGGAGGTGGGGAGCCTGGATCCTGGAGATGGGAGTTGTGTGGAAATAAGTGCAGGGAGCTTGGCCAGTGATGCCAAAGTCTGGTGCCTGGGAACAGTGGGACACTCATCTTTCTGCATGAGTGCCTGGAGCAGCAGCGACCTCGCTGCAGGAAAAGGAAGTCAGGACCTGAGGTAGCACAGCACTGTGAGGAGAGGGTGAGTCAGTCACTGACTGAGTGAGAGAATGTGTGAAACAACCAGCATAGTAAAAGCTCTCATCTTGTCAGTCCTTAAACAACGTCCACCATCTAGATCCACCACAGATTGTGGTTCAGTCTGCATCATCTGTGACAACTCTCTACCAGGCTGTCCTTGTTTACTTTCACCCACTTTCTGTCTTTCATCCTACCTGTTGGCGAAGTTACGCATGAAAACCCTCCATTTCCAGAGTCTTCATCTCCCGCAAAGTCTGTCAAAAAAAATCCTAACTATTTAGAAGAGGAAGTGAACCACTGTAAGAATTCTTTCCTTTCCAAAATGAATTCAGAAATTCGTACTATCTTACTACTAGATGCCTTCTCTCTGTTTGGGTCTGTTACTTGTTTGCTAATTGTTTCCTACAAGCCCTGAATGACTGTAAAAAAGGCAGCACTTATTTCTCCTGAGTTTTAGGCCCACACACTTCATTGTTTCACTACAATAGACTTACTATATTCTTCTTCTAAAAGGTCATACAATCCCACCTGTAAGCAATCACCGTTCAGGTGCTGCAGTTGTTATTATTTTCCTCTTTAGGAGTTGAAGGTTGCGAATAATGTCAAGGGAAGAGAGTCTATTCAAATTGTTAAATAAAATTAGCTAACTTGACACTTCATAAATGTAGCGAAATCTGGGAGAAAATAAAAGACCACAAGCAAGCAAAACAGTAGTTTGTTAATATGGAAAGAATTTTGGCCAGTACAAGCAAGACATATCAGGAGTTACATAAATTTTTGTTATAAGAACCATAAATCTAAATTAATCCAAATAACATAAACCTGATTTAACTGTATCATTTCTTTCCAAGTGAACATTTTCTTTGTGCTACCTAGCTGTCTGTCAATCCTAAACTTTCAAAATTTTGATTGGCAAAGTACATACCAGACCTTGAAATGTGGAAAACCCCTGAAAACAAAGTTCACTGAAATAAAAAAAAATTTCAAAAATTCCATAATTTGAAATGTTTTGTATTCTGATTTGTGACAATATGCAATGTTGTGAGGTTTATTATTTTTGTAAATTGCATATACATCTCTTCAGCCAATTGTTGCTTAATTAACCTCTTCTGGCTGTCATTAAAGCTGAACAAAGCATTTTAAAAAATAGAAATTTCAGCAGAAATTTGGCTTCTGTCATCTCAAACTGGCAAATTTTACTTTAATTTCACCCAGTGCATTCAAGTGAGAGGCATGTGTTCAAAGTAGGTTTGTTAAAAGAAGGAATTGATGATATTTCCCGCTATTCTCCAATAGTTCAGTAGTTCAAAAACTCTCAGAGAAAAACGTTCCTGGTTTGTGTCCATGGTTTGTAGAGTCCTGGGAAGAATTTCAGCATATATGGCCCACCCAGAGGCTTCAGAATCAGGGCTGTGCTCAGTCCCATATGTTAAAATCTTACAATTTTTCATCTTGAAAAAAGTAAAAAGTTGCTGAAACCAGTAGCTGGACTGATTGCCCTTTCCCGCTACCCACGCAAAGGAGGACTGTCTGCTAAGGACTAAATGCTAAGGTTTTCTGGGTATCCAGGAATGCTGGATGTTCTTCAAGAAGGAAATACTGGAGGAATAGGAGTGTCTGTTCTCATGTGAGGACATGGCAAAAGACATCAGGGAAGAAAACTGGCCTGGCTGAACAGAAGTATTTGTCTGGAGCTCAGAGGAAAAAAAAGAAAGTTATGATCTTTGGAAGGAGGGGGAGGCAACTCAGGATGCTGGGAGGTTATGCAGGGAAAAAAAAAGAGAAAAACAAAAGACCAACTTGAACTTAATCTTGTTACTGCTGCAAAAGACAATCAAACCATTTTTATAAATGCATTAGCAATAAAAGGGCTAAGGAAATTCTCAGTACTTTGTTAAATTCGTGGAGAAACAGAGTCACAGGATAATNTATTTTTTCCCCATACAATTAAAATATTCTTTTAAGAATTAAATTTTATCAGAAAATTTAAGAAAACAAGAAAATAACATTTAAATTTAATAATAGTTTACTTCCATTTGACTTTGCAATGAGAAGATTTGAGAAGTTCTATCAAACAGGAAAAAATACTCCCACCAATCATCTTTTTCTCCTAACCCAGGCTGATGGCCCAGTCCAGATGTATTCCATGCCTTCAAAGACAGAGCTCTTCTCCTCATTAATCTGCAAGCACCAATCCTCCCAAAAAAAAA
>VZTR01020059.1:170430-182411 GCA_013400775.1 Chaetops frenatus | reverse complement strand
GTGGGGGGGGGGGGTCCTCGTGCCAGCACCAACACGTGTGGCAGGATCCCGCGGGGAAGGGACACACATGGAGCGACAGGTGCGAGCGCTGCAGCCCCTGTACTCCCCGGAGCATCCCCCTGTTCCCCGAACATCCCCCTGTTCCTGGGGCATCCCCCGGATCACCCCCCCGGTCCCGCTGTTCATTCCCCGGTTCCCCGAGCATCCTCCGATTCCCAGGCATCCCCCAGTCCCGCAGGATCCTCCCCCCGGTTCCCCGGGCATCCCCCGGTCCCGGTGTTCATCCCCCGGTTCCCCGAGCATCCTCCGATTCCCAGGCATCCCCCAGTCCCGCAGGATCCTCCCCCCGGTTCCCCGGGCATCCCCCGGTCCCGGTGTTCATCCCCCGGTTCCCCGAGCATCCTCCGATTCCCAGGCATCCCCCAGTCCCGCAGGATCCTCCCCCCGGTTCCCCGGGCATCCCCCGGTCCCGGTGTTCATCCCCCGGTTCCCCGAGCATCCTCCGATTCCCAGGCATCCCCCAGTCCCGCAGGATCCTCCCCCCGGTTCCCCGGGCATCCCCCGGTCCCGGTGTTCATCCCCCGGTTCCCCGAGCATCCTCCGATTCCCAGGCATCCCCCAGTCCCGCAGGATCCTCCCCCCGGTTCCCCGGGCATCCCCCGGTCCCGGTGTTCATCCCCCGGCCCGGGCCGAGGCTCCCTCTAGCGGCCGGCGGCGGCACAGCACGGAAGGACGCGCGGTCTGGCGTTGCGCACCTCGGTACCGAATCCCTCGCCCCAAAGCCGGCCCGGTCCCGGTCCCGGTCCCGAGTCCTGCCGCGAGCCCCGCGGCTCTCCCGCAGCTCGGACGCAAAGAGCTTCCCAGGGCGCTCCCAGGTGAGACCGAAGGGACGCTCGGAGCCCCGCAGGGACCCCTGGGGCGGCCCCAGAGGGGTTTAGGCTCGTTCTGGGCCCCGGGATAGATCGGTCTAGGGCGGGCAGGTAAGACGGGTCGCTCAGGCCACTGTCTGCGGGTGGGGTAGGGCTGGGGCAGCCCCACAGACTCCAGTGACCCCTGTTCTGCAGCACAGCACACAGTGAGGTCTGCCTCTGGAGCAGTGTCCCCACTCGAACCCTGCTGCACCCAGCCAGCTCTTGCCACGAGTGACGCAGCCACCCTGCCCCTTCAGTTTAGCATGTGCGCTTTTAATGGAGACCCATCGAATTCACAAATCAGAGTGGAGAAGAGCTGGGCTCTGTTCCAGACCCACAGAAAGGGATGGTTCTGGCAGGGTTGCGAGGGGAGGGCATGGGGAGCAAGGAAGGGTTTGGGTGGTTCTCGATCCCAGCATTTCATTCTTTCTACGTGGGTGCAGCAAAGCTCCTTCAGCAGCCATGGGCTCCAGCAAGGGACGTGCCACTGCAGCTCAGACCAGCAAGGAAGAGAGGAGTGAGCCATGGCTCCCAGTCCAAGGGTCAAAGAAGACTCCCCTTTTCATGTGAGACCCTGAAAGTGCCCTATGAATAGTCCTCTTCTGAGCAGAGCCTGTGCTAGAAGGACAGGCTGTAGGTGTCAGAGCAGTACTCCACGTAATCAAATGCCTTGATGGGGAATGTCACAGCGCTCCACTTCTTGTACCTCCTCTTCTCTGCCGGTGTCTCCACCACAAAGTTTTTGATGCAGAGGATAGGCAGCTTCACCTGCTGGTACAGCATCTCCATTCCCCAGTCCTGTGTGGGTAGGGAGGGGACACTTGCACACCACACACACTGCAGCCCCAGGCTGCAGGGCCACGCACACAGGGATGGGGTGGTTTCCTTGCTCCCAAGGCACGTCCCTGCTTTGGAGACAGCCTGTGTCCATGTCCCGCAGCACACACGTGACACAGGCATGTGCAGCTGTGAGCTGGGGCACAAGGCACAGCCCTTCCTGTCCCTCCAGCTCTGACTGGGCTGCAAAAACAGGGGAATTGGGGTGCTCACCTGGCTGCAGGCTTTGCAGGCGATACGGCAGCCAGGCTGCCAGTCCTTGAAAGTCCGCTGGAACTGTATTTTCCCAGAGGAAACTCTGTAATACGACCTGGAAGGAAGGGGCCACCAGACAGTAAGGATGATGGTCCAGAGGACACAAACAGGGCAGTACAGGTGCTCCCATAGTCGAACAAAGTTCCTGCAACCTCCCTGTACCAAGGTCCCTGAGAAAGAGCTGGCAGCAGGCTGGTGCTACCCTTGCTCATCTGCCTGCTCACCCCTGCCCATGCGAGACTCCTACCCAAATTTGGGGTTGACATTGACGTGGTGCATGCCCTCCACCGTGCGGATGTCACTGCCACGGCACACGGCCATGTTGCAGTTGACACAGTACAGGCAAACAGCGTCCGGGTCGTGCTGCTGCCGCCGCTCGCTGATCCTGATCTCCTTCCTCAGCCAGCTGGCTACAGCCACCTCCTGCAGCTCCCGGATCTGTGGGGGACAGGGGTCAGCACAGGGCTGCAGGCAAGGACAGATGGCAGATACAGCAAGATCCATGGCCACGGAGGGATGCATCATCCCAGGAGCGTAAGCCACAGGGCAGGACAGGACAGAATAGGCACACGATGCCTCCTGTCCCTCATATGGCATCCCAGGATCCAGTGCTGCCTCGGGACAGAGCAGGCAGCCAAATTCAGGGTGCAGAGGTGGGCAAGAGCTGCCTGGCCCTGCCAGTGCCCATGGCAGCACCCAGCACTCACCTTTTGGCAGTACTCCTGCTCAGGCATGGCTTGCACTGCCTGAATCGCCCTCTTCATGAGCTCCACCAGGTCCTCATTGAGCAGCTCTCGGGTCACCTCTTTGCTGTTGGCTTTGGCAAGGACAGAGTAGACACTGTTCTCAGCACGAGCACGGCCCCGGGCCTGCAGAGCAAAGTCCAAATGGTGCAGTAGAAATCAGCAGAAGAGGGACACAGCTGACCCTTCAGTGCCTCCCTGTGAGGACAGAGCCACCTCCACCCACCCCTATGCCTTGCCAAGGAGATGTTCTGCCAGGGGCTGGGCTCATCCCCAAGGAGTTGCCTGCAGGGAATGCAAGAGTCCCCATGTTCCACCCCCATGGCAGGGGCCAGAGGGAGCCTGGGCAGCACCTGCATCATGGCGATCTCATTGGTCATCAGCCCGTAGCGGACCACGATGTTGCAGTCGGGGATGTCAAGGCCCTCTTCGGCCACACTGGTGGAGAAGAGCAGGTTGAGGGCTCCCTCACGGAACTTCTTGATTACATCCTGCTGCTCGTTCTGGGTAGACAGTGGGGCGATGCTTCAGCAGCTGTGTAGGGCTCTGAGACCTGGACAGCACCGACAGCACACGCAAAGTGTGCAGAGTGGGGTCGGTCCAGTTCCTGCCCACCCTCCACTCACCTGTGTCATGTGCCTGGTCTGGTTGCTGTATCCGGCGCCGGTGAGGACGGCGGCCCTGATGTGCTGCCCACGAAGTGTGGCCGTGGTCTGCAGCCAGCTGAGCAGGCTGTGGGCACTCTGCCTTGTCTTGGTGAAGACAATGCCACGAGAAGTGCCCAGGGGCTGAAAGTGATCACGCAGGATCCCCTCCAGCTTGCCCAGCCTGGGGTTCTCATAGAGCTGGTCCCCAGCAAGTGCCTGCAGACTTGCCCTGTTCTCTGCACAGGTGACCGGGGTGTCAGGGAGACTCCCTGCACCCAAAATGCAGCCAGCATCAACCCTCCCCAGGCCCCTCTGTTACCCTCAAATATGGCAGTGAGGAACTGTTCGGTGGGGTCCTTCTTATCCCTCTCAGCGCTGTAGAACTGCAGGAGGCACTGGAAGGCGTCGACCATCCTCACGGTGTCATTGAGCAGCAAAGCGTCGTTGTACTTGCGCAGGTGCAGGGCGCACACCCGCGCCTTGCGACAAAACGTCTCCGCGGCTGGCAGGGCCAGAGGACACCACGGTCACAGGCTGTCCCCGCGGCTCAGCCCCACCACACCTGCACTGCCACACCCTCACCTCTCTTCTCCAGCTCCACAATGCACTGCTCGTAAATCTGCGTGCCGAAGTTCTGCGGGAGATCCGGCTTCTCCATGAACTGCTGGATCTGCACCATTATCTTCTTCAGTTGCTCACCGAAGGGGTCCTGGGAGCAAGGAGGGGCTCAGGACCCGGGAATTGTGGCTGCTTGCATGGCAAGACCCAGACAGTTGCAGGGCCCCAGCACTAAAGCTCTGGGTCAACTGATTTTTCACACTGGCCTGAGCAAAGCGGATGAAGGGACACAGCCCCTCACCCAGCAGGTCTCATCTTCCACCCAGTGAGCAGCCCTGTGGCTCTGAGCAGCCATCCCTCACCTGCACTCTCTCCTGGCACAGGTCATACTGCTTCTTGGGTTGGGGGACGTGACTGTGCAGGTGCTCCACATTGTCCTGCACCGATGTGATCGTCTCAGTGTCCAGGTTGGCACAGATCTGAGAGGGAAAGACCCTGCTTCCACCCTGAGCCTCGCTGCCCAGGAAAATGCAGCGCATGGTGCTCACTGGCAACCTGGTGAGTTTGGGGATGACTCCTCTGGGCTGCTCAGCACCCACACACCTGGGCATCAAACCCCCATCCCAAGGGACACCCTGCTGAACCCCAGGGGAAGCTGTGCTGAAGCAGGACAGAGGGCACAGGACGCACCTGCAGGATGTGCTGTATGGCTCCCTCGAAGGACGTTGCCCCCCCAGTGCCAGGGGATGCCGTCAGCCCCAGGACCTGTGGCAGGTCCCGTTTCCCGCTGAGCTTGTGCTGGAGGTATCTCAGCATGATCTTGTTGTAGACGGCGTCCTTGTGCGTGTGGTGGCACTCGTCTATCACCAGCAGCGAGAAATCTGCTCCGGGCCATGGGGGGGACCAGGGTGACATGGGGGCTCAGCTGGGGGCTCAGCCAGGACTGTGGGGCCAGCAGCATGTGGTCTGGTGCCCACCTGTCAGCTCCACGTGCGTGTCCTCCTCCGTGCTGACCAGGGCGTTCTGCAGTATCTGGGCTGTGCAGATGACAATGTCGCTTTTCTTCGCCAGGTCGGCAAAGAAGGTTTTGTGGCTGGTGTCCCCACTGATGGACATCACCTTGAAGGTGTCCTGCAGCGCGTGGAACTCCTTCTCGGTGTGCTGGTCTACCAGGTGCACCTGCGCCCGCAGGACCATGCTCAGCACCGGCCAGGACCACCAGCCGTGGCTCCCGCGGTCCTGGGGCAGGGCAGCACCTTGTTGACAAGCACGGCCACCTTGCCGCCCCGCCGGCTCTCCAGGTGCCGCTGGCAGACGTGGACGGCCACGCGGGTCTTCCCGGCACCCGTGGGCAGCCAGACGATGCTGTTGCGGCCGCGCAGGGCCGGGGCCGCCGCCTCCCGCTGGTATCCCCGGAGCTCCATTCCCCGCCGCTCCGTGTCCCGCAGCCGCCGCAGCCGGCAGCGCCCGGGAAACGAAACTGGAGGCGGCGCTTCCGACCGGTGCCGCGGGGAGGGCCCAGCAAGGGGGGGCCACGCCGGGGCCAACTGAGCTGAGCCCAGCCGAGCCGAGCCCAGCCGAGCCGCCCGGGGATCCCCAGCTGCGAACCGAAACCGAAACCGAATGGAGCTCCCACAGCACCCGGCCCCTCCCCGCCGTCGCCGCACCCCGGCCTGTCCGGGACCCCAGCGCAGCATCGTGCACCCCAACTAACCCCGGCACCCCAATTCTGCCCAGTGCACCCCAGCCCATCCACGGGGATCTTCACTCTCCCCATCCCGAGCTGTTCTTTCCCCTTCCCAACATAAACACCCTCCAGAACATCCCAGGCTGTCTCNAAAAAAAACCAAACAAACCAACAAAAACACCAATCAAGTGGAATGGGACCAAGTGGGGGGAAAGGGAAAGGGGTGGGAGATACAAGGAGCGGAGAGCACGGGGGGAGAAGAGCAGAGGTGGCTGTCTGCCCAGAGCAGAGCAGGGAGCAGAGGTCGGCACAGCACCGGGCAGCCACCCTCCCTGGCACCCAGAGGGGCAGGACTGGGGCTGGCAGTCCCCCAACCCCCAGCTGGCAGCAGGGGCAGGCAGGGAGATGTACAGGCAGGCAAGGCAGACCTGCCCCGGTGGGAGGGAAGAGCTGACAGAGGCAGCAGGAGCTGGGTGTGCAGGGCAGAGCCCCCCACCCAGCAGGACCCTGGCCCAGGAGCAGCACCGCTGCGGGCAGCCACAGGGCTGACCCCACTGTACATTCAGTGTGAGGGGTAGGGGCTGCCTGTGTGTGGACAGAGCAGAAACCAAAGCACTTGTGTGCCCCTGCCCTGTCACAGGGAGCCAGGGCAGAAGGCACGATCCCAGGTAGGGGGGGATGCACAGGGGTCAGGGGGCTTCCCCTCCCCAGGCAGAGGCAGGAGCTCAGTACTCTCCCTGCCCTGGGCAGATCCTGATGAGGCAGCTCCAGCCTCACCCTCATTCCCTAGGAGAGGCAGCCAGAGCACCTCAGGGATAAAAGCACCAGCCCCCCAGCCTCCCCAAGAAGGTAAGCCCAGCTCCCCAGGCTGCTCAGCAGCACCAATCCCTCCAGGAGCTCCTCCCAACAGAGAGAGTGGGGCTGGATCCCACAGGAGCCCTGTCCTTCCCATGGGAGAGCCGGTGGCCACAGCAGGTCTAGGCCAGCCCCCCTACTTGTCGATGAGCCCCCCCTCCTTGAGCTTGAAGTAGAAGAACTTCTCGAGGGTGTTGGCACACTTGCAGTAGTCGCTGTCGGGCGGGTTGTACTCGCGGCAGTTGGTGATGATGCGCTGCAGGTCGGCGATGAACAGCTTCTTGGTGACATAGTAGCGGTTCTTCAGGCGCTCCGTCATGGTCTTCAGGTCTGCGCGTGGGGAAGGGTCAGAACCCCTTCCCAGGCCTCTGCACCCCCCAGCCACTGAGCTGGACATTAATAACCACAGGTCTCAACTCATCCCTCTCTCACTCTGGACTATCCTGAGGCTCCCACCAACCCCAAATATGATCCCCCAGCACAGACTCCATAATGAACAGGGGGTCCTCAGCCCCCTCTTCTGCAATCCTGTCCTGAGGGGCTGGACACAGCAACCTACCAATGGGGAAGCGGATGATTTCATAGTAGTCTGGTGCCTCTGACTTCTTCACCGGCTCCATGAAGGGCCACGCACTGGGGTGGGTCTGGGGAGAAGTGGGGGGCAGTTGGAGCAATGAACACACAACCCTTGTTCAATCCAGCACCCAGGGGTCCTGCTCCTCCCACAGCTGGGTCACCCCAGCAGTCCCCAAGGGTAATGCCCTGTTGTACAGCCCATCCCCAGGGAGGCAGCTCTGAGGAGGACAGGAGGACCCCAGAGCAAGGGTCCTCTCCTGCCCATACCTTGATCTGGGCCAGGAGGTTCTTCAGCATGTTGTAGAGCTGGTCCGGATCCTTCAGCTCCTTCCTGCAGGACAAAGCCAGTGCCCATCAGTCTCTCCATTCCAGGGCCAGGGCAATGCCAAGACTGAGGCACAGCCTGAGCTGAGCCCCTAGCCCTGCTGCTGCAGGTCTGGCCCTGCCCCCATGCAGCACTCACCCCTTCTCCTTCCCCAGTGGTTTCCATCCTGTTTCTCCTGAAAGGCAAGTGTCAGTGTCACCATGTCTGCCCTGCAGCCATGGGGAGGGAAGGGGAGGACAGAGCCTCCCTGCCAGACTCCCTGCCAGGACTCACGGATGCCAGGGACGCTCTCGATGGGGATCTGCCGCACACCCTCCTTGAAACAGGTCAGGCCTGGGTAGACTTTGCGGATCTGTGCTTGTTTTCTCTCAATCAGCTTCTTGATGATCTGCACGGAAGGGGGGTTGGAAGGGGGCAGATGAGTGGGGGCTGCAGGATGCTCCAGGGAGCCACAACATGATGCAGGACCCCACAAACCCACCATGCAGGGCCAGAGACAACCCCAGCCAGTGTCAATGCTGCCAGTGCCCCTCTCTGCCCTGGAAGTCTGCTCTCAGGACCAGCACTGACCCACACCTCTCCCCTGCCTTCAGGGGGTGGCTGGCAGTGCTCACTCACCCTCCTGCCCACCCCTGGGCCATACCTCCTTCTGCTTCTTGATGATGTGTGAAAGCTCGGTGTAGGGGATGCGGGGGTTCAGCTCACACTCCATCAGGGTCGCTCCCTCATAGTCCTTGATGTATCCCAGGTAGCGGCTCTTCGGGACCTTGATGTCCTTGGAAAAGCCCTAGGAGGAGCAAGTGGGAGGGGGTAGGTGGGAGGGGGAAGGTGTGCAGCAAAGGTGGGGGCAGCTGCCAAGGAAAGAAGCTCACCTGCTTTTTGAAGTAGCCAATGGCGTACTCATCTGCATAGGTGAGGAAGTAGAGGATGTTGTGCTTGATGTGGTACTCCTTCAGGTGGTTCATCAGGTGTGTCCCATAGCCCTTGGGGAAGCACCATGAGACAGGGACCCCCCCCAGGCAGCCCCAGTTGGGATAAACAACCCCCTCCCACCCATGGAAATGGCAGCTGGAGCAACTATCACTGCTTTAGAATGGCCAGTGCTGAGCAGGTCTGGCTGCCCAACGGGTTGGGGCAGCCCTACACCAGCTACAGAGAGACCATCCTGCCCACACCAGGTTTTGGTGGGCACACGTGTGTGCCCATCTCCCTTGCCCCGGCCCTCACCTTCACTTGCTCATTGGAGGTGACAGCGCAGAAGACAATCTCTGTGAAGCCTTGGGTAGGGAACATGCGGAAGCAGACGCCCCCGATCACTCGGCCGTCCTTGATCAGTGCCAGGGTCTTGTGCTTCCTGCGGGCAGCACGGCCGAGGGTGAGGGGAGCCCCCCACACCGGCCCCCTCGCATCCCCCAGCCACGCACGGGTCAAAGACGAGGCGAGTGATGTACTCCTTGGGCATGCGGGGCAGCTGGTGTGAGAAGACATTCTGCAGCCCCACCAGCCACATCAGGATCTTCTTGTTGGATTTCTGTGAGAGCGAGTTGCCGATAACGTGGAACTCGATGATGCCGCGGCGCTCCTCCAGCCGCGCTGTCTCGTCCCGTGCCGCGTTGGCCGACAGCAGGCTGGTCTGGGGGCATCGGGGGAGGGGGGGGGGGTCACTGGCCCTGCACACCCTCTGTGTGCACCCCCACTCCACCCTGGCACACTGGGGAAGCAGCTCTGTGGGCTTTGGAGAGCACCAGAACCACCCCAGCATCCCCAGGCCATACCTCGGGGCCCAGCATGGCAGCAGGGTCGGTGATGGTCAGCATGACCTCGTTCACCAGCTCCATGGGGATGTCTCCCATGACACGGATCCGCTTGGCATCCTCCAGTGTCAGGCTCTCAGGGAGCTTTCGCTTCTCTCCTGGGATGGGAGCAGAGCTGCACATCCAGTGCCGGGAGGGAACATGGGATGGTTCCAGCTTTCTGGTGTGGGCTCACATGGCCTTACCTGGCAGGGGATCTGGGGTGCTGGCATCCAGGCTGGCAGCCGAGCTGCTGCTGCTGAGCTTCTTGCTGAAGAGAGGAGTGGTGGGCACAGCGACGGTGCTGACTGCAGCTGGAACATACCCATGGTACCCATGACTGCTTGAAAGCTCATCAAGCGGTGGCAGCCCAGCCACTGCCACCACCACTGCTCAGCCACACCTTGATCCTTTATCCCACAGTCCCCCAAACATGGTGAGCTGCTTCCTGAAATACCTGGGCGAGACACCAGCTGGGCACCCTCCGCAGCTGGCACTGTGAAATCCGCCTCCCAGATTGGAGAGTTCTCACCGTAGATCTCCTCCTCCAGCATGGAGAGGAACCTGGCAGGGAGTGGCACATCAGCATGCAAGTATCCCAAAGGAGGAGTCCCCTCAGTGCTCCAGCAGCCATCTCCACAGTGGGCACGTACTTGGGGAAGTGGGTGAGGATCAGTGTCCGCTTCTCTGGCACCAGTTTGTCCTTCTCCACCCGGAACTTCTCCAGCAGCTGCCGGCGGGTCACCGTGAAGATGGACTTGAGGAGGCTGCGCCCGAAGACGTGGGTGGTCTCATAGCGGGGCAGGCTGTCACAGCTCTGTGGCACATGGCAGTAGCACAGCCACCTGTGGGACAGGAAGGGGCTCTGGTGACAGGGCTCGAACCAGAGACCCCAGAGCCCCCGTATCTCTCCTGGGACAACACTGCTGGGAGCAGGAGTGAGAAGAGCAGGTGGACGAAGGGCATGGCTGATATTTAGAAGCATTGCCCCACTGGGTACCTGCTCTCCTAGTGGACTGACACTCTGGGAGAGCTGGGAAGAGTCCCAGGAGTTAGACCCTAGGGTGGCTGACTCAGTGGCCCCCTGCCCTCACCTGGTGTAGTTGACCTTGTAGGTGGCCACATCGTCGTTCTGGGAGCGCTGACGGAACTGGGATGGTGTCTCCAGCTTCCAGTAGTTGAGGCACAGCAGGAACATCTTGGAGAGCTCATACATGGTCTGGCGCTCCTTGGGCGGCAAGTGGCTGAACTTGTACTGCACAAAATTCAGGACTCCCTAGGGGGAGGACAGGATAGTGGGAGGGTGCTGGGGGCTACTCTGAGTTCTTATGTGCTGCCTCACCAGAGTGAGGGGACCATGCAAGAGCAGCAGAACACAGGACAAGTCATCAGGGCAGTGCAGGAGCCTGACAGCAGCCTCACCTGCTCAATGTTTGGTTTCTCAAAGGGGGGGCTCCCCAGGGACCCCTCGACCACAGGCTGGCTCATCTGCAGGATGCACTTCCGCAGCAGCTACAAAGACACCATCAGACACAGTCACCAGAGTCCCAGGAACCAGATGCTCCAGGAATGGTGGAGGTGGTTGAACGCTGCCATGGGGCTGCACCAATTTCTACAGCCAGGAAAGCACCGGGATCGCCCTTGGAGCACACCCATTCATCCCCTTGAAACCGCCCCACTAGGGAATTCAGGCCAGGAGAGCAGCCACTCCAGAAGAAGGTCAGTGTTCCAGGTCTCTGGGCTGTAGGATGGCTCATAGCCCCAGCTCCAGCTCCAGCTCCAACACAGCACAAACAGCGAGACAGCAGCCCCAACTCTCCCACAATGACCAGAGACCCTCCACAAGCCTCCATATGAGTGGGGCAGCGAGACGTGCACAGCCCCAGACGCACCTTGAACAGGTAGAAATACACCTGCTTGGTATCCGTGTCCTCCTCCTTGTGCACTGACATGAAGAGGTTCTCCACATCCACCACCATGCCCAGCAGGCGGTTGATCTCTTCCTCTGAGACGTTCTCCAGGTGGGACACGTGGTCAGCTGTGCCAGAGAGAAAGCCCCAGTGAGAACGAGGGCTCAGCACCAGCCGCCCTGCCCGGGAGGTCCCACAGGAGTTACCCAGTGCATGGCCACAGCTCCGGCACAGCTCACTCAGGTTGGTCACCGGCTGCTGCAGGTCCATTCGAGGGGCTGTGGGAGGGTTTGGGTTCTTCCAGCCATTGCACTTGCAGGCATCGTTGGCCTGGGATGAGGGACAGGAGCGGCCCTCTCAGTGGCCCATGCACTGCCACGTGCTGAGGCTGCCGCCTTCTCTGGCCAAAGGATTTCCCTGACTCCCACCTACCCCTTTTCACCCAGCCTGGCTTTTCTCAGCCCCCACCTTGCATCACCCACCATCCCAACACTCCCCCCTGCAGCCCCAGGACTCTGCAGCCCCTGCCCAGGGACATCCTTGCACCTCCCCTGGACAACTGAGTGTTCTGTTCCTGCACCCCCTGCCTAAGCACAGCCCAGCACCCCCGTATTCCCCGCGCCACGTACATCCCAGGAGCCAACCCTGCATCCTGTGTCCATGCCTTCCTTGCACTCAGCCTCCTGCACCCCCTAAGTTCCCCTCCTACACCCATAAACGTCCTTGCAGCTCCATGCTGCATGTCCCCACTCAGGTCAGCACCCTCGTCCTTCATCCCCCACCCATGCATAGCATTGAACCCCCACTCCTGTACCCCCTCCTGCACCCCCGACCCCTGCGCAGCCTTGACCCCCACCTACCGCCCTCCCTGCCCTCCCGGTCCC
>VZTR01020059.1:152065-167119 GCA_013400775.1 Chaetops frenatus | reverse complement strand
GAGAAGGGCTCCTTCTCCTACAAGTACGAGGTGCTGAAGCGGGAGTGGGACGTGCCCGAGGAGGTGGATGCCGAAGCGCTGACCTGCTCTCTGTCCAAGGAAGGGCAGCTCCGCATCGAGGCTCCCAAGCTGGCACTGCCGGCTGCTCCCGAGAGGAACGTGCCCATCCAGGTCAGCCCTGCTGCCCCACACACCGGACCAGCTTCTGAGAATGGAGCCACCAACAAAGCCCAGGCGTGAACAGGATGGGACCCAATGGCCACAGCAGGACCAGAGCAGATAGGAGCAAGTCTCGGGTTTAAGCCCAGACAAGCTTCATCAGCAATTATGTCATTTTTTTCACTATACTGGAATGCTTTTGTATCCAATAAAAATAATTTTGCATTGAATCTGCTTGTGTTCTCTGGGTGTTGATTGATGAGGAGGCTGCGCCCTACTCTTGGTGCCAGATGAGCTGGATGCACAGAGAGGGAAGAACCTCTCCTGCTTCTCAGGGCAGCACAAAATGGGGCCAGACAGCAGACCCAGAGGGTTCAGTGAGGGAGGGGAAGGGATCCAGGAGCACTGTGCTGCTAAGGGAGGGAGGTAGGCAGGAAGGGCAGTCCCACCTACCTGCACAGGAGCAGCCAGGGTGCCCTCACCCCTTCCTCATGCTGTCAGCACCATCTCCAGCTCCACAGACTCAGCCAATACCCATCCCCACAGAATGGAGAGGGAAACACCATGGGCTGCCTGGCTGGGTGTGGTGTGAGGCTGTTGTACCCACATTTTCCCCTTCCCAGCTTGGCAAGGGGCTGCTGGAGTCCACCCTGAGCTCCCAGCAGCAGGCAGGGAAAAGCCCAACCCCGGGTGCGGTGTGTAACCACCACAAACACCCATGCTCAGGCCCAGGCAGGCAGCAGGTGTGTGGGCAGGCTGCAGGTATGCAGGCAGGAACGCCTGTTTATGCTAAAGCCACCCTGAGATCAGAGCCCATTGTCCAGACATACCAGGAACAACAGGAGTTCCCCAGCCTCGACACTGAGCCTCTGAGCACCTGCTCTGGCAAGCAGCAAGACCCAACTTAGGGCATCACAGAGACCCCAGGTCCAGCAAGAAATCAGGCACCCAGAGAGAAGAGCCAGCAGATGGCAACAGCACTGCACACACTGTCCACAGAATTATTCTGAGGGGCATGAGGGAAGCTCCTCTCCAACTGGTCCACCTCTGGCTGCCTGGGGAAACCAGCAGCATCAGTCCACCCCACACTGTAAGCACTGGGTAGTCCCACAGAGGTCCTGAGCCACTCCAGCAGCTAAGCAGCCCAGGCACAAGCAAGGGTGAGGTGCATTGGGGGCCACTGGAACCCACACCCACAAGCAGCCCAGGCTCAAGAATGATCCCAGGCACTCTATCACCAAGTCACTCCAGACCCTTCCTGCTTCCAGGATTTTAAGGAAGAGACCTTGGACAGCAGATGAAGGGCACACAAGCCAAGGCTGTTTACACAACTCTATTCACAGCTCTCCTGTGACCAAGCCTCTCACAGCCCCTCAGCTGAGGGGGAGCAACAGGGTCCAAGTGCAGCACATCTCCAATCCTCAGCCTCTCCCGAGCATGAACAGTGCTGCCAGCAGCACACAGGGTTAAGGATGGAGCTGCAAGGGGCTGCTCCTTCTTCCACATTGACTCCAGGTCTCAGCTGTGGGTGTTGGGGTCTCATAGTCCATGCAGCATTGACAGGAGAGCAGCATCTTCCAAGGTCATCATGCTCCAGGGACAGAGGCATTGTGTTCATAAACTCTGGAGCACTATCCCAAGCCTGTCCCACTGTAGAGCTGAGCTCCTCTGGATACTGTTCCCCCACCTCTTTCCCAACTTGCATTGTAGAGTTTCCCCAGAAGTATCAGGCAAGGAATAATTCCTATTAGTTCCCTCAAGCTTCCTTGAGCAGAATGGAGCCAAGTGAACACCAGCAGCATCACTGTGAGGAGAGCAGCTTGCAGGAGCAGCCACACAGCCCAAGCTCAGGAGCCCCATTTCTCCCTCCTCAGGAAGGAAGGGCTCCTTTTCCCTACCAAGGTGTGGGACATATCAGGGGCAGCCCAGCACAGTTCAGCCTCCACCAAAACTGTTGTGCTCGGGTCCAGTCCCTGTTGCATTAAGAAACATGAACATTGTTGTTATGATAGGTTTATAAAAATTTTGTTTTAATCACACAAAACTGAAGTTTGTGATGAAGACTAAGTCGACAGTTCCTCTTAAATACCAGGATGCATAAGACACTGCATTAGGCACTAGGCAGCAGCCAACATCAGTTAGAGTCTGGCAACAGAAGCCATTTAATACCTCCCTTCATTCTTTGTGGAATTACAGGCTTTTGCAATACATGTCATTCCCACTGATAGGTTACCCAAGGTTTCCCCCCACCCCACCTCTGTACATCAGTAAACCTTGTGTATTCCCACCAGAGCAGGGTTAACAATATTAGTGGCATCACAACCATCAAGAAAAGGACAAATTTCTATACAAGATTTTTTGCAAAAGTTGCAACAGGATTAGTGCATTACGACAGAACTGAGAGAAAAGAAGAGTTGGCATGCTGGAGTCCAACACAAAGAAAGACAACAGGCAGCTCGTTGGATGTACTATATTGACAAGATACTGATTGGTTACATGGAGAAACATACAATACAAAATACAGAAGAAACCAGTTTTGCTTCCCTCTGCCCCACCCCAAATACTCATCATTGATTTGGTCAATAAGTGGCCCAAGAGCCGGAGTTTGTCTCTAATGCTACAGTTTAGTGGTTGCTCTGGGCACATCGTACGGGATCAGCCTCAGCTCTTACAGACAGGGAACTTTAAACACGTGTCCCAATATCCCTTTGTTTCCCATAGTGAACTACAGTGCTGTGGGACCTGGGTGCTGCTGGCCTCACCTGCGGTACGGCCACGCTGGCTGGGCAGACACCAGGTCCTGCATCCACCACCACCAGGAAGAGGGAAGAGCAGAAGTTCATATATTAAAAAAGTGACTTAAGACTTAGAATTGAATTAGTATTTGTACAGAAAGGTGCAGGTGGAAGAACTCCCTCCAGCCTATGATCAGAAAGGGATGGAGAATCACAGCGGCGCCGGCAGCAGCCGCCCTACGGTAAGTGCGATCGTTAGCGTGGGTTCCAGTCATGTCCTCCAAGGGCTCGCGGGCCGGAGCAGCTGCTCAGTTGCTGCAGCACTGGCTTCTGCTCGGCTGGCTGCTCTCCTGAAGGTCCACGACCCGATTCCTGCCTGGGCCACCAGGAGCATTCTGGGGTTCATTTTTTGGCAGTTTCTTGGCTAGAAAGAAACAGGATGTTAATAGGGTGCTCTAGAGAGGCCAACCTCCTGCCACTGCGCACCCCAGGCTGGGCTCAGCCTGCCCTCACTGCCAACAGAGTTTGGGACAGAACGCTGCCAGCAGCACTGCATGGCAAACCAACCCAGCCCTGGCTCTGGCAGGCATCAGACCTGCTCCTGTCTTCGTCACCACCCCAGACACAGGGAGAGGGAACCATCTTTGCAAGACTAAGGCTCCACACACTCAGGAAATGACCAATCACACCAGTGTGGCAAACTGGACACCTGCCCCAGTAAGAGCCACCAGCCCTGGCTGACACAAGACCCCCTTAGGCTGCAGTGCTACTGCTCTGAGCTACCCCAGCCCTACACACAGGCTGTACCTATTGCCATGAAGATTTCATTCACATTCATCGCTGTCTTCGCCGACGTCTCCATGAACAGCAAGCTGTTGTCATCTGCATATGTTTGTGCATCCTACAAACAATCACATCAGAGTGCTAAAGGCAGCCTGCCAGGAGGTCCAAGCAGACTTCATGCACTTCTCTTGCCAACACACTAACTGCTGGAGAAATGCTTCATCCCACCTTGGGCCAGAAATTCCCTCCCCTGACCCTGCCCCCAGCTGGCCCAGACAACTTAGAGACATGCTCTACCAGCAGCCCTGCACAGCCAATGTCACACAGCTGAGCTGGGGCACATGCACACACAGTGCCTGGTAGCTGGGTCAGCTGGGAGTGTGTCATCCATTGCAAGGGCACCACAAGCAATCCTCTGAGAGGGCTGGGTAAGAACCCCTCCTGAGCGCTTGCCTCAGATGAGGTAAGAGCTGTGAAGAGCTGAGAACAAGCTGGGAATGATTCCTCATGTGTCTCGTACCCAGAAGATGCTGTTTCACACCCTGCAGACATCCCCACATGAGTAAGGCAGCAAAGGAGACTAAGGACTGATGCCTGTGCTCTGTGTGCCTCCTCCTCCACATTCACCTGAACTTTCACCAGCCAGGGCTACATGTGCTGTGACAGAAGTAAGGGAAAGGCAGGGCACAGACCCTGCTCAGTGGCAAGGTGCAGTCCTCAGCACAAAACCTCACTTTCATTCTCCCTCGAAGCATATTTTACATAACTGCCATCTCCCTCACTCGAGCAAAAAGATGATCTCCTGACCTGCTTGGGTAACTTCTCTGGAATCCCACTCACCTGGAAGTCCACAGCTCTCTTGTTAGCAAGGTCTGCCTTGTTTCCTGCTAGTGCAATTACAATATTGGGGCTAGCCTGCCTCTGCAACTCTTTCACCCAGTTCTTGGCTCGTACAAATGTGTCCTGGAAACAAACAGGAGGCAGCAGTCAGGAAGGGCAGCCATGTAGGAATCCACAGGGCAGATATGATTAGAACAAGGCTTTCCTGTGAGAAGTGTTCTGCCTCTGCAGCATTTGCCAGCAGGATCCTTTATCAGCTCACAGCCTTGGCCAGAGCTGAGGAAGAGGCCATGAGCAGTTTTCAAAATCTTGGCACGCACAGCCAGGTACATGCAGGGCTCTGACCCAGACACACTCCCAGGCCTCTGGCAGCCCCCCCAGCCCTGCCCACACTCACTGTGTTGGTGATGTCGTAGACCACGATGGCTGCCTGGGCCCCTCGGTAGTACATGGGGGCCAGGCTGTGGTATCGCTCCTGCCCCGCCGTGTCCCAGATTTCAAATTTCACTGTTGTGTCATCCAGACACACTGTCTGTGTTAGGAAGGCAGCTGCAAGAAAAGGGGGTTTGCCTCAGCTCCAGCAGGACAAGGCCCTGAGCCAGAGCAGGAGCTCAGAGCAGCTCTGCTGCCACATGGGAGCGAGCTGAGCCCTGGAGAGGCCAGTGCCACTCTCTGTGGCAGCTGCAGCTCTGCTGTGTCACACTCCTTGCTCACAGGAACGAAGAACCACCACCCAGTGACAGGAACATGGCCCAGAGGGCCCAGGCAGCAGCTGGCCCCTGGAGCATCCACACTGCCAGACCCTCCCAGCAGCCCCTGACAGGGATCACGCAGTCCAGTTGTGGCACCACCAAGATCAGATCTGGGGAGCAGCAGTAACAACACCAAACTCAGCCCAGTTACACCACACTCCCCAGTTTAGTAACTGGTTGTTTTCTTGTCCCGCTGAGTCTAACACCATGTGTTACACCCAGGACAAAGGCACAGGCCTCAGATACAGACTGAGGCAGAGCACAGCCCTCCACAGAGGAGCATTAGGCCCTGCTTGCCAGTAAGCCACGCTTACAGCTGTGCTTATTCCCTGCACAGGTCACAGAGGGACCACTCAAGCCTCTTCTCAGGACACCTCCCTGGTACTGCTGCTCAGAGACCCACCAGCCTTTGGTTGATTGGTGATGCCCTGCTAATGATTTCAAGCTGAAAAACTACTAGACCTGAAAATGCTGTGAAAGTAGGTAACAGTATTAGACTAGAAACAGCCCCAAAATCCCAGGTCATGGTCTGAAAAGATAACTAAGGGCTATAAACCAAGCTGAAGGCCTCCGTTCTAATTAGAAGCTGGAATTGAGGCACGGGAAACGAAGCCTCAGAGGCAGAGTGCAAGGTTGCCACCACGTTATTCTCTGCTGTGCTGATCATCACACCAACAAAGAAATTGTGAACCAAGAGTTAAAGCATGAACTGTTTGGCTCTATTTATAGCAAAAGTCCCAGACTGGACTGAAATAGCCAGTCTTGCTTCTGACAGCCCAGACTGCTCCAGCAAGGTCAGCACCTCCCAGTCACAGGCATCTGGAGCTGGCACTCACCTCCAATCGTGCTCTCCTGGTACTCGTGGAACTGCCCCTTCACAAAGCGCAGGACCAGGCTGGACTTCCCCACCGCTGACTCGCCCAAAAGAACAAGTTTAAACTGGCAGATTTTGTTCCCAGCAGCTGGTCCATTCGGTCGGGCAGCTCCACCTCGACCTGCCATTGTGGTCTAAGTGCAGGAGTGCCGAGAGTTAAGGATGCCGCAGGTTCTGCACTGGGATCCACCTGTAGGCAGGTTGCAACTGGAAGAGGAGGTCAGAGTTAGTGACATGCTCAGGGACCAGCTGTACCAGTTCTAGAGGGTGGTTTGATCTGCTGCCACCATCAGCACAGACTGGTGGTGGTTCCTTCCCACAGTGAAAAGTTATCGGCTGCGAGCACCACAGAGCAGTTCCTGACAGGCAGCAGCCCCTGCAGCAGGATCTCAGTCTCTGCAGAGCCTCCTGGAAAAGAGGTAATGGCAATACAAGCTCTCCTCCCCACCAGTGGGCCCTCCAGCACTTCCACCATGTATGGATGTTACACACACCTTGCCAGGGTGAGGCAGGTAAGGAGCACCCAGCACACAATAGGTGTTATTAGAACTTTGTCTATTCAAACAGCAGTTACTCAGTTCACAGAGGTAACTGAGGTTGACCTTTAGCTCCTTCCTCCTTTCCTGAGTTCACACGGAAGCAACTTCAGACTATCAGTGCTATGCAGAGCCATCCCAGTGCCACACTGGCAGGAGGCAGCTCTGCAGGTCATGAGGCATTTGGACAAAAGGAGTTTCTCAAGCTGTCTGTTTGTCCTGAGGCACTTACACCACAAAATTCTGCACCTCCCAGTGGGCCCAAGGATGGCCCTGGAGCCAGGCAGATGGGCTGCTACAGGGGGAGGCACCTGAGGAGGTGCCCACCTCAGAAAGACACCTGACAGCAGCTGCTCTCTGGGCACAGGCTGTCCTCTCAGAAGCTGACAGCAGCTCCCCCTCCCATTCCCACTGCACACCAGGAATCACCACCCAACCTGATCCAGAGGAAGCACCTAATGCTTCCCACACCTATCCCACTGCCTCAACACCCTTATCCCACAGCATTCCAGGTCATCAGGCTACTGGCCACGTTCCTCATATGGACTGTTCAAAGCCAGCATGAACAGACAGCATCTCCTGGGATTGGCACTGCCAACCACTTCCCAGCACCAACCTCCAGAGTGGTGCAGAAGCACAAAACCACGGCAGGAACAGCAGGACAACTCTGATTTGCATCCAGAGTTACCCACAAATCAATCCCAGGGCCCCCCTAAGCACTAAGCTCTGCTGCCTGCAGAGAACAGGAATGCCTTCCAAGTACACAGTTACAGATTTAGGCACATTTCCTGTACCCATCACAACTCCCACTTCCCTGTGGATGATAAATGCTACACACAGCTGATTGCATCTGCTCTGGATCACCACTTTCCCTTCTACTATCCTAACACAGGCTGCTTGTTGAAAGAAAATGCCCCAAAAGCCAATTTCTCCTTGTTCTGAGAGTATCCCCAAAGAAACTCTGTGTACATCTTGCATTTTCCCAGCAAATATTAGATATCCATCAATAAGCAGTTTAAAGCAGGTTGAACTGGAACAGAGTGTCCTGCTAACAAGGCTCAAGCCTACTCAGCACAGAGGAGAGTTTCAAACAGCTGCTTTCCAGGGCAAGGCCTGTCCAGCTGTGATTGCTTGAGGTTACTTTAACTATGCCTCAAGTTTAAATAATCCCACAGTTTGACAGGGAACCTCCAGCCATTCCAGAGCTCCTCTGGAGCCCGTGACTGCCAGTAGCTGGAGAAACTCGTCAGCTTTCAAAACACAAAGCACTTGAGCATACGCTGACCTAGAGACATCTCACCTCAAGTTGCTCTGACCAGGAGGCAGTCAGGACATCAGCTGTTAAGCTGGTACCAGTCACCAGAGCTGGCAGGTAGGACAGAAACAGAGGAGTAAAACAACTGAGTGCTGTGGGATGTTTCAGGAGCCAGAGCTGCGAAGCCATTGCTCTGAGTCCAGACTCAGCAGCAAAGATATTGTAATTCAGAGCTGGGTCCTTGCAAGCAGCAGTGTCAGGACCCCTCCCTCCCTCTTCTGGGAAGGGCAAGCACTGTTTGACAGGATGAGGAAGCTTGATATGAAGCAAACCAACAACTGGGATAGTGAGGGAGCAGCGTTTGTTGCTCTGGCCAGGAACAGCTTGGTCATCACCAGGTTCAAGAGGCTCAGCAGCAGCTCTGCATCTCTACCAGCTTGAAGAGGCTTCCACCCTTTAGAGTTTTCCCTCTAAACAGAGCTTGCAAGGGAACAGCTTTGGTTTAACCTTGTGTTTGTAACTGCCTGGGCAGTCTATCAGCTCCACTGCTGCTCCAGACCAACACTCTGCACATTAAACACTGTGTGAATCACAGTGCCTCTAAGTTATGGTCTCCTGAAATCTGATAGCGGTGATTCCCAGAGCAAAACAAGGAAATGAGCTTGTTGACATCCTCAAGTCTTAGCCTGACCTATATTTCACAGATCTTGATGCATTTTGCCATCTGGTTGTGCTGCATGAACTCCAACAGAATTAGGTGAGCACATCTATGCTGGGCTCATCATGGACAGCCACTGGTCAGTGCAGGCAGGGCAGCAGCCAGAGCCTTGATTGCTCCAATTACAGAGAACCAAATCATCATCTAAGGGTGGTCAGAAGTTTGGATGCAAGATTAAATGACTTCATGTTCACATAAGAAGTTGCCACATCTTTCAGATGTTTGAGTGGAATTTACAGACCCTAACTGGTCACTGAGGGCCTTGGGCTAAGGACATACCTGAGACCTGGATGACCAGCTGATGGTGACAGGAGGAAGCAAGTAACTGAAGGAAGTGCCCACCAGTACTGCAGACAGCAAGTGCACTCCATGGCAGGACTGGCACTTCCTGCCAAAATGCCAACATGTTTGAGGATTCCAGCCAGACAGAACTCAGCTCTGCAGATGGAACAGGCAGCTGAACTACACAGCCTGAACCTGTGCTAGATCAGCCTACACCCACCAGTGGACACTGACTTGAGGAACAGGGACTGCTTCCTGCTGTATGAAGCCATTTCTGGTGCTTGGGGAGCTGTTCATCCCCTCAACTCTTCCAGCAGAAGATTGGGCATTCACCCCTCCCTGGTCCCCACGAGAACCCCAGCACTGACACTCGAGCCACGGGTCAGGCAGACCAAAATAACCACAGTGATACCACACAGACAAGGGAAAGCAGCTGAAGTCCCAGCTTGTCCCAGCCTGCCATGCTAATTCAAGCAGTCAAGGCCATGAAAAGGAAGGGCATGGTGGGGTACCCATGTAATCAAGATTAACAAGCATTAATTTTCTTACTAGTTTCTTTTAACTAGTGAAACCCAGCACTTGGGAGATCACAAGACCCATGAAAAGGCTCATGCTGGTTTGTTTACCTGCCCTACCCACCTCCTGCTCACTGAAGCACATACAGTAGCTCTGCATCCCACAGCAAAAGCACTGATTTTTTTATTGTAAACTCTTAAGATAGTCTCTTGTTTGCTTTGAGACCAAAGTCAAGTACCAATTCCTGATGCTGTCCCACAAGTGAGAGCTCCAGGTCTATCACTTCTGCAGTTTGTGCTCCTCCAACTTCTCCCCTGCCTGCAAGGGTAGGCTGGAGGGGGCTGTACACAGCCAGGAATATTAAATTCGAGAATCTGTGTGCCCTAAATGAGAAAACACATGCCATGGGCTGCTGCACTCCCTGCCTGCCCAAGTCCAGAGCTCTCAGGATGTTGGGGAATAGCATCAGAGCCCATTTCAAGCAAACCTACCCAGGACAAGAACACAAATCTCCACGGGGCAATTACTGTCAGATCCCCATGTTAACCCCTGCAGGAGACCCCACCACAGGAAAGCTGCTCATTTAAGGTGTCAGAAGTTAGAGAATCTGATATTTTTGCCCAGTGTTCACCCAGTAGCAAGGACTACCCTGAAATCTGAGGATATTTAGAAACCCAATCCTGAAGACTCTGGTTACCCAAAGGACTGCTGCTGCTCTCAGCTATGCAAGAAGCTTCACTGGGGATTTGTTGGCTTCGAACCAAAATACTCAAGACAAAAGCCCTAGTGAAGTATTTATCTTGTTAAATAGCTGACAGCGTTACATGAATTCCTTGGCAAAGGAAGCCCTGAAATTACCCAGTGGTTTTGTTTCACCTCACGCTGCACAGGCAGCTGGCCTGGGCTGCTCTGCTCTCCCCAGGCCTGCACAGTCAGCTTCAGGAAGGGAGTTAGGAGCAACTTCCATAAGCAGGACCAGCAGAAAGTGTGGGTCCCACAAGAACCACACTAGCCCAGGCTAGCACAGCACAGAATGTCAACTTAATATTCCAACTCATCAATATGATTAATAAGAACAAAATTCCAGAGCCTGACTGCAGGAGGGTCCAGGCTGCAGAGAATGGATGAACAGACCCAATGGATATAGAGATGAACCAGAAAACACACTCAACCTACAGACCTCAGTTCCATCAAGTCTGATGAGTTTCAGTACTCTACCTTCCTACCTTTTCCCTCCCCAAAGAATGAGCCCTTAGTGTCCTGATCAGCAAGGATGCAGTCTGGAGCTCAGAAACTGCTCTGAACTGGGCCACTCTCCACTGCAGCTGACAGGAGCTGCACTACAGCCCTAAAGTGCAGATTCACAGACTCAAATCAGCTCAGACAGCAGCACTCCTATGGCTGTGACTAATTTATGATAGTGTAACAACTTCTCTGTGCAGTCCCATGTCCAAGACTCACAAAGACTTGGACACGCTCATCTTAATTTAGAGGTAAATAGGATTTCCATTCTAAAGTTGAATTACTCACTCAGCTACAGCCCTGAACAAGTCTAGGAGACCCTGCAGTACCAGCTCTTTCTCATGCTATTGACACACACATCTGTTTGCTGACATTTGCACATCCATGGCCTCTGAAGCAGCCCCAGCAGCCAGCTGTTTTCCAAAACAACTCTATCCCTGGAGATTTCAAGGCCACCACCCTGCCGTTACAATCCCTCCAGCACAGACTTCTGTGGAAGAGTTTTACATCGCCTCCATCTCCCATCAGCTCTCAGAAGCAAAGCCTCCACATTCCCTGTCCCACAGTAGCTCCCTCTTGGAGCCCTCAGCCATTTTCAGTTATCCTTGGCACAGCAAGGCTGGGGGAGCAGCTCATGGATGCAGCCTGGACTGACTCAAATGGAACAAAAGCACCAAGGTTTTAATTCTTCAGCTGAGGTTGTTTAACTCCTGTTCCTGACACTGACCCGTGTTCAGACACCCCCAACAGACACAGCTTCACTTCGACCAGACACTCAGTAACACGTGCCTTGGATAGCACCCGTTATTTAGTCAGTGAGAAGGCAACATCAGCAAGGCAAAGCAGCAAACTGCCACCTGCACTGCAAAGAATCTGTGACCTTCAGAATATCTTTCCCAGACTGCACAAAGATCTCCTGCCTCAAGCAGCTCCTTATTTGGAGTGCTACCAAACCAAAGCAAACATGAAAACCAGTGTTTTCTTATCTGTTTATGTAGAAATGCTCCAGCAGCTCATTCCTGTGCTCCAGGGGAGGACAGCATTCCCTCCAGAACCCAGATGAATCTTACACCTCCCCAGTACTGTCACATCCAGGAAAGTTCCTTGTTTCTGGCCAGTGTCTGGAGTGTTTTCAATGTTATTCCGACAACTTCTCAGGACTTGCATAAGAGGCTGCAAACTTCATACCCCAAGGGAAGAAAACAGCTGACTCCAACATTTCTACATTCTATCCTCTTTTAAGTCTGCTGACAGGAATACTCTGGGCTACACCCACTTCATTAGAAGCGTTCCCATTTCATTTCCTGTGTCTGAAAGCACTTGGCATTCCTTCCCCCTCCCTCTTCAGGGAGATGCCATGACCACCATCCACTAACTGTGCAGCAGCTGCAGAAGTTTGGATCCAGAGCTGATGACTGGCAGGGCCTAGAGCAACCCTCGAGCTGATCCCTCTGGAGATGCAGAAGAGCTTTGCTGTGATGGAGATAATCCCACGTCTCAGCACAACAATTAGGTTTGGCCCAGCACACACACATCAGCAGACAGTTCCTTTACACACTGCCTAAGCCATCACTGGCTCCCCAGGAAAGCAAAGTGTACTCTACTAATGCCAAACTAGATAAATGTTATCTCTTGCTATATTCATATCCACACACCAAGCCAGCCTTTCCCTCATGCTCTCCAGTAACTCAAACCCTCTCCAGGAATCCATCTCATCTCTTCTGGGTTGTTCCATCACCTGAGGAGGCATCAGCACCTACTCACAGAGCCTTACAGGGACACCCCACTGCCTGCACAACCTGCAACCAAACGTCACCTAAATCAGCCAGAGCATCTTAGGAGGGAAAGTCACTGCAGAAGCAGATTTTTGACTGTTCCAGCAAGCTATTGTGACTCATGAGGGATCTGAGGCGATTTCAATGCTGAGACCCAGATATGACCCCAAACATTTCTCTCCTTGACCTCCCAGATCCAGCCAGGCTCGTGTGTGACCTGCATGACTCACGCCAAGAATGCATCAAGATCAACACTGCCTTGTAGCTGCCTCCAGGTACTATCCTGAATTCTCAGCCCTTTTCAGCCACAGTTCTTTCACCTTATTAGCCAGGTGAGCTGAATACAAATGTAAAATACTTTCAGAGTCAAGGCAGTAGTGGACATCAGTGGGATATTTCCAGGCAGTCCACTCAGGCTGCATGGCATGTCAAGACAACTGGGCTGAGTTTGCCTTTTTGGCCCAAGCCTAGGCTCAAAGCTGGCTCAGGAGCCCCAGCAGAGCACAAGCCCAGTGTCAGGCTGTAAACAGGGCAGCTAAAGTGTGCTGACCCTCCACACAAAAAGCTAAGAATAGCAGATGCAAGTTGTTCCACACCAGACTTAAAATAGTCCCTCGGCATATTCTCCTCTCCAACTCCCTTACAGGACTGAAAACAGCCAAGGTCAGAGCTCCAACAGCCACATTCGAGGGCAGCAACTAAAGCTCAGCTGGGCCAGGGTCAAAGCTGAGCTGGGCTGGGCTCCCTGCAGGTCACAGCACCACTCAAGCTCCTGCCCAGCCCCAGGAGCTCTGTCAGCACCTTGAGCATCACCAGGAATAAGGTCTGAGCACTTTCCCCAGGGTTTAGCAGGGCAAACCTGTTGCTCACACTCACATCTGGTGCAATCCCACCAGGATCCCACATCAACCACACTCTGAGCTCACACACCAGGGTCTCTCCCGCTGTCAGAGACCCAAGGACAGCCTTGCTCGACATTCCCTTTCAGACAAGCCACAAAATGTCCTTGCAGCCCGTGGGCCTTGCTCAGGGCCCTACAGCACCACGTGTTTCCCTTTGCAAGGGCCCTCGGCTGTGCTTGGCACCAGTGGACACCCAGGACAGTCTCCTCTGGAGCCTGTTTGCAGCAAATCAAGTCGCCTCCCTCATTTCAGCACTTCCCGAGAACCCAGCTAGGCCTCCCAGCTGCCGGAGTTTCCATTCCCACCTCAGAAGCTAAGAAACGATAACAAAATATGACTCCACCATGATAAGGACTTCTGTCCCGGCACCACACCTTCCCCAGTCCCATTCAACTGCTGGTCAGTCACGGCTGTGAGAGACGGGAGCCGTGCCCCAGCTGCCGGACAATCTCACGGTACCGGCCGCAGGGGCTCGTCCCCGCTGTCCCGCGAGCCGCTCCTGCTCTCACAGCCAGCCCCGAGTACCCACAGCGCCGCCGGGACGTCTGTCCTGAGCCGGGCACCGTCCCCTCGGCCGTGCGCTGCCCCTACCCAGCGTGGCTCCTCTCCCGTTAGCGCTCACCACACACCGGTACCACCAGGCCGGAGCTGCCGGTGCCCCGCGGCAGCGCCGCTCCCCCGCCTCGCAAGACACGCAGGGCCCCGCTGGGCCGCTACACGGCGACAGGGGAGGGTACCCGGCCGCCCAGAGCCCCCGCCCCGCCGGCAGCATCGCCCGTCCGCTCCAGCGCCAGCATCGCCCCACCCGGCAAAGCGGCGCCACCGAGCCCCCGCTTCACTCCCGCCACGGGGCCCCCGAAGCGGCGGGGCTCAGCTGCCGCCGTCGGCCGGGCGAGATCCTGGGAAACAGGTCCGCACCCTCGAGCCGGGCCCGGCCACCTCGGGGCGAAAGGAGCGGCCGCGGCCCCACTCACCGCCCGCAGCGCCGCTCCCGCCGGTGCGTCTCGCAGGCCCCGGCCCTCACTTCCGCCTTTACCCGTTCCGCTTCCGGCCCCGACCACCTTTTCCGCCCCCCGCCCGCCGGCCATAGGCAGACAGAGCTGCCCATCACCTCGCCCCGCCCCGCCGGAGCCCCGCCTCCTCCCGGTGCCCTGCTCCAGTGATCTGCGTGTGACGTCATGGCGCCTCCGCGGGGACTGCTGGGAGTTGTGGTCCGGGAGGGTCCCGGCGCCACCGGGCACGTGAGGGACACCGGAGGCTCGCGGACAGGGCGGGGCGGGGCGGCCGCGGGCGGAGACTCAGCGGAGCCGGGGCTGGAAAAATAGAGCCTTTATTTCTCGGAGAGGCGGGGCGGAGCAACACGAACTTAAAGCCGTGGAGGGGCCGCAGCGGCCGTGACCCCCGGGCAACCCGGAGACCCTCCCGGAGGAGATCCCTAGGGATCCCCGCCGCTCCCGGCCCTGCGGCCCCCCCGGGGCTGCGCTGCCCCGCCACGTCCCACGGCACCGGGCAGGCGGGGGCCCCCCGGCCGGGTTGTAGAAAAGGCCCCGTGGGCGAAGAGTATAAAACCGTATCAAAATCCCTGCGAGTGCTCGGAGTGCGGAGTCCCGGGGGACTCCAGGGGACTCCGGGGGCGGGCCCCCCCCCGGGCAGAGTCACCCGGAGCGAAGTCCCTCGATGAGGCT
>VZTR01020059.1:110545-151806 GCA_013400775.1 Chaetops frenatus | reverse complement strand
CGGGGGCGATAGAGGTACCGGGGCAGCGGGCGGCGAGGGCCGCGGGTGCGGCGGGAGGGCCGCGGGCTGACGGCAGGGACAGGCCGGGGGCTGCGCGGGGCCCAGGTGACCCTTGAGCAGCTCCGTCATGCCCTGCAGCTCCCGGCTGAGGTGGGAAACCTCCTGGTTGAGGCGGTTGATCTGGAAAGGGACAGAGAGCAGTGAGCACCGGCCGATGTCCCCGGGGTTTTCGAGGACATGCACCCACCTCTGGTCCCCACCACACCTCCTTGTTGAGCTTGCCGATGTTCTGCTTTATCTCCTCTGCCTCCATCACCAGGGCTGGGCCGCCTGCGTCAGTCCCTGCTGGAGAGGACGCAGACAGCGGTCGAGTGCCCCGGCAAGCCCCCCCAGCCCCGGGGCCGGCACTCTGGCCTTGCCCAGCAGCTGCTGGCAGTACCTGAGGTAGGGGAGTCCCTTGCCGCACTCGGCGGCAGGTCACTGCTGAAGCGGAAGCTTTGTGGCTCTGATGTCCCTCCGTTGTCTTCAATCCCATCCACGACTCTAGAGCAGGAGGGGGTGAGGGTTGCCCCACGTCACCCCCTCAGCCACCATCTGAACACCCCCCAGGGCCCCTCACAGCCCGGCTGGCACAATCCCGCAGCAGCAGGATGAGCCAGCAGCACATCCCAGCCGTACCTGGGACTGAGGTCGGGTGGGCCATGAGTGTGCAGGGAGGGGATGAGGAGCTTGGCCGGCCTCCTGCCCACGGCAGCATCCTGCTCCAGGAGCCGGGTGTCCCGCCGGCACTGTGGAGAGGGGCTGCGGCCGCGGCTGCCACCGCGGGCTGGGGAGTGGAGGTTGTACCGCAGGGCTGAGACCTGGCACAGCTCATCACCCAGGAGGCTGCTCAGGGAGCCACGGCGCACTGAGCTGCTCAGCGCGGGCAGCAGCAGCTTGCGGCAGGAGGTGCTGGCAGGCGACTGCTGGAAAACCTCATCGGGCTCCTCGTCAGCCTCCACGATGGAGGGAAGGGGCTTCTCCGGGGCAGCACCGCTCTCCGGACGAGGCTACAGGCGGGCAGGAGGTCAGGACTGGTCCCAGGCACAGCCATCCCTGCCCCATCCTCCCCCCATCGCCTCGGCAAGGGACGAACCTGTGGTGCCTGTGACAGCCTCGGGGACCGGGAGTAGCGGCAGAGCCCCTGCAGGGAGATCAGACGGTACCGGCTCAGCAGCAGGAGGGACCCCCTGCACAGCTCCACAGGGACCAGCCACGGGCCCGCAGCCCCCCTCCAGCCACTCAGTGGCCCCCTGGACAACCAAGCCTTCCCCAACCCCACACATCACCCTCAGCACCAGCCTCCTCAACCCCTCACCCGCTCTCCTTCCTCTGCTGCTGCCATGTCAATGATGAGCTGCCCAACCTCAGCCTGAGTGTCCTGATCCAGAGCCGAGGCCGCACCCCAAATCCCAGCCCCAGCTCAGCCATGAGAGCATCGGCTCTGTCTGGAATGTGCAGCCAGCTGGGGAGGGTGATGCAGGCACAGAACCTGGTGCACACTCCTGGCATTCTCCAGTCTTGGTTTGTTTACACCCCTCCTGCGTTATGGACATGGTGGGTCTTGGTAGGCCTGTTTGGGACCTAAAGACTGACCTCCTACACCATCTCCACCAGGCTTGGGGGGAAACTGGGTACCAGGGAGATGCTCCAGAGGAGCTCCAAGCCTCTCTCAGCAGAGCCGGGGGAGGAAAAGTGCAGCAGAGCCATTTCTGCAGCAGAACATCCCCCCAGATGCTGGAGCCATCAGCATGACTAAACCCACAGCCCATGCCGCATTCCAAGGGGCTTTGCCCTGGCTGTCTGTCCTGTGGTGCCCGCTCAGTTCTCTCCAACCCCATTTCCAAGCCTTCCATCTCCCTCAGCCTCCTGCATTGCAAATGCTCTTTCTGCCAATTCCCTGGGTTGTGCAGAGCCAGGACAGGACATACCTGGATGCTGGGGTGGCAGAACTACAGCCCCCACCCCAGCCTTGGAGCCTGGGGGCTGCGGGCAGGGAGTGCACAGACTCCCCTTCCATGGCCACGCACAGCCCCAGTCCCATGAGGACGGGAAAGGGCCTGCGAAGGAGGACACGCACCCACCTCCATCTCGCTGCCCTCCCGCAGGTTGAAGGTCAGGTCCTGGTGGATGTCAGCTGTAAACTTGCTGGCGTACTCAGGATAGAGCTGCAGCACTTCACAGAGCCCCCGCAGCCCGATGTGCTGAAGGTCGCAATAGGTCAGTGCCTTCACATCTGCATTGGTCTTGATCACCTGGTCCACGCTGCACAGGTCAGCTCCAATCAAATCCCCTTTGCCTGCAGGAGGGGACCAGGGTGGGCTAGAGACACGAGCCCTGAGCCCCTCACTCTGCCGGGCAGCAGGAAGGGCTGGGGCAAAGCCCACGCCATCTGCCCTCACCCAGGATGGCCAGGACCACGTTGTCCTTCAGCACCTCGAGGGAGCCGGAGCAGACGAAGTAGTTGGCCTGCAACGCGTCGCCCTGGCGCAGCAGATACTCCCCCGGGGCACAGAATGAGGTCTTGATGTGGAGTGAAAGGGAGCGGAGGCAGCCCCGGCTGGCCGTCTCGAAGATGGGCAGCTGCAGGATGTCCTTGTTGAGGTGCATGGCCACATCTGCACGCAGCTCGTCAGGGAAGTCATGTAGCAGCTGGGGAGACAGGAGGTGAGGAGGCTCTGGGCACGAGGGGCAGGGAGCAGGGAGCAGCTTTCCTGCCACCCAGAAGCACCAGGGGACAGGTCCCCCTCCGGAGTGGGGAACCTCACTGCTGAGCTGCCCTGGTGTCTCAGCAGTGCACAGCAGTCCCGACTGGCAGAGGCGGGCCCTGGCTGTGGTAATCAGCTGCTTCTGCTCCATACGTGCTGACAGGAATTTGCCCCAGGCCTGTTCCCTCCAACACCACTCTCAGCTGACCCTGCCAGCCCCATGGCTCCCCCGCTGGGTGCAGGTCGGGGCTGGAGGGGACTGGCCGAGCCTCACCAACACCTCCTACCTCATTAGCATCAATGCCGTTGTTCACCGACCAGGTGGTCTGGAAATACTCCAGCATTCTCTGCTTGAGCTGCTGGGGCAGGTGATGGACCCGGATGAAGTCCTTGAGGTCCTTCATGCGGGTGTGGTAGAGCGAGCGGCGGGAGTACATGCGCTGGATGATGGCCGTGACATTGCCAAAGACAACGGCGTGCATCAGTGCTGGGGGCAGGAGGGCAGCGTCAGGCCCAGCACGGGGCAGCTGGGGGCACAGCACGGGGGGACTGCTCTCCCAGCCCCAGCCCAGGGCTGTCTCACAGGGCACACACGCCCATCAGCTCCCCCAGCGCCCTGCCCGGGACACAATGCTCTGGCAACCCGAGGTGTGTGCCCTGCCCAGCCCCACTGCTCGCCTCACCCCCAATGAGCATGGTGCAGATGGAGAAGATCTTCTCGGTGTCGGTGTTGGCGCAGACGTTGCCAAAACCCACACTGGTCAGGCTGCTGAGGGTGAAGTAGAGGGAGGCGATGTAGGCGCTGCGGATGGAGGGGCCCCCCACCGAATTGTTGATGTAGGGAGCCTCCAGCCTCTTGCCCAGCTCATTCAGCCAGCCTGCCAAGAACAGCCCGGGGTTAGCACTTGCAGGAGCCAGCTGTGAGGGCTGCACCCCTCTGCTCTCTGCCTCCCCCCGTGCTCCAAGCATGTCCCCACCCCACACTCACCGATGTCCCAGGTGCGGGGGTCATCGCTCTCCAGCTCCTTGCGGCCGATGACGTACCAGATGCAGGCCATCCAGTGCGCCAGCAGAGCAAACATGGACATGAGCAGCGTGAGAACCATGGCGCTGTACTGTGAGTACCGGTCCAGCTTCTGCAGCAGCCGCAGCAGCCGCAGCAGCCGCACCGTCTTCAGCAGGTGAACCAGTGAGGTCTGGGGGGCAGGCAGGAAGGTGAACCTGGTGGAGCTGCAGGCAGGGACAAGAAGGGACCCCAACACTGCCCCCGGAGCAGGAACCCTTTGCCACCCCCACAGCTGCCAGGAGGGTCATGGGCTACAGGGCATTCCAGAGGCGGCTCATTCCCAATCAGCCTTGCACTCCTGTGCCCAACACCCAGTAGGCAGCCAGGGCCAATATTTTTCAGGGCACCAAATATCCCCAGGAGATGTGGGTGTTGGAGAGGAGCAGGGAGATGGGCAGCAGCTTTGCTGTCGAAGGCTGCGTTTGTGCCAGCAGCACTCACCACAGTCACATTGAAGATATAGAGCAGATCGAAGGGCAGAGCAGCAATCAGATCCACAAAGAACCAGGTGGCCACGTAATGGATGCAGATGGAGCGAGGGTCGTACACGACCTGGCCCGACTGGCTCACGTATGTTGTCCGGAAGTTCAGGATGATATCTGGCCCAGAAGAGCAAGACCAGCCCTCACCACCCCTTCTGTGGCTGGCAGAGTTGAGCCAGGGTCCACAGCCAACACTGGTCTCACCTCTGGTGTGCCCAGGACCAACAGCAGGGGCACAGCAATCCCAGCTCCCCTCTCCATCACCCCTCATCCCTGCCTCACCGTGTCCTCTATTCTGGATCAGTGCTCAGCCCCGCATGCCGACCTACCTAGGATGAAGAGCATCTCTACGGCGATGTCACTGACAATGGTGCTGCGGGCAGCTGAGAGACTGTCCTCTGTGCCCGTGAAGCAGACATTGTAGGGGACAGTGATAGCCACATAGAAGGTGGCCATCAGGATCAACCAGTCCCAGAGTGCCTTGAAGATGCTGTAGTGGAGCAGGATGAAGCGGGACTTCTGCACCGAGGCCACCTTGTACTCGGGGATGGACGGCTTGTTCTCAAACACGTTCTGCAGGAGCGAGTGTGGGATGGTACATGGATGGTGCAGGGGCCATCCAACATGAGGGGTGAGGGCCACCACAGCCACCCCTTCTCCTGAGTCCTGCCAACCAGCTGGCACCCCCTGAAGCCAGGGTGATGGACACCCTTTTCCTGCACTGAGGTCACCCTCAGAGATGGGCAGAGACTGCCCGATTAAAGCACATCAATTAACACGGTGTCATTGCTATTAATAGTAATCCCCTGGCAATGCCAACTGCTGCCTGGAACCATCTCAGGTGCCAATTCACATGCTGGGGCAGAGAAGGGGAGAGGTGAGGGCAGAGCCAGGGCTGTCCCACCCTAATACCCAAAATTAAAGACTGGCACACCGATATCCTCTGCCTGCCCATCAGGTCTGTGGCCCAGCATCTCTCAGACCCTCTCTCTGGCCCCACAACTGCAGGTGGTGCCCAAGGACCCAGTACCGGGCACAGCAGCCATGCAAAGGGGCTGGCACAGGACTGACTCTGGTCCCTGCCCCATATGGCAGCCCCACAGCTCTGGCACCCTGGTAATGGCACTCCCCAGAGCCAGTATGGCTGTGCTCAGAGCCAGCACTGGGGTTTCCTGACAGTGAGTATTTGAGGAAAGGAACAGCTCTGCCGGAGCTGCCAGGTCTGCTGTCTCCACAGCAAGCTCTGGGCACCCACTGGGTGCTCCTGCTGCCAGCCAAACACATGTGCAGTCTGGCTACAGTGTGGCTGTCAGAGCTGGAGGGCATTTCGGTGCTTGGCAGCCCAGGGAGGGATGTGCATGGGAGCAGCATCCCAGTGCAGCTGGGCTCTGCTGGGGGCTGCTCTCAGGAGAGCTGCTGCACTGCCAGTTCACCACAGCCCCAGCGTGGGCAAGACTGAGGGTCCTCCAGGTCCTTACACGGTTGATTTGCATCTCACTCCGGTCCCTCCGGACAAACTGGCTGCTGAGCCGGTGCAGCATGGTCCGGCCCTGCCTCCGTGCAGCCCTCAGGTGTGGGTTCCCGGGCTTCTTCCTCCTCTGCTTCTCATTCCTCTGCTTCTCTGCAGTGGACAAGGCATGCTGAGTTAGTGGGAGCGCTGTGCCATGGGTGTACACGGCAGGCAGGACCCACCAGGGAACAGAGAACCCCTTTGCCACGTGCCCACTGCACACACTGGTCCCTGAATCCCATCCCCATTCTATAGCTGTGGCTCACCCTCCTTCTTGTCACCCTGGTGGCTCCTGCCCCGGCTGTCTGTGATGTCCTTGAAGGAGAAGAGGAAAAGCACCACCTCCCCCTTTTCATTCTTGATGGGCATAATGTCCAGCAGGCACCAGAAGGCAGCTCCTGGGTGAAGGAGAGAGTTGGTGAAGGCAGGGCAGCTCCCCCACTACTCTGCAGCTCCTCCCCAGAGCCACGACAGGGCTGAATCCCAGCTGGTGCTGTGGCCAGGGACCCAGCCCCACGTGCCACTCACCGCCCTTCTTGTAGAAGCAGACCTCAGTCTGGTACTCCTGCCTGCTGTCCAGTGCCTTCTCGATGCTCTGCAGGATGGGCTCGCTGGTCTCAGCCCCGCAGAGGAAGCGGCAGCTGCAGTTCTTCTGCATGACCTCAGTGCGGGCAAAGCCGGTGAGGTCGCAGAAGCCATCGGAGCAGTAGACGATGGGGAAGCCACAGCGGCCCTGCGCGTTTGCCAGGATGAAGTTGCTGTCTGAAAAGAGACACAGCTGCCCCCGAGGCCTTGGGGCCACCTCAGGGGGCACCAACAGCAGCCCAGCCCTCCCAGCCCCCCACGTGTCCCTCTGGGAAGTGGAGCCAGATCTCCATCTGGCTGCTGGCTGCCCCCAGCTGCTCCCAGAGCTTGCTCATCCCCTGTCCTGCTGCCCCCAAGGCCCCATCCCGGGCAGGAACCCAGCCCCACGTACTGGCAGGGGAAGGAGCCCGGATCCACCTCCCGGGCCCCATCACCCACGCGAGGCAGATCACGCCTCCCCCTCGCCATCTGCCGCTCCAGCTCTGCCGGGGCTCAGGGAGCTTAGTGGGAACAGCAGCTCCCGGCTGGGCACATCCAGCCCAGGGGTGCCCAGCTGTGGTGCTGAGATCCCCAGAGGTGTGGGGTACTGGGACACCAGCTGAGAGGGTGGGAGAAAAGCCATGAGCCAGCAGGAAGTCAAGGGCCAGTGTCCAGTTGCCGTGAACCAGAGATGAACTACAGCATCCTCGGCCTCTCGGCAACACAGAGCCTCCCCAGCATCACCCAGCCCCGGCAGCAGGGAGTGACACCAGGCACAGTAAAGTCCTTGCCAGCCCTGTGCCCTGCCCAGTCACAGAACAGCTGTTCTGCCCCACAGTCCCCAGCCATGGGCCCTGTCCCACAGTGCCAGCAGGACAGATGGCTCATGCTTAGCAGGGTGCCAAGGAAGCAGGTGTGCAGCTGGCATGGACTGCAGTGGAACCCAGTGGAACCTGCAGTGGGCAGGTCAGGGTATTCCCAGCCTCAAAATGGTCTCTGGTGGTGGGTGCCCAGTGCAGGACCCTCACACCGCACAGCCAAGATCAGGTAGATGTGCTCTGCCCTCTGTCACATAAGAAAAGAGCCCACAGTGATGCCAACACCTGCACGCCGTGGGCAGAGTGGTGCCAGGGCAAGGCAAACGCAGCAAGAGGCTGCGGGAGGGAAGGGAGGCAATGAGAACCGCAGGCAGCCCCGGCCAATGGTGGAGCTGTGGGGCCACCGCAGCAGAGCTCAGCCCAGGATTAGCTCGAGGAAGCAAAAATAGCCTGAAGCTGTGACTAAGGCCAGATTTTGGCTCTGGGAAGCCAGGATTATGGTGATATCCAGGATGTGTTATTAGAACAGAAAACAAGGGTTTGCATTTGGGAGTGGCTCGCTGAGCTGGAGGATGTGGCCCTGGCAGGCTCAGCAGACCCCAGCCATGGTGGCCAGTGCACCTGGCCAGGTGCCCCAGAGCCCAGAGCAGCAGCTGCCCAGGAGAGGCAGGGTTAACTCCCCACCGGGTATCACTGCGCTAAACCCCTCTCCATGGCAGATAAAGCCGATAAGAGGCACATGAAACCCGAAAAGCCCCACACTGTTTAAAAGTGCCCAGAGGCAGCTGAGCAGCTTTGGACAGGGGACTGCCAGGGCACCGGAGGCAAAGCTAGGCTCTCTGGGGCAAATTCCCAAGGTTTTGGTCGCGATGTTGCAGGCAGCTTCCCTGGGGACTCTTCCCTTGGAGAGCGAGATCCAGGAGCTCTGCCCCTCCGGAGGGACAGTGGGATCACCATCATGAGGCACATGTGGCTCTGCCTGTCACCTCCAGGCACAGCTCAGTCAGAGTAGGGGAAGAGAGATTTCTCACATATTGCAGCCCCAAGGGTAACATCCCAGATCCCATCTTCCCTGGGCAAACGACCTCCTGTGCCAGCAGGGCTGCCCCGTGTCACTCCAGGCGACGAGACAGCTCGGCATCGCAGCAAACACATGCTGCAGGGTGCTCCAAGCTCCCCGAGAGTGCCCTGGGGGGTGGCTGCAGGCTCCCAGTGCCATCTTCATGCCAGCTGCTCCCAGCAAGGGAGGAGATGCTTAGCCAAGCAGGCAGCAGGCCCGGGAGACACCTGCTCCAGGTGTTTTGGAGGGGAACCTGAGGTCAGTCGTGAACACGGCCTGTCCCCGGGTGGCTCCATGGTGCCAGCAGTGCTGGAGCTAGCCTGTGACACCCGGGCATCACCCATCCCGGCTTCAATCCATCCCGGCCCCGGCACATGGACACGGAGAGCAACTCAGCGACCGGAGACACGGCCACCACTCGGGCACGGGGACGGGGCAGCCCGGGAATCCCGGGTCAGCCAGGGTGTATTGAGACGGACCGTGCCCTCTCCGCCTTTCCCTCGCCCCTCCCGGGGCCCCGCACGCCGCTCCCGCCGACACCGGGATCTGTCCCTGGTGCTGAGCGCGGCTGCGGCGACACCGAGCGGCACCGGCAGCGGGGAGAGCATCACGGGGTCGGCCTGGGACACGGACACGGGACGTTCCGGAGCAGCGAGCCCAGATACGGGACGGTCCCGGTACAGCGCGTGGGTGGCCGTTCCCGGCCGGGGCGCGGGGTCTGCGAGGCCGGGCCGAGCCCTGTCCCGTTCGCCGTCTCCTGCGGGGCAGCGGCTTCCCCCACCCGGTTTCCCCCCGCCGCCGCCACGGGTCCTCCCCGGTCCCGTCCCAGCCCTACGTGTGCCATCGAAGCGGGTGGCGATGGTGTCCAGGAAGGTGTTCTGCGGCGCCAGCAGCCCCTNTCCCGCCCCGCCCCCGCCCCGCCCCGGCACCGGGAGGGGCCTCGGCACCGTCGAGCAGCGTCCCCCGCCCGCGGGCAGAGCGATCTGGCCCGGGGGGGCACTGGGTTGGTGGCGCCCGGACCTGCTCGGCACCGGAGCCGCCGTACCGGAAAGCACCGGGACCCGCTCGGCCACGGGAGCCGCTCCACCCCCGGTCCTCCCGGGCCCACAGGGGCTGCAGAAGAGCAGGACTTGTTGCACCTCGGTTAACCTCTGTCCCGGTACTGCACCCAGGCAGCTGGTCCCGCGCACGCCCCACTGCAGGCGCCGGAGACGAGCCCAGTCCAAGCCGCGCGGAGGAAGGCACCCGCTCCGGCAGCTGCCCCGGCGCTGAGCTGCGCCCGCCCAAGCCCTCCCCAGAGAGACAGCAGAGCCGGGTGACATCAGGCTACCATTTATTGTAAAAGGCCGCGGTGCCCGCGGTGCCCTGAGCAGGCTGGGCCAGGGCGAAGGCTGGGAGGAGGTATCTAAAAGTGCTATTTACACTGAGCTCTGGCTGTGTGTCCCCGGAGTCCATCCTGCCAGGGATCCCCTCTCTGCTCCGCTGCCCCCATCCCATTCAGTAAAAGCTCCTTGCAGCTCCCTGGGCCTGGCTCGTGCTCAGGTCCTTCCCTGAGTGACCCTGGCACTCCCTGGGGCCGTCAGGGCTGGTGTCAGCACCTCGCAGCACCGGTGTCGGCTGGGCGACCGTGCCCGCAGGGCAGCCGAAAGTGTCGTGGCAGGTGCTGCCAGGCTGCTGCCCGCGCTTGCCCATTGTGAGGATGCCCGCAGCGTGGTTGCCGGCGCCATGGAGCAGGCGGTAGAGCCGGCTCTGGAAGGCCAGGGGGACGCTCTTCCTCTTGCCCAGTGTGAGGATGCCAGCAGCGTGGTTGCCCATGCCGTGCAGGAGGTCGTAGACACGGCAGGAGCAGGTCTTCTGCCGGCAGCAGTGCGGCAGGCTCTGGCGGGCAGCAGCCAGGGAGCAGAACAGGAGCAGGAGCAGGAGGCAGGCAGCTCGCCGGGGCTGCCGGAGCAATGGGCAGCGTTAGTGCAGGGCAGCGAGGGGGAGACTGCACAGCCTCGGGACTGTCCCCCGCTGTGCTCACTGGTGTTTCAACTCCCCCCTGCCCTGGTTTGTTGCCGCAGGGGCCCAGCCCCACACCTGAGGTGCACCTGGCGTGTCACCCTTCAGTGCCCTGGGGAACGGCCAGCACCCTCACCTGTGTTCCAACCAGCAGCCAGACGTGGCTATCCTCACTGCAGCCCTGCCCTGCTCCAGCATGGAGCAGCTGTGGCAAACACCCTCCTCTCGCTGTCCAGTGCCACGGGACAAGCAGTGAAAGCACCCATGCTGCAGGCATTGCATGCCCAGCTCCCTCCCAAGAAGTTCCTTCATCGGCTGCTGGCTACACTCAGGGACTTGCTGCACACTCGGAGCTTCCCAAGAAACCGGCCAGGCCCTCCCACACCCCCAGCCCTACATTCCAATCTCCCACCCACCGCTGTTCTCCTGTCCCCAGGGGCTGCAGCACCCCAGCCCCACCTTGGTGTTGGACACCTCCATCCTTCCTGAGGTCTTCAGGTGGCCGAGCGGCTCTGGGGCGTGTCCCATTGGGCAGCCGACAGCACAGCACCCAGCAATGCCACTGCCACTTTATAGGGCCCAGCACAATAGTGCTGCCAAAAATACCTCTGGGGCAGCGGGAGCGACGGTTCTCTGGGAGACGTGGGAGAGCTGTGGCCGGTAGCCTGGAGACCGTCCAGGCCTTTCCCCTCATTTGCAGCTCCTCATTGTGAGGGTACTCACTGGACGGGGTGCCTGGCACTAATGAGGACATAATTGCCCACGGGCTGCACTGCTGGGCTGGCACAAATGGGCTGAAGGTCAGTGCTGGCCGGCTCCTCCAGCCGTGCACCCAGAGCCCCATTAGGCTAATTAACCCCTCGAACAAAGGGGTGCCAGCAGCTGTATAGCTCCCTGACTGACGTGGGGAGCCGTCAGCCTGCACTTGGCTGGTGCCAGGGAGGGATAGTGCCACTAGGGTCCTGTACCCGGTGCCACCCTCCATCTCCTCTGGTGACACTGTCCCACCCTGGTCCTGTGCCTGGAACAGAGGGAGCCACAGGGCACCAGGGAGGGTCTCGCACTCCTTAAAATACTCCACAGCCCCAGCCCAACTCCAGCCTTTGCCTGTGCTGGAACTCCTTTGCCCCAACTCCCCATGGTTGGATGAACCCAAAAATTTTCCTGATGCCAGAAACCACATCTGCTGATCAGTGACACCCCAGCCCCACATCTGCTGCACCAGAGAGCCTCCCAGCCCCTCTGCATAGTGGAGACCCCAGGGATGCTATGGAGGTGACAGAACCAGCCAACAATCCTTCCTGCCAGCCAGGTTTTCCCCAGGGCTGGTGAAAGCCAAACCTGGAGTCCTGGGGAGGGTGGGCAGGAGCCCAGACCTGGGGCTGCTTTTCCAAATGGCATATGGCACAGCAGTCTGGGGGTACATGCACATGGGCACTGGGGTACCAGCATCCCCACCAGCCCCATGGCAGAGTACTGGCTCCAGAAGCAGATGGAGGGGATGGATGAGTCCTCTGGGAGTTTGGCAGGGCAAGAGGGAGCAGGGACCTCTCTCCACAGAATTCTGGTGCAAGCCCCTCACCACGGCAGAGTGCAGGCACCCAACTTCACACACATTCCCCAGGCAGGCTGGGGCTCCCTGCTCCCATCCTCTGTGGCCAGGGGTGCTCAGTCCGGGCTCCAAGCCCCGCACTGGGGTCAGCAGGACGCCGTGTCACCACCTCCGTCTGTCTCAGGGATGGGCTCCAGCGGCGCTCGCAGCCGGGAGGGCTCTGCTGAGGCTGATCCGTTCCTGCCGATGCCACAGGACTGTCCCGCATTGTGGATCTGCCACAGGTTGTCCAGTGCCTCTGCCTTGGCATGCTTGAGGAGGTCAGCCTGGCCCTGCAGGGAGGAGAGGTCGGGGGATGTGTTAGGGTGGAGGCAGGAGGGTGACGGGGCGGAGCAGGGCAGGTGTGTCCATGCAGCCCTCGCTGCTCACCTTGAGGACAGTGATGTTCCAGGCGAAGCTCTCCAGCGCCTTCTGCAGCTTGCGGCCCCGCAGTCCTTCCTTGGTCTCGATGCGGTGCAGCTCCTTGTGGAAATCCATCCCTGCATCCACGGGACAGGTGCTCAGTGGGTGCAGGGATGCTGGCACAGGGACAGCCACCACCCATGACCGACAGAGACCAAGCCAGAGGAATGCCCTTTGCCCACCCTGGGGTTGCAGGCTGGGTGGGCTCCCCATTGCCCCAGCAGCCTCAAGACTCCTCCATGCCTCGAATGATGGGCCAACAGAGCCACCAACATCCCAGCACCATGGTCAGCCACAGCCCGTGGCCTTTCTGGACCCCGGAGACCATGAGGTCTGGAAGGGCAGTGAAGACCCTGGCCAGAGACACAACTCTTGCACTCCTTGGCTCATCTGGGGGGACTCAGAACAAGGCCACCAGGCCCCCCCCATCAGAGCGCGGGCCCCGTCACTGTGCCCCACGTGACATCCCCGTGAGTGGGTGCTATATTTACCCCTCCTGACGCAGCAGCGGCTTTGGGCCCACACGAGGGCTCCCACGCAGCTCGCTCGCCCTCGCGCTGCCAATCAGCACTCCCACAGCCCCGCGCCCCCGCCAGCCCGCAGCTCCCCGGACCCCCAGCTCCTGCCAGCCGGGTACCAGGTGTGCTGGCACCGCAGGGGCTTGTCCACAGCACAGCCAGGGTAAAAGCAGGGACAGGCATCACCGGGGCTCAGGGATGCGGGCTGCAGACTCCAAACTGCTGCCTAACACCACCCCGAGGAGCTGCACACCGCAGAGTCCCTCTGCCCTGCAGCACTCCAGAGCAGCAGCCAGAGCAGTACAGGAGGGCACAGCACCAATCTGTGCCCTGCAGCTTGTGCCCCACTGCTCCACTCCCCCAGCGCTCAGAGCAGCGGCAGAGTTGAGCCAAGAGCTTGGGGAGATTTCTGTCTGCTGCGTAGGCAGGGAACAAACACGGCTGCTGGCAGCAAGGCTGGCATGGCGGGGATAGCAGAGCGGGGCCCCCTCCTTCTTCCCCAGCCCCTCCAGCTCCTGAAACTCTCCCAGCCCGATGGGGAGCCCACAGAAGCACCTGGAACCAGCGGGGCTATCCCTGTGGGGTCCCAGCCAACAGAGGGGCCACACAGCCATCGGGGCCTGGAGTGGGACTGGAAGTCCCAGGCAGCTGCCGGAGTGGGGGCAACCATAGGGAGGACCAGGGCAGGTGGCAGCAGCACCTGCTTGTGTGGGTTCTGCCATGTGTTTGGGAAGTCTTAACACTCAATTGCCATTTCTGCCGTCAGCCCCAGCCTGTTATTTCTGGCACTAATTATGTTCTGGCGTTTGACAGCTAATGACTCTTCCCCGCTTCCTCATCAGCCTCCCCGCACTGCTTGCTCCCTACCACACAGCTCTACAGCCCACCCACCCAGCCCCAGTGCAGGAAGCCCTGAGCCCCAGCACCCCAGCACGTGCCTGGGTCTACAGCCAGAGCCACAGCTGAGCTGGGGCTGCCCTCTGGGACCCACCTGCCTGCTGTGCCTGGATGAGTTTCCCGTACACTGCGTCAGCAGACTCGATCAGCGTCCGGCTAGTCTGGATCATCTGCGGAGAGGGGCAGCATGAGGAGCTGGGCAGCCCTGGCCCTGTGTCCCCTGGCCAAGTGGATGGGGAGACAGGGTTCATCAGGGGCTGCCCCCTGCACCAGCACAGTGCATGGGGTCTGGCCCTCCCTGCCTCACCACACGTGGCCAGGTATGGCGTGACCAGCACCTGCCCAGTGGCCATGTTCCCCTTCAACACAGAAGAAGGAAGCAGCTCTGGCTGTGGCTATTAATGGGATTTCTTCCACGTGGTGGGACACCAGGGCAAGGGACAGGCAATGCAGACACTGAGTAGGGGCTGCAGTGTCCCAGGGTCAGACTGATCCAGGCAAGTCTGTGCCTTGGCAAGGCTCCTCCCTGGGCAGCCCTCATGCAGCCCCCCTGCTCGCTCATCTTCCCCTGCCCCAGGATGGGTACAGTGAGTTCAGGGTTCCCTGTCCTTGGCAGGGTGCTGGTCCCAGTGCCACTGATCCCAGGGAGCCTCCCCAAGGAGCAGAGCCCCAGCAGGATGGCACTTACTGTCTCATAGGCAGTGAGGACCTTGCGCAGCAGGTCGGGGATGGGGCCCTGGGCCTCCATGGAGGGGTACTGCTCTGCCAGGTTGAGGGTGACGCTGGGTGCACTGTCACTGTGCAGCAGCCACGTGGACACCGTCAAGATGCACTGCTTCATGTTGGCAGCGGGTGTCAGCCCACACAGCTCCTTGAAGGAAACCAACGCATTCTGCAGGCAGAGACCAGTGTCAGTTCAGCTGGGAGGACCCCCAGGAGCCCCCCAACACAGTAACACCCCCATTTCCCAACTCTCTGCTCCAGGTAAGGCTCCTCGCTCACATCTCCCAGGAAAAGGGGGACACCTGGGCTCCCCACCACTCTCAGTCCAGCCCATCCTCCCCTGCAGAAATCAGGTCTCCCGGTGTCTCTGCAGGGTCTGTACCTGTACATTCTCCCGCAGGTCAGTGGCCTCCCGCAGCGGCTGGGTGGCCGTCCGGAAAACCTCATCGATGGCTTTGATGCCAGTGGCCTTGGTGGAAGTGTACTCCCGCACTCGGCGGCCCCGGCGTCCCGCCAGCCCCCGGCGGTGCCCCTTGCCCCCGCCACGGCGGTCAGTGATGGCCACATGCACAAAGAGGGTGGCGTGGGGCAGGGGCTCCCCGGCCAGCGACTGGAGGGGGACATGGCGGTAGCCAGGCTGCAGGCACTCAAAAGGGATGGTGTACTGGGCAATGAACTCATCGCCGATGTAGTCATCGTCCAGCACAACGAAGCGCAGGACGGCCAGCTCCGGCAGGTTGATCTGGAACTCCAGGCTCTCGTCGAAGATGGGGTTGTCCCCGCTCTGCAGGGCTGTCTTGGTGCGGTGCTCAGCACAGTCAGCAGGGATGCCGTGGATTTCAGCACAGACATAGGGCTCCACCACCTCCCCCTTGGCCCCCGAGCCCTTGGGCTTGGGCAGGTTCTGCCCGCTGATGACCTTGAGGTGTAGGAGCTGTGCAGGCACCCCGGGCAGGGAGTCCTTGGCGTTGGCACTGAAGTAAGAGACCTCCTCCCGCATGATGGCCGGGCGGAGGACGTAGCCACAGGCCCCATTCTGCCGGAACCAGCCCACATTCAGGTCCATCATGAGCCCTGGTGTCTGGTAGTTCATAGCCACCATCTGGCAGCCGCACTTCCAAAAATCCTGGGGGTTCATGTTGCTGGCATCAATGCGCATGGGGCTGGGGTAGATGCGGGAGAGGAACCGCTTGTTGTAGCTGACCAGCTCAGCCGGGCACTCGTTGGCGAAGCGTCCTGCCTCCACCTCGCTGAAGGAGCACATCTCCCAGTAGTGTTGCCCACGTTTTGAGCTCTCAAAGTCCTGGAAGGGGACTGCCTGGCAGAGGCTCACCAGCTCGGAGAGCTCACGGCTGAGGCGCACCCGTCGCAGGCCACCTCCCTCCGGTGCCTCCCGGTCCTCCTGGCCCAGTCGCCGCGCCAGCTCCCAGCCTTCCTCCTCATCCGACACCTCCCCCTCGCTGTCCTCGCAGGTGGGAGGCAGCTTCTTGCCCTTGATGAGGATGCGGCCCTTGAGCTCCTCCGGGGAGGGCAGGTAAGACGCCACGGGGTTGGGGGGCTCCAGGTACAGCTTCTCCCCCAGAGTCTTGCGCAGGCACTGGGCAGCGAGTCGCTGCTGGGAGGCCGAGCAGCGCACCACCAGGCAGAGGATGAGGGGGTAGGCGGAGGCAGTGAAGGCATGCTGGTCAATCAGCCCCACCACGGCACGGAAGGGCACACAGGAGGCAGCTGAAGGGCTGGTGTAGACCACGGGCTCACCCTCGGGGCCATCCCACAGCACCAGCTCAATGCTGCGGCAGCCCAGGCCCAGGGCACTGATGTAGCCACTGATGTCTGAGCGGCCCCAGAAGTTGTCCTCCAGCAGGCAGGCGCTGTGGGCAGAGCTAATGTAGTAGTGGGAGAGGGGCTGCGCCATGTCCTGGCAGACCTTGCGGTGCTGCGGGTCAAAGATGGAGCAGTCAGCAGAGAGCAGGTAACGCGTGAAGCCGTCGATGGCCAGGTAGCCCTTCTCCCGGCCCTCCTTGGAGGGTTCATACTTGCTGACGATCTCCAAGCACTTCTCCTCTGTCACCCCCTCCATGCCCTGCTCCACCTCCAGGAACATCAGCAGGTCCTTCACACCCAGGTATTCCTTGTTGCTGGAGAACTGGACCAGCAGGAAAAAGATCTCAGGGCGGGTGCAGAGCTCACAGTAGGCCTCCACAAAGAGGTCACAGGCCACCTCCACACCAGGACGCTCAGTGGCCTTCTGCAGTTCCTTGAACTTCAGCTCAATGGTGGACGTCTTCATGCCAGGGTTGAGTGCTTTGATCAGCTGCACAGCCCGGGACACAGGGATGCGGCCAGACTTCTCCAGGTCAGCAAGGTCAAAGACGGAGGAGATCCAGGACGTCCGGAGGCTGGGGTGGCCAGTGCCAGGTGCCTCAGGGCTGTGCTTCCCATAGGACACCAGATACCGCAGCCCCATCACCCAGGCACTCACCACATCTGCTGAGCTGGCCACCAGGTCCAGGGACTCGTAGTTGTCTCCGTAGATGATGGAGAAGGCGCACTCATCCGGAAACTGGTCGGAGAGGCCATTGCTGCGCAGGACAGGCGTCTTCTTGCCCACACGCACCTCTTTGACCGATTTGATCTCAATCTTGGCCTTCTCTGAGTCCTTCTTGGAGGGCTCCCAGCGCACAGAGCGCATGTCGGCATCCAGCACAAAGAAGCGGCTGTACATGCGGGAGTTGGAGCGCACCTTCTTCAGCTCGCAGCCCTCCAGCATCAGGGAGATGCAGGCAGCTGTGCTGTTGATCTTGCGGTCATTAGGCATGGAGCTGAAGGACACTGTCTTCTTCTTCTGTGGTGGCCGCTGCCGGGAGCCGTCCTGCCAGGGTGGGAAAGGGGCAGAGCCATCACGGACAGCCAGGCACACGCCCCACCGGTTCCCAGCATCCTCCTGCCCCACGGTCCCCGCCCCAGCCCAAAGCAGAGCACAGCACTCCCCCAGGGTGCCCCAGCAGCACGTTAAGCCCAGTCCCCTCCAGTCTGCCCCTCTCCTGGGGGCTGGGAGCCAGCTCCAGCCCTGGCTTCCCTCACAGCTCACTGCCTGGCTTATTTTAACTCTGCTTTCCTTCCTTCCTTCCTGCTCCTGGCCCTGAGCTGGATCCTTCCCCACTGCTCGCTCACCCTTACAAGCACAGCCATGTGCCAGCAACCCAGCACAGCCCCTGTCTCCTTGGCCTGGGGACACCAGAGGAAAACAGACACCCGCCATGTGATGCATGAGCTGAGCTGCTCCTAGGGAGCCCGAGACAGACCCCCTGCTCTTCTGGGAGGAACGGGGCAGGACAGATCAGCCACAGCCACGGCTCTGTCCCACCGAGCACAGGGTCACCAGGGTTCGGCTGTTTGCTGCCAGCACCTCATGCCCACGCTCTGTCCTGCCTCACTACAGGGAGGGGCGACCCAGCTGCCACGGGGCTGGCAGGGGCAGGGGATCAGGGGGAACAGCAGGGCCAAGAGTGTATTATGGGATGGATTTCATTAAGTAGCACAGTAAGAGGAGATTTAATCCATTTCTTCAAGATTATGGTGAGTCACCTCTAATCTGGTGGTGTCTCTGTCAGAGGCAGGTCCTGCTCAGCTGCCCATGTTGGAGGTGAGGGGTTGCTCCCCTTCAGTGCCCCAAGAGCTTCCACAGCTCCCACACGGGGCTGTGCCTGGGCAAGCACATCCCTTGCCTGATCCTGGAGGGTGGGGATCTGTCCCACGGGGCCAGGCAGCCACAGCCAAAGGCATTCGGGATAGGTCGCACAGACAGATGAACGGCTTCCCCAGGGAATGGGGAATCCTCCACAGATGCCCGGGACACAATGGCCCAGGGAAGGAGGAACCAGCACCAGCCCTCAGCCCCTTATTAGAGCCAGGCACATCCTACTATCCTGGAGCTCGGATGTGGTGGCTGTTTGCATCCTCTCGCTGCCAGATTGCTCCAGGGAGTTGGCCGAGCTCCAAGACCCTGCCTTGGTGCCAGCCATCCCGGGTCGGCAGGGGCTCAGCGGCTGCTCACGCCATCGGCCAGCCCTGCGGGGAAGGACTCGACGCCGGATGCTTCCTGCAAGCTGCAATTTGAGCGCCCCACCGACGGGCAGCCCTAGCCCCCAGCTCGCCGCGGGGCGACGGCCACGGAGGGCCGCACCTCCTGCCCCCGGCAGGACCCCCGCATCTCTGCCCATCCCTGCTCCCCGCCCGGCGCACCCACCCCGGGCGGCTCCGCACCGGGCCCCACAGCTGAAAACAGGAAATCCATCCGGAAAGGAAACACGGGCGGGGGGCCTGCGTGCACCCAGCGCCACGGACCTGCTTCCAGCTGTGCCCACTGCAGGCAGCCAGACACACCCCACCGGCACCAGCCCCGCCGCTGCCCCGAGCACCCCGGCTCAGGGCGAAAGCCCGAACGCCCTCCCTGCAAACCCCCACCCTCCCAGGCTTAGATAGGGGAGGGGTTGCCCGCTGCAGCACTTTGGGGTGCAGATGTGGGGCACAGACTCAAGAGCGCCCTGCAGCACGCAGGCTCTGCTTCTCCCTCTGCACGGGCAAGCAGCGAGCAGGGGACAGTGAGTGCAAGGAGTCTCCCGTCTGCAGCTGCCCTACGCTCCTCAGTGCGGCCTGGGGACCGGCAGGGATGAGCCTCTGCTCCCTGGCAGCCCCTTCCACAGGCTGTTCCCGGTGGTCTTCAACCCTGGGTCACCCCACGAAGTGCTGGGCGAGGCGTGGCAGGAGCAGCGCAAGCAGGTGACGAGCAAGGCAGCAGTGGAGCCAGGAGGACGTGGCGCCCATGGCCATGGCAGCACGGAACACCCCCAGACAGAGGGCAGAGCCCCGGCCAGAGCAGGCATCCTGCTCACTGCGCCACCAAGATGGCAGGGAGTAGGCAGGGCTCCGCGAAGCACCGACCACGATGCCAGTGGTGAGTATGGGCTGGGCACGGACAGCACGTTTCAGCCCAGCTGTCTGCCCTGCCCAGCTCTGCAGCATGTGTTAAGCACCTCTTCAGCCAATTATCTCCTGCATTAGTGCCCTGGTGAGTACTGATGCCCTAATCTCAGCCTCCACGTGACTGCCACCGTTACCAGCCACGTAACCCACTCTCAAAGCACTGGATGGAGAAGGGCCCATCAGTCGTCTCTCCCTTCCCTTTATTCCCCAGCCTGGCCGTGACGTGACTCATCCGCAGCTGCATTCCCCAGGTCCCGGGTCTCCCCCCTACCCCTATCCCAGGCTGGGCAGCGTGGGCAGGGGTGTAGGCAGGCAGCAGCCCCGGAGATGAGGCAGTGGGAGACCAAGCACAGTCAGGGCTTTTCTACCGTCGTTTGTTCCCTGCCAAGAAGAGAGCGACTGACACATTCACTCCCTGCGGCACCAGCTGCCATTCCCCAGTGAGGGGCCATGGAGTCAGATCCCAGCAGAGGCACCACACAGCTCTTGGGGCTGGTGCACGATTGGAAGGGGGCTCAGGGGATGGAACAGCAAGACTCTTACCTGCCTGCAGCAGGGAAGAACAGATCCAATACCCCTAAGTCCCTCTCCAGCATCCTCCCAGCCCACGGGGCCACCAGACCCCTCTGCTTTCAGCCTGGGAAGAAAGAAGGGAGCAAGTCCCCTAGCCAGGGCACAGGGACACTGCAGGGGACAGCTCTGGACCCCGCTGCCCTAGGCTTCCCTGTCTCCACACAGCCAGCGAGTCACACTTTCAGATTCCCTCCCCCAGCTTTTTCTGGGAATCCCAAAAAATAACAAGACCTGGCAGTTTTTTCCACATGTGCTTTCACTGCCGTTCGGGTCCCGAATGGACTTGGAGATGCACAACGGATCAGCACAAGCTGGGGACGCTGTCCGGGTCTGACCTTTCCCCGCCAGCGCTGGCCCTGGGCCACCCGAGCTTCACGTGAGGCCAAGTCCCGTGGTGACGCAGGTGGTGACAGGGCTGTGCCCGGCCCGGGCGCAAGGGAGAAGTTCACCACCCCCAGCCCGCGGTGCCCACGGATGGTCCCTGGACAAGGAAGGATGCTGGTCCGTCCCGGGAGGAGCAGGAGATTCCGGCAAGGTCCCCAAGGAAACCGGGAAATTCACATTAGCAGGCACACAGGCAGGAGCCTCTGGCTGCACGGGAGAACCGGCAGGTCTCCGTGCCGGCACCGCGTGGGCACAGCCCGGCCGCCCCCACAACGGTTTGCAGAGAGAGCCGAGGCGGGCACAGGCAGGGGCTCAGGGTCCTGACACCGCTGTCCGGAAAACTGCATTCTGGGCACAGAAGAGCGGGGCTGGGGCACCACGGAAACAGCCCCCTCACCGGGTATTAATAGCACCGGAGCAATCCCAGCTTAAAATAGGCTGCCGGGAGCAGGGAGGCGAGTCCCGGGCGGACGTGACCTATTGTGTCAGCAAGTACCGCTGGCATCAGCACAATTGGAGGGTTCATTTAGGAAAGGACACGTGTGATCCGCTGCCCACCCAGGTGAGAGACCCCCGAGACCCTCCCTGGACCCCGACCCCACCATGGTCCGGCAACACCAACACCAGGTGTTGAAAGCAGACTGCAAGCTGGTCAGACCAGGCCCAAGGCTCAGTACTAGGCAGGAGAGAGTACGGGAGAGCAGAACCTGCTCGAGGGGCAGGAGCGGGCGTCTTCTCACCGGAACCCAGGGGTGTCCTGAGCAGGAGCGGGTGATGCTGCAGCATGGCCGTGGCACCTAACAGGGCAACCCACGGACACTTCACAGAGCCGGGCGGGACCAGATTGTGTCCTTGGGGACCCTAGGTCCGGGCAGAGCGCGGGGACACCGTGTCAGTCCCGGTGTGACCAGCACCGCGGGCAGGTGGAGACCCTCGGTCGCCCGGGGATGCGGCTGCTCTGCAGCTCCTCAGAGCCGCTCCATGGGCACAGGGGGAGCGAGGAGCGGCGGACAGAGCCGGTGCGGGGGACGCGGGGCTCGGCGAGGGGACACGGCTCGGCACCCCAGCGCTGCGCAGGTGCCGGGCCCAGGGCGCGGCGGGGGCCGGGCCGGTGCGTTGCCGGTGCGGGGCTCTCACCTTCATGATGCTGGCCCGGGGCGCGGCGGGCGCGGGGCTCCGCTCCGCCGAGTCCTCGCGGCTGCTGCTGCCTGAGCCCGAGCCGGGGCTGCCGCCGCCGCCGCCGCTGCGGGCTCAGTGGCGGAGCGGGCGGGAGGCGGCGCGGCCGGGAGGAGGGGACAGGCCGGGCCGGGGGCGGGGACGCGGCGGGGGTGGGGACGGGGATGAGGACGGGGATGGGGACGGCGCGGCCCCCGCGCCCCCCGGCGCAGNGGCGCACGGACGGGCACCGGCCACCGACACCTTCCACAGCCGGGGCATCGCCGGCCTCCGCCCAGCACCGCAGCCCGGCCCCGGCAGCCGCCCCATCCAGGTGCGACTCCGGCCGAGCCCGCACCCTGCAGCCGGGCACGCAAACCCAGCCTGGCACTCTTCAGCCGGGCACCCACACCCTCCAGCCTTGGTACCATTAGCACAAACGAGCCCGCAGCCAAAACAAGCTGCACCCGGCAGCCGGGCACTCAAATCGACCTTGCACCCCGCAGCCTGACACCCAAACCCAGCCGGGCACTCAGCAGCCTGGCCCTGCCCAGCGGGTTCCACCCCACCAATCTCCCCTCCCACCGGGGTGGTACCCAGGCATGGCAGTGCGAGCAGAGCCACCAAGTGCAGCCCTGGCCCTGCACGGCTCTGCCAGGCAGGTGGCTCAAGGCTTTTGTTGCAGGGTGCTCCCAGCCCAAGGCAAAGCTTCTCCCCGACCTGGAGCAGAAATTTTGCTCCATTTTTTTTTCCAGCAGGGATGAGGGAGCAGGCCTCAGCCATGTTCATCCCTGGCGGGGGTCTCGGCTGTGCCAGGGATGCTTTGCTTTGTGTCAGCCTTGTTCAAGACATCAGCTCCTGCCCATGGCCCGGCTGCCCCGCAGCAGCAGCTGCGGCACAGCAGGTGCCCCACACGCCCTCGCCAACCCTTGAAATAACCCTTAATGAGCAGGAGGGGAAATGACCAGTCCCTCCCGATGGTACACATGTGCCTCAAAGGCACAAAGAGCCTGGTGCCCCCAGAGCGCAGCAGCCGCTCAGCCAGTTAAATATTCATGGCTGCCCCTTCCCCAGGACCCCTGAGAACAGCAGCAACTCCTCAGCCCCCAGAGCAGTCAGATTGCTTGAGCAATCTCTTTAATGAGGATTAAAAATAATAGTCTAAAAAAATCATTCCCAGAGTGCAGTCCTTTATTTATTTTTAAGAGATAATCCTCCTTTACTTTGCATTTGGTTTTTAAAACATTAAAAGCAGCCCTCACTGGAGCTTATTCTTAAACCAGTGGACATGCACTGGAGCCTGGCGGGGGCTGCTCTGTGGCACCTGCCACCACCAGCCACCTGAGCCCTGCCTGCAGTGTCCCTGCCAGGGGACGAAATGCCACAGGACCCCAGCGCTCAGCACAGTGATGAGCCAAGGCTCTTCTGCTCCTCCTGCTCCCGCAGAGGTTTCCATTGTGCCCTCTGCCTCAGCCATGGGCTGGGATGCCCAAGGTGACCCTTGGGAAAGGCACAGGCACTCACTCCATTGTGGAGCTGCAGGTACCACTGCCCCGTGACGCTCCTGAGCTCTCGCTCCATCCCCATGGCAGCACTGGTGGTGCCCACCTGTGCCTGCTGCTGCCACAGATCATGGCCAAGCTCACTGTCTCCATCTGCTCCACTCAGCCAAACCCTTAGGGCTGAGCACGCTTTCCCCCATGCCCTCCTGCCCCAGGGACATGGCCACCCCTTTGAGGGTACATGCCAAGTGAACCCCAGGGCAGAAGGGCTGCGGGACCCCTGGGCTGCCCTATGAGATGACGGATCCCTGGATGAGCTGCAGCAGCTGCTCTTCGTGCAGGACCCTGGGCATGGGCATGGGGGAGCCCAGTGCTTCCCTCAGCCGGGTGAACGTCCCAGGTTTCACCAGGTGCAGGCTCAGGGGCCCAATGCTGCCCTTGAAGCGGAAGGATTTGTAGATGGGGAAATCCTCCTGGAGACACTGGTCCAGCTGCAAAGAGAGGGCAGCTGCCTGTGCTGGTCCCACACTGCCCTTCAGCCACCCCACACAGACCCAGGGCAGAGCCCATGCTCTGCTCACCTTGTAGCGCTGCCCCTCCAGCAGGTCCCGCAGGCCCTGCAGCTCCATGAACACCTCGTAGTGGGGGGCGCAGGGCCCCGAAGAGTCACCTGGAGCAGCACCATGAGCATGTTAGAGCTGCTTGCAGCCCCCAGCCCTGCTGGGCACAGGAGGGCTGGCAGAGCCCCATGCAGCGCCAGCTACACTTTTGGGGGGACTTGGACAGCTCAGGGAAACTCACCCAGCAGGCTGCTCTCCACACAGACGTAGTCAATCAGGCGAGCACCTGGCCACATCCTCAGGGTGCGGCACAGGCTGTGGCAGAACTGCTCCTCAGGGATGCTCTCACCTCGCACACTCAGCGTCTGCCTCTCCCTGCAGTGCAGGGACCCAAGGTGGGCCACTGGCACCCTCCTGTTAAGACCCTGCCAGTACATGGGCCCAGTTCCCCAAGGGGAGGGGATGTCCCCAGGGGTTGGGGTGTCCTCACCTGCGCACAGGTTCCACCACGGGACACTGCTTGTGGAAGCTGGCCACCTTCAGCACCTCCCCAGTACGGCACCTGTGTGGGCAGGGAGAGTGTGGGGGGGAGGTGGGTGCATGGGGCTGGGGCAGGCAGCCCCCCAGGACTACACAGCAGGGAGGAGGTACCTGTACTCTCCTGGCTGGGCTGTCACAACCAGCCCATACTCGCGTCCCTCCCACAGCTCATCCAGCAGCACTGTCCGTGGCTCCTTGTTGGCCAGGCAGGGCAGGAACTCGCAGAAAGCCCAGTCAGGGCACAGCAGGAACTTGGGCACCGGCTCCACTGGCCACAGGTTTACACCAAGCAGGGCTGGGCAGATGAGCCAGTGTGAGCTCCCCAGACCCCCCCATCCTTGCCCACAGAAGCCTCAGCCCTCTCCAAGGAGAAGAACTGTCTGGTGCCAGGACAGAGCTGTTCTCAGGCTGCAGGAAGGGAATGCAGCACAGAGATGCACCTGCAGCTACTGGGGCAGAGAGATCTGTGCTGCCATATGGCAGCATTTCCCTGCGGGCACCCAGGGCAGGCCATGGTGGGGGACACTCACCTCCTGCTGCCTGGTAGAAGGGGCAGTAGAAGGGCAGCCCCTGGCACTCAGCCTGGCAGAGGGAGTCACAGTAGAGCCGCTCTGCGCCATGCGCCGTCCTCACCACCACCACCTCCAGCTGTGGCCACAGACGCATCGCGATGCCCTCAAAGCCACGGGCACACTCAGCACGGAGCTCGGCTGCCCGGGCAGCATCAGGGGTCAGCAGTGCCTGCAGCTGGTCCCGCACTCCCTCAGGCAGCCCGGGCTGGGGGCTCAGCCTGCCCAGCGCCAGCTCCTGGGCCAGCTGTGGCCATTCAGTGCGCAGGGCCACCAGCGCGTCGTGCAGCTCGGCTGCCAGCCCGGCCTCCAGCACGCGCAGCGCACGCTGCCGCAGGGCGAAGAGCAGCTGCAGCCGCAGCGCGGCGGCCCGAGAGGGCAGCGCACCCGCTGGGGCCGGGGTGCAGTACAGGGTGGGCAGCGGCCACCCTGCCGGGGCGCGGGGACAGCCAGGGGTCCAGTGCAGCAGGGCCGTGCACCGGCGGGCCAGTGCCCGCGGGAAGGCGGTGCCGAGGGCATCCAGGTAGAGCAGGGACCCCTGCGGGGGAGGAGAGGGTCAGGAGTGCAGACCCTGCGGGGATCCGCGCCCACCCCGCCCGCCGCTCCCCGTACCTGCAGCCGGGGGTCGGTGTCCCAGCAGCCGAGGAGCAGAGCCCAGAGGCGCAGCGGGGGAACCGGATCCCCCAGCGCTTCGTCCCGACAGGGCTGCCCCAGGGGATGCCGCTCCTGGAACTCCTCCGAGCCTGCCAAGAGAGGCACAAGCTGAGAAGGGTAACCATGGGACCGACCCCTTACCCAGCCCCGCCGCGCCGTAGCCCCGCGCTCACCGCCGGCCGTCCCGGTGCCGGTGCCGGTGCCCAGCAGCCGTCGCAGCCGCCGCTCCTGGCTCAACCGCACGGCGCTGCCCAGCGCCTCCAGCCGCCGCCGGTACCGGCTCCCGGCGCGGAGCAGCGCGGAACGGACTAGGCGGTGCCGCAGAGAGGGGACGGCCACGGCTACAGCCACGGCCACAGCCACGGCCACGGCCACCACCGACGCGACCGCCACCGCCGGCAGCATCGGGGAATGCGGACACCGCCCCAAAGCCGAGATCCGGCCCCGAATCCCCCTCGCCCACCCGGCTATTCCGCCTCCGGCAGAAATGACGGAGAATTGTCGCGCCCGGCGCCGCTCCCCCTCCCCCCTTTACTTTTATTTTCATTTTCGCCTTTACACAGCACCCCCGAAGCCCCCCGCTTGGCGGGGAATTCAACCGCAATTGAACCCCGAGTACCAGCGTCCCCTACCCCTCCATCAATAGCAAGCTCCTTCTTTGGAAAAACAGGGCAATTGCTCCGGTTTACTTTACTTTTTCCCCGGAAAAATGGCCCCAGCCCCAGCCCAGCCCCTGCTCCCCAGGGCAGCCCTCCCGTCCGGACAGAGCCCCCCGGATCCGCCCAGCTTGTGCCAACGGAGGCCCGATGGAAACCCCGAACACTGGGCCCAGCCCCAGCATTCATCTGGTGCACCCGAGATGAGTTGCTCCCCAGAGGGACCTGCTTCTGTCCCAAGACACACGTGGCACCCAGAGCTTTTGTGTTACAAAAATATTCCGTGCTTTATTTACTCTGTGATAGAAAAATAACATGGCCAGGACCCCAGAGTTTCCCACCCAGGCGAGGGGAGAGGCAGGGGGCAGAGGGCTCCGCTTCCCCAAACCCCCTGCCCACCTGACTGCCCTTGCTGGGTGCCCTCACACCCTGCCACCCTCGTGCTGCACCAGCTCCAGAGGGGACACCGAGGCCAGGAGCCAGAGGGGCTCCTGCATCCTTGAGGGTAGAGGAGATGAGGTCCAGGGACCCTGCCACTGTGGAGCAGAGCACCAGCACGGGCTGGGGGAGCCCTGGCCGAACCCCCCCTCTGCCCTCTGCCCTCAGGCACCCCTGGGACCGGAGCCGCGGGGGAGAACAAGAAGGCGACACGTACATTCTTAGTGACGACTGCAAAAGCGAACCTGAGGCCGGGCTGGCGGCCCCCGCCCCAGCAGCCCCACAGGGGAACGGGGGGCTGCAGGGCCAGTGCTGGCAGAAGCGGAAAGCCGAAGCTGGGCCTCTTAAAAGGAACATACAGGAAAACCATGCGACAAATCCGCTGCCGTTTATACAAGGGCATAAACACCAAAGAGCTGGACGCCAGCCTGTGTTTCGGGGCAGCACAGAGCAAATCCTGGGGGCAGGGCCCACCCGCTGTCCCCTGGCACAGAGACACGAACACAGCACAGTCCCCGCAGGGCCAGGGCCAGGGGCAAGGGAGCAGGCGCCTGCCTGTCACGACTGGGCATGGGGAATCCACTGACTGTCCACGGGGCGCCGCAGCAGCTCCTCCACGTGCCTCGCCACGTCCATTGTGTCTTCCAGGTCAAAATCACCCTCAGGGTCCAGCACAGGGTCGGGGCTGTGGGAGGCAGGCGGTGAGGGGGGGACAAGCTGCAACAGGACAGGGACGGGGGTGTGATACCTACTTCTGGGTGTACATGTTGTAATGAGGCTGGGAGCAGACGGCAGGTGAGGGTGCCTGGTCCATGTAAGTGGCTCCTCCAGGGGCAGAATCACCTGATGCATTGACAAACCTGTGGGGATGGGTCTCATGAGCACTGGCACCCAGAGGTGAAGTCACCAAGATGTCTCACAAGGCTCAGCACCAATGTGGCCATTGGTGGCACTGGATCTAAGCTCCTCAGAGCCCTGGGTTGCTGCCCAACCCAGCCAACTCAACACTGGGAACCCATGGGAACCACTGCCCAGGATCTGCCTTCAGGGTCACACTTACTCTGGCACCACTTGCTTGATCTGTGGCTTCACATATCCATCCACAGCTTTAGCTAGAGAGAAAGAGGCAGCACTGAGGCTCCAAGCTCCAGCACGTGCCACGACCCCGGGCAGTGCTGGGGGCTCACACGTGGCCAGATGCAGAACCCCTGTGGGGCCGGTGTGGCCCTGGGGCAGGGGGATGCTGAGAACATCAGCTCCATCCTTGCTGGATGCACAAAGGAGGGGATGCACATGGGGTGAAGGGACAGCGCTACCTGGCGTGGACTCACAGAGAACCGGCGTGTAGTACTTGGAGAACACCTCGTCCTTGGGCCGGTCGGGGAACACGTAGATGAGGTAACTGAGATCCCCGAGGCGGTCAGCCAAGGAGCGGATGGAGAAGTCCCGGGTGGTGAAAGGCATCAGGTTCCAGAACATCCTCTCAGCTGCAAGACAAGAGCGAGGACCATGGTGACTCCCAGAGTTTGCAGCAGCTCCTGGCCCTGCTCTGGACACAGGCTGCGAGGTCACATCAAGCAGTAAACAGCATGTCCCACACTGCATCCCTCCCCCAGCAGCAGCTGAGGATAAAGCACAGGTCGCCAGAAAACAGGATAAGGTAGGAGGCGCAGCGAACCCAAGTCTGGTCTGGCCTCCTCCTGACACCTTCCTCAACCATGGGGCTCTGTGGTGCTTTCTCAGCCATGCGACCCTTCAAAGGACACTTGCGAATGGCAACAGACTCCTGCATGGGGTCAGGCCACCCATGAAAACCCCTGCACTGGGGAGCACCACCAAGCCACTGGGTTTCGTACAGTCAACATCAGTTCCCAGGGCTGGGTCGGAGGGTTCAGCCTGGTCCCTCCTCCCTGCTGCTGCCAGTGTTCATGCCTGACACAGCCAGGGCTGCAGTGAGCGAGGGCAGCACTGCTCCCCATGGGACAGCCAAGGCATTCTGGGGGCTCTCGTGCTCGCCTCTTTCCTGAGGATGGCTCCAGCGTGCCTGCCTTGGCAGTACCCCATGGGCATGAGATGGCCTAGCTGGGGCCAGGGATACTCAGTCCAAGGATGCCAGCGCCTGGTGCACACTCACAGGAGTCGAACTTCCAGGCAATGGTGATGCCACCGATCTCTGAGTCGCTGAAGCGCAGAAGGAAGGTCCCGTCGGGCTTGTTGATGAGCAGGTCGTGCGCCTGCTGCTTGTTGACGAAGCCCAGGATGGCCCTAGGCAGAGTAGGGCGTCAGGGCTTGGGGCTCGGGCCAGGCAGCACAGGGCAGGGCGGCTCTTACCCGTCATTCCAGTGCGGCTTCAAATGCTTCTTCAGCACCTCCATGACCCCGTCAAACCACTGCCAGAAGGTGTAATTCCTCCCAGGCAGGTTTTCCTGTTGAAATCCCCAGAAAATGAGCACTCTTGTCACCAGCCTCTGAGCCTCTGTTACACAGCACAGACACTGGGCACAGCAGCAGAGACTGAGGGACCTCCAGGTGGGTATGCCCCATCCAGCCCCACAAGCATGAGCACTAGAGGGGCTCTGGACAGAGCCCAGGCCACTTACCCGGTTGAACTGGGACCAGGACACTGTGGTGCTGCTGTAGTCCTCCAGGTGGGAGCTGGTGCTGTTAAAGAGCTTTTGTGCCAGGAACACCAGGTTCTCCTTGGTCAGCCCACGGCTGCTCTGCACCTCTGCCTTGAACTTCATGTTGAGTGCCTCACAGAGCTGTGGCCACTGCACCTTGTCGGGCACAGCAAAGGGCACACGGCCCTGGGGGCAAACAGCATGGTCAGAACCAGCTCCCCCTGATGCCTCCAGGCATGCCCCACCAGGAGACTGAACCCTACTCCTGCACCCACTCAGGGCAGGCAGGGCCTGTCCTGCCCCCTATGGCACTGGCACTCACGGGCTCGGCAAAGGCATTGTCCCAAAGCACGGTGGCCGTGGCGTTGTTGTCCTGGCTCCCGTGCACAATCACCACCACAGGCAGGGACAGTGTCTGCCGAGAGGAAGGAGACCGGAATGGGCTGTGGGGCACCAAGGGAGCATCACCCATGGGCACCCATGTGGCCCCAGCCCAGCCCCCTGCCTGTGGGCATCACGCTCATTGCTTGCCTACGGCCTGCACAAGGGACATAGTGGCTTTACCTTCACCTGGAAGACCAGCTCATTTCCACCAACACTGAACTGCGACTCAAAGAGGATGGTGAATTTCTCCTCTGTCACTGACTCAGCCCCGCGGCGATCTGAACGCTTGATCCGCTTCAGGGACTGCAGGGACACCAGGGGTGAGCATGGAGGAATAGATGGGGACACCAGGGTGAACACAGAGGGACATGAGGGGACAGGACAGGGAACCAGGGGCACTCACCATGTTGCGGAAGTGGGCACTGAGCGTCCCAGTGGCCTGGTGATACTCCATCACACAGCAGTTGTTGAGGATCTCCCCGCTGCTCTCACTGCCATGGGAATGCACAGAGTCAGGAGACCACCAGGACTGGAAGCCCTGCAAAGTGCAGCCCTTCCCCCTACCCCTTCCACCACGCCCTGCTCCCCCACTGCCTTGGTAGCCCCAGCCACCCCTGCTGCACACCCCCAGCCCCCAGCATTACTTGCGGGTGCTCTCATTCTTCAGCAGGGCCTTGGCTTGCTGCTCGCTGATGATGGTGGCCTTCACTTGGGGGGGGTTCATGTGCACATTCAGCTTCCCCCCCACCAGGAGCCGCACAGTGGCTGCAAACTTGGTCTGTGTCTTCAGCACCTGGGGGGGCTGCTTCTCAATGATGAAGGTGCTGGGGAGGCAGGAGGATCAGGGGGGCTGGGAAGGGGGCAGGCCCAACCTGGCCCCCCACCCAGCTGGGCCCAACTTGTACCTGGTGACCAGGGCAGAGATGATGTCAGTGATGGTGCTGTTAAGTTCTGACAGCATCTCCTCCACTGGGCCTGGGATCGGCAGCTGCTGGCACAGGTGCTCGGCACGGCGGATCTGCTGCCGGTTCTGCCAGATGATCTCTGCCAGCTTCTCACACCTGAGGGGAGCAGGGCTCAGCACGCACTGGGGCTCAGCACCCCGTCCCATCCTACCCCACCAGGCACTCACCAGGTCTGCAGAACATCCAAGGTGCCTTCGGGTGGGCCCCCATTCCCCGCCAGCTGCTGCCGACGCTTCCACTGGATCAGCTCATCATCCAGGATGGTTGTTTGCTGCTTGCGCAGAAGCTGCAGCGTCTTCTGGTGCTTCTCAGCCAGGTCCTGCGAGGTGGGACAACATCAGGGGTGCAGGGACAGTGTCACAGGGCCTCATGGGGACAGCACCATGAGGAGCAGAGGACAGCATCATGGGGTACCAGGCAGCATCACTCACCACGCGGTACTGCTGTAGTGTCTGGGCCTCACGGTGCAGCCAGGCCTCCAGTGATGCCTTTTTCTGCTGCAGTGTCGTCTCCCGTGACATGCGTTCCTGGGGGCCCAGCTGGGAGAGCTGGGAGAACTGGGCTGGGGGACAGGGCATGGGGTTAGGGCTGGCCCCACCAGCACTCCAGGTCCACACCCCTCAACCCCCCCCTCACCTTGGAGTCGCATGTTCTCCTGGTACTGGATGATGAAGTATTCTTGTGTCTCCTGCAGCTTTTTGAGCTCATTCTCCGAGGCCTGCGTGATGAGCCGCAGCTCCTCAAAGGTCTGGTTGATCTGCAGGTGCTTCTGGGACATGGCGTCCACCAGGGAGCCGGATGGGGAAGGGCTCTGCATGGGGCACAGGGCATGCTCAGCACAGTGAGGGACCCTCCCCATTCCCTGCCTCAGGGCTGCTCCCATGATCATGGAGAAGAGCTCCTGAGCATCCTCCAACCTTGTGGAACCCTTTTCCTCACCCCTCCCAGCTCACACTCACATTGTTTGCCTCCCGCACCAGCCGCTGCTCGTGATAGAGGATGTGCCGGATGCAGCGCACCAGCTCCATGGGGCACCGGTCATACGTGTTCTGTGGGGAGAGCACTGCCTGAGCCAGGCACTGGGCAGGGACCCCCCTGGCCTTGCACCCATGCCCACAGCCCCCCACCACTTGCCTGCAGCTGTGTGGCGTAGTGCCCCAGCTTGATCTTCAGCAGGAAGCCGTCCTCACCCACTTGGTGGTCTGCCTTCTTCTGCAGCTCCTGGATCAGCCCCTCCAGAAGCTGTGTCGCCTTCACATTCTCCTGGGGGTTGTCAAGGTCGATGGAGTCCCTGCGTGCAGAGCAGAGCGCTGCTAGAGCAGCCTGGCAGAGGGGAGCACCCACCGGTGCCCCGGGGGCAGCCACTGCCGAGCCCAGCACGCCCCAGGAACGGGACCCCCCTAACCTACCATGCCTGGCTCTCGATCCACTGCGACAGGTAGTGCCGCACCTCGATGGGGAAGTGCTGCCCATAGAGCGCCTGCATTTGCCGCAGGGCTTCGCCCTGGAGCTGCTGGGCCTGGATCCACACCGCCATGGCTCAGCACCTGCGGGACACGCGCTGTCAGGGCACCTGTGGAGACAGGCAGGCACTGTGCTGCAAGGGGTCTGGCCCCGGCTGTCCCCACACCCTTCGCAGGAGTGTCCGCAGTCTCTGGTGCTGCCAGCGCTGTCTCCAGCTGTTGAAAGAAAGGGCATGCGGGGGCAGGGGACCCTTGCTCTGAGTCACCCCCTCTTTTCTAGGAACAGCCCTGGGGGTGCCCAGGGCCAGGGATGTGCCTCTGCGCGGCCTCTCCACATGGTTCTCATTTCCCCTCACTGCACCATGGGATCGCAGCCATTGCTGGCCACGCGAATGAGGAAACAGGCCAGGGGGAGGAAGGGCTGGCCAGAAATCCACGGTGACGCAGAGTGGAGGCCCCCCCCTGCACTCACCCCGCTCCTGCCCACACCCTGGCAGCACCAACAGGCAGGAGCAGCCCCAGCCCCAAGAGCCCACGTGGCACCACAGTCTCTGACAAGTCCCCAGTCCCAGGGCCATTGTATGCCCCATGTTCAGGTGGAGACACACAGAACTTCCCAAAGCAGTTTTGGGGCAGCTGTGGCTCCATGCAGGGATTCCACCCACCACAGCACCTTGGCTCCCCCAGGGGCTGGCAAGGATGAGATGGTGGCAACAGCACCTCTACTAAAATCCAGTGTGTCCCCTGGGTCACCAGTGGCTCGAGGGGGCTGAAGAAACAACCTGCAGTTGATTGTGTGAGGGTGATATGATGGTGATATGATGGTGAGTGACACGGGAGGCCCTGTAGGGGCTCAAGGTCCCTCCCGAGTGAGGAGGTAGCAGTAAATAGCCTTTAGATACACTCACACCCAAACCACCTGGGATTTGGCACCACCCAGACGGACAAGGCATGAGGCTTTGGTGACCAGGCCAGGACCTGATCACTGCACTGGCTGGTGACAAGCAGAGGGACTGAGCCAGTGGGGGCTGTGCTTCCCCCTCTCCTCAAAGCACTTTGTTCAGCCTCAGAAACACCCAGTGGCCCACAGGGCTCCAAGAGAGCTGGTGCTGTCATATGGTCAGGGGCACATCCTGGGGGACAGCAGCAGTGGGTCTGAGTGCAGCAGCCACAGCCAGAGCCCCCGAGCCAGGCACACCCGCCCCAGAACAGGAAGAGGAACAATAACCCAGAGTTGGCTAAAAATGAATTTTTCCCCTATAAAAAGGGAGGAACGTTTCCACATTCACAGAAATCACCAAGCTGGAAATGCTGCTGGCAAGGAGGGGCCTGGGGAGGCAGAAGAACGCCGGCAAGGAGGAAAGGGAAGGTGGGATGACCAACAGCAGGACATGCTGCTTTTGGAAATTGTGGACGCTTGATAAGGGGCAGAGCCAAGAACAGCCATGCCAGGGACACTGCACTACAAAGTGACCGAAGTCCCCAGTACTGTGGGGACATCTGCATGGACACAGAGCAAACAGACACTGGCCCTGACTGTTGATAAGATGGTGATTTCTTCCCATCTCACGGTGACAAAACACTTCCTACTCCTCTCCAGTATGTTGTTAAGCAACGAGTCTCTGGCTGCTCTGAGGTGAGGCAGGCACCGCACTTGGCCAGTGCCAGACTGGGAGCAGGAGCACCAGCATCACATCTGCCTCTGTAAGGGGCCGTGCAGTGGCTGACACTGGCAGAACTCACCCGGTGTGTGCCCCAAAACACCATTTGCACCAGTCTTGGGCACAACCTTCCTGGACATTGTCAATGCAGCAGGACGTGCAATTTCTCCTGGGGGAAATTTGTCTCATTTTTGTCTCTATGTCTCACCTGTGGACAAACCAAACCTCCCCATGGGCTGCAGGGTACCCTGACCATGCCAGCACAAGTGACCAGTGCCACCTGACATGGGAAGACTTTTGGCCCTGAGACTCAGAATGGCTGGGACAGCAACTCTGTTTCAGCATAAGCTGCAACACCATGGTCCCACCGTGCAGCTGGAGCTGCCACTGCCAGCCTTTTCAGGCAGCCACTGCCCTAGCTTGGACCATGCCTAATACCACTTTCCAGCATCATGCTCCTCGGTGGCACCACCAGCTGCCCAAGGGATGTGAGCCCAGGGACAGACTCACCACCATATCCAGGGACATTCACCCACCCCAGTGCCACCTCCAGCCCACCAGCCCCAGCAGGGCCACTGCAGCCTCAAACACTGCCATGGGTCAGCCATGCACAGCAGCCACCAGCCCCATGCGCACTCCCACAACTGCAAGAGGCAGATAATTGTAGTGGTTTAGGCTACTTTGCATTTACTCACTGGCAGTGAGCTGGAACCCACCCGTCACTGCAGCTCGGTTAACCAGCAGCACTCGACAAGCCACAGTAACGCGCTCACCGGAGACTTATTGCCTGGCACAGGCAGCAGCTTCCCGGGGTAGGACCACTGAGGAGACAGACCCCAGAGCTGTGGGGAGGGACCTCAGCAGAGAGAGGGAGATGCCAGCAGTCATCACTTCTGCCTCTTACAGCCTCACTGCCCACTGCTGATGGGGAAGCACTGCCAAAGCCAATGCAAAACAGGAGCAAACCACTCAAAAAGGGCACTCAGAAGGCTAGAGGCAGCAGCGCAGGAGAGGGTGGGCACAGGGAAGGTGGCAGCTCTGCTGGAGCTGGGGGCAACCAGGGGACCAATGTGAACACACTGGGGAAGCTTCGCAGGCACACTGGCAGTAGGCATCAACAAGTCCCAAGCTGCAGGAGAGCCACAGCACATCTGTAGGCAGACAAAAGGAGGGAAATGCCTGATAGGGTGAGGCCGGCAGTGGCGCCTTCCCATGTGCCATGGGCACCCAAAATCCAAACACAGGCAGCAGCTCCTCCGGGGCCGGAGCACGCTCTGCACGGGATGCTCACTGCAATCAGCCGCGGGACGCTCCCATTCACAGAGCCAGCCCGAGGACCTCCTCGTGAGCAGGACACCCCTGCCCTGGTGCTGGCACAGCCCCTGCCAGAAGCCTCTTGCCCAGACCCGTGCCATGGAGGGCCAGGAAGGGCCAAGGGCCAGGCAAAGGCCTGGGGGGACCACAGCAAAGGGCTCTGGCTGTAACCCCTCCGCCCCACTCCCTCGACCCACGCAGTCCCTCCGCCGCGGCGTCTCCCGCACTGCCCTTCGCCCGGTGCTCTCGCAGCCCGGGGGTCTCCGGAGCGGTGTCTTCCCGGGGCAGGGGCGCGGCGCTGGGCCCCGGCGGCAGCGGCCCTGTGCCCGCTGCGCCTCCCGCCGCAGTAAACACGGACACGTGGTTTCTCGGCACCTCCGGGAACCCGCTATCGCTTCCAGGTCAGAGCCGGCCTCGCTTGTGGCCGCAGGGCCGGACCCTGCACCCTACGGTGGTACTGCCGAGGGGCTCCGGTGCTCCGGCAGCCAGCGCTGCCCCCGCCCCCGGCAGGCCCGGCGGGAAGGTGTCCTGCAGCCCTCCAAGGTGGGCGGCCCCAAGCAAGATCCCTCCACGGCAAGATCCGGCCCCCAGACGGGCCCCGGGCACGGTGGGGATGACAGCCGGGAGCGGCGCAGCGAAGGGCTCCGGTTACCCCTACCCAGCCAGCCACCCCGCCGCCCACAGCGGCCCCCTGTCCGCAGCAGCTCACCCCAGGGCCGCCCTGGGGCCTGGTGCGGAGTGCCCCGTCCTGCAGCCGCACTCACCGCGCCCAGGCCCCGCTGTGCCCCGCTCTGGCGTCCGGCCCCGGGACAGCGCGGCTACGGCTCTGGGAGGGCGCAGCCGGCACAGCCGGGCTCCCGCGCAGTCGTTTCGCTGGCCGCGCACTACAGGAAGGAGCAGAGAGCAGCTATTTCCTTCCAAAATGTCAGCTGCCTGCGCGGGACAGCCTGCCCCCAACTGCTGCCTGTGCCACCTCTGCCGCTCCTGCCTGTGGGGCGCCCGCTGGCCAGCGGGGCCGGCACGCTCTTCCCCCTCGGCCCCTCACAGCTCCCCGGTGCCAGAGCAGGCGCAGCCCCTGCCCTCAGCAGGTCAGTGGCACCGAGCCCCTGGGACCCCAGGGACCCGTGCAAGAGCTGGGCATGGGGGGAGACGGGACCCACTCACCTGCACCCCGCAGCTTCACTCACACCCCCCAGCGCACGGCCAGGGAGCAGAGCCTGCAGCAGCAACACCCGGGTGCTGTCAGCAGCCCCCAGCCCTGCTCAGAGCTGCGGCCAGGGCTGGTGGCACCGGCACACAGTGGAGCCAGCACACAGAGCCCAGGGCTGCTCGCGTGTTTTACACCAGCCTGTGGTTTCCAGCTCTGGCTGGGAGGCGGCGGCACCCACCGGCACGGGAGCGAGCTCCTGCTAGAAGCTCCATGCTTTGATGGGGTTTGTTTGTCTCCCACAGCAAGTGGCAGTAACTGATGGCTTCGCCCTGGTGACACTGAGGAGGAGGCAGCCGAAGCACTCAGCCCACGCTGGAAACATCTGGGGCCAGGTACCATGAGATTCATGAAAGAGGCATGGCTGGCTCTGGTAATCCAATGTGCCACCCCCAAGAGCAGAGGAGACAGGCCCCACAGCCAGTAGGCAGAGCTGGAACTGGTAGCACCAGGACTGTCCGGGTGTCCCAGCAACTCTGGGAGCCAAAAACAGAGAATTCACACCACTACAGAAACAAGGAAACCGCATGCATGACCTGATGCTGCCCAGAGGGGACACCAGTCCCACACAGGCAGAGATGCCCCAGCCAGGGACTGGTGCCAGGGGCATCAGTGCTGGGGGCTGCCGACAGCTCATCTCACGCCCCAGGACAGGCTCTCTGCCAGCCAGTATTTACCACCCTTGGGAAAGATTTTTCTCACTTCAGATTTCTTCCAATCAGAGAGGCCCAGAAACCTGCGTCAAACCAAAACCACCAAAATACCCAGCAAAATCCCTTGAATCCAATGGCTGGAACCTCGAGAAAACCTCAGTGCACCAAGAGCCACCCTGGGGCAGCCACAGGCAGATACAGGCTGCCCTGACACCAGTGGGATTCCTTCAGACACTGGGCATGTAGCAGGACCAGCACTGGTGGGCAGGACACACGATGCAGCCACATCAGCAGAGCCCAGTGCCCAAACAGCCCGATGGGCATGAGTCCAGTGGGGCTCCTGCAGGACATCCACTGTGGGGAGCCCAGTCCCTGCCAGCACTGGTGCTGCCCCCACCATAAACCCCCAGACAGGATTAGGGAGGCTGGGCAGAGCTTTAATTACTCCTGGCTCCCTGGGGCCAAACAGCCGAATTAACTGGCTTTGGGGCTGGCACAGCAGGGAGTTGCCAGCTCCCATGTCTCAGGGTTCTGGGGCTTCCCCTGGCTTGGTGGGGGAATCCAGGGCAGGCACAGAGCCACCGACCACTTGCAGCATCTCAGCTTGGGCAGACTCTGGCCCTCACCTGGGCAGGGATGTGCAGCTGCCCTGTGCCAGGGCACTCAAGGAAGGGATTTTTCCACCACACTAATAAATGACCAACCCCATGTCCCTGTAATGACATGCTGAGGGCACAGACCTGGGGTCCCACAGGTTCTGTGCCAGATCCCTGCACCAAGGCCAAATCCAGCACAGCCCCTGGCTCGGTGCTAATCCCTGCTCAGACCTGCGCCAGCCCAGGAGGGACAGGCTGGGCAAAGGACCTGAGGATTAAGCTCATTTCAGCATCGAATTAGTCCCGATTGGGGTCTGGAGACACAATTTCATTTTTTCTGCGATGCTCCAGTGAGCACACACAATGGCACTAATCCAGCCATAGCCAGACTGGATTTGCTGGACAGGACCCAGGTGGGTTGGGGAAGATGTGGGCAGCACAGGCACTGACCACACTGCTCCAGCCACATCCATCCCCTCAGACTGATGCCATGCTCCAGCTCTCCTTGGGGCTGGGGAGATGGTGCAGGAGCCTCCTGACCCCTGGCATGGCTGTCCTGCAGGGCCAGCCCAGATGGCATGGCACAGGCTTTTGGATGTCTGGTGAGCAGGAGAGCCAGAGGAACATCAGAGCAGCTCCTGCATCCCCCCCACCACACAGCCAGAGTTCATCCCCAGCAGCTGCAGCAGCTCTGCACACAGAGATGCTCTCACACCAAGTCAGCTGGGCAGAAGTGAGAGGAGTAAAGCCTTGCCTTTGGAAGAGGGGATACACAGACATCCAGGAATGCTGGCAGGAGGGGGGACTAGTCAGACAGGGAATAAAACAACCAAAACACCAGTGGCTTGTGCAACAAAATTCTCAGTCAAACTCAGAGAGGGATGAAGCACAGCATGCATCCACACACACACAAACATGTCCATGTGGGTTTGGGCTCTCCTGACCCTAGGATGGGCTTTGCAGCCCCTGAAGCAGCAGCAGAGCCCCTGCCCCTGAGCTGCACTGTAAGCCTCACTGCAGCATCTCCATGAGCAGGGAGGGCCAGAGAAGCTGCACCCCTGGGTCCATAGCCCAACAGCACCGGGATCGGGTGCTCACACCAGAGAGGACAAAGATCATTTTACAGTGGTTCCAGCTGGTGTGAGGACTCAGAACTGCCAGCAACAGCAGCCTTTTCCTCTGCTAAAGGCTTTGCAGGGTCTTTGAGTGATAGGGATGAGAGGCCAGACAGAATGAGCACCCAGCACGTGGTGGGCAGGGCTGGGTAGACGCTGCTCTGGCTCTCTGAGGCAGTGGCTCTCCAGCACCAGCCTTTTCCCCAGTTCCCTCCCCAGCAGAGCTGTGCTATAAACCAGCTCGTAAGACAAAGTTACACTGAAAATGAAGATTGCAAAACTCACCAGTGACTGTTTGAACTGGGAATGGGTTGTGCCTGTGCTGTGGTTCAGCTATGCTGCTGTGGCTGTCCCAGCCTGGCAGCACATTGTTCCTGATTCAGTGGGAAGCAGGACCCGGCACTCAGGGAAGCACTGGGCAAGAAGCGCCTGTGAGCAGGCCGTGTTCCTGGCCCCTCTGGTGCAGCCAGATGGGTGGATTCTGCTTTATCAGCAAGTCAGCTCAGCCCTATCGGCCAGGAAGCCGTGTTCACAGTGTGCCTCCCCCTCGACGTTTCCCAACGCGGCAGGAGCAGCGAGCGGCGTGCAGCAGCCTACCTTTTATCAGCCAGCAGATGTTGCTAGAACTGCTGCTGCATGTGAAATTCAGGCATGCCCAGCACCACTTGGATCCCTGCACCAGCCACGCGGTGCCAGGGTAAACACCCCCGCCCCCTTCCTCCCGGGATCAAAACACTTGGGGGTTGCAAAATAGACACCCCATGAAAGGAAAGGCATGCCACAGAAACATTACAGCTGTCGAGGCTACTTCTCCCGGAGCATGCTGGAGCCCTGGAGCCAGCACAGCCTCCCAGGCAGGGGCTGCCTGCATGGCCACAGAGCCAAGTCCTGACCCTTCCTGGCAAGGTGGGGACCCTAACCCTAACCCTAACCCTAGGCATGCCCTGGCTTCTGTGAAGAGGCTGCTCCGAGGGCAGCACTCACAGTGTGTGGGACACTGGCAGTCACCGCAGCCGGGCAGGCAGAGGGACGCGGCCACCAGCGCAGGTACCCAGGGGATGCCGATGGCAGGGAGCTCCCACTCGCCCCGCCCGCCATCCCACTGTGCCTGGGCTCCCGCCAGCTCCCCAGAGCTGCCGTGAAGCCTATCAAGTGCAGCCCAGCTCACAGTCATTCCTTGCAAACTAGAAAGTCATTTCCCAGCTGAAGGGGCCACTTCACTGTACTCGGCCCAACACAGTCGCCACTCACCGCCCACGACATAGAGGAGTGCAGGGAGCAGGGAGTTTTTGCAAGCAGGGTATTTGAGTTCTGCTATCACTTGAGAGAGAGCTGGGAAACCCCATGGCAAAGCCTTCACAGTCACTTTGGTGTCAGCACTTCCCCTGCAGCGAGTGGGGAAGGTCCCTCCAGAGGCTCTGTGTGCCCTGTGCTAAGCATCCCCAAATGGAGCTCCCTGTCCAGTGACAGCATCCCTAATCCTGCCCCAAAGCATTGGCCTTGGCACAAGGCAGGTGCAGGAGACCTGGTGAGATGGCTCTAGTGACAACTGCAGGGGCCCAACACCCCCGAAGCAGGGCACTGTCAAAGTGCCACAAAACACAGAGTGGGTGACAGCCACCCATCACAGCCTGCTCCCAGCCCAGCTCTCCTGTGCCCCCGCGCACAGGCTGTTGGCACCTCTCATCCCACAGCAGAGCTCCTCCTCCTCCTCCTCATGCTGCACCTACAGCACAGCTCACCACGGCCCAGCCCTCTCCAGCCCCAGGGATGAGCAGCTCCTCAGGAACAGTTATAGAACCCAGGAAGTCGGTCTCCAACCTCACATCCAGCACCTTGGAACCACATCAGGTCAGGCTGCGATCCGGATGGCTTCAGGAGCACAAGGGTCTGGGCTAGGAGTCAGGACCCGGAGGGGAGAGCTCCCACCGTGGAGGGCTGGTTCCCGGTGCCCACGGCAGTGGTCGGGCTCTGCAGAGCACCTCATTGTGCCTCACTAAGTGCCCCCTCGCATGCCAATGCTGGGGCTCACACTGCAAGGAGGGTGGGCTGGGTGAGCCAGCCCGCAACCAGCAATGTCCTGCTCTAATCAAGCAGCCCGCACCACAGGGACATCGTGTGCCGTGCCCCTGCTGTGGGCAAAGCCCGCGGAGCTGCCCTGAGCCCAGCGCTGTCTCCCCTCCACAACGGGCCCCAGACACCGTCATCAAACTGCTGCTGGTCCCCGCCTGTCCCCGGCCCTGTGCCACGGGGTGCCCAGCACGGCGCACGGATACTTGAATGAGCCGACAGCCCCGGCGCGGCACCACAGAGGTGCCACCGGTGGTGTTACCGGTAAAAGCTGAGCACTGGAGCCCCGAAGCCGCTCGGCAGGAGCTGCCCGGGGCCAGCCTGGCACCTGCCCGGGACTGGCCGGGCACGGAGCCCTGACAGCTCCGTATCCCGCTGGACAGGTGGCCGCGGCTCCCGCGGGCTCCCAGTCACCGGCCGCGCCCGAGCTGGGTGAAAGGCCACCGGGCGCTGCGGTCCCCGTGGTGTCGCCGCTCCCGCTGGGGAGCGATCCCCCCCGCCCCGCGGCGCGGAGCCGCGTGTCCCACCGACAGCAACGAGGCNGAGCCTCCCCCTCCCGCCATGCTGATCCGGTGTGCTGCCTGCGGCGGGAGCCCCCCGTCACTGCACGGGACGCCTCGCGCTGTCCCGGATCCTCCCCTCGGCCCGGGAGCGGGACTCGCAGCCGCCCTCCGCAGCCGCCGCTCCGGCGGGGCCCGCGTGCGAAAACCGGCCCCGCTCCGCCGGGCGAGGAGCGCCCCCGCCCCGGGATGCGCCGCGGCACCAGGACGGGCCCGGGACGAACCCGCCGCCCCC
>VZTR01020059.1:73108-110326 GCA_013400775.1 Chaetops frenatus | reverse complement strand
GCTCCGCCCCCGCCTGCCCCCGCCAGCACCGGGAACGGCACCGCGTAACGGGAGCGGTACCGGTCACTGGGTAACAGCGCCAGGGAATGGCACTGAGTGACGGCACTGGGCATCGGGTAACAGTGCCGGTACCGGGCACTGGATAATGGCATCAGGCAGTGCCACTGCGTGACGGTACCGGGCACCAGCACGGGTTAACGCCACCAGAAGCAGCACCAGCACAAGGTAACGGCACAGGGTGTCATGAGTGAGTAGTGGCACTGGCAGCAGGTACGGGCCGCATCCAAAACAGCTTCAGGCTTCAACACCAGCAGCTCTGGCAGGACACAAACCAGCACCAGAATTTGGCAGTAAGTACCGGGGAAGCCCAAAATAGCATCAAGCCTTGGTTCTGGGAGCAGGAGTGATCAAATCAGTACCAGGTAGCCACAGACGTGGCTGCAGGGCTGCCTGACACCGGGCCCTCTGTGTGAAGCACCCGTGGCTGCACAGTGCTCATTCCCACTGCAGGCCTGGGCTGACACTTTGCAGCTACGTGCAGAGCCAAGATCCCCAATGCTGCCACAGCCTCAGGCACCTGCTGGGACAAGCCACTGCATCCCCCTCTGCCAAGCTGCCACGTCCCCTGCAAGCTGTGAGGAGATCCAAAGCGCTGCCAGCTCCTCTGAAGTTGCTCAAACAGGGAAAGTTGATAGCAGCCATAAGAAAACCATCCCGAGGAGCTCTTGCACAGCTGCCACCCACAGCAGCCTTCTCCTGGCAGCGCTGGCACGCCAGGGCAGTGGGGTGCCCCGGGTGATGGGCACCCCGGGGTGTGGCTGCTGTGCGGTGATGGGCAGAGGCGGTGGCAGGAAGCAATACTGAGAGTGCTCGTTCTGCCCCAGCGCTCCCACCCGCCGCATGGGATCTCCAGGGCTTTCACTTTCGTTACCAGCTCATCTTCTGCGGCCTGAAAAAAGTCCAGAGGGAAATTCAGTCCTGCTCTGGGCTGGAAGACGCACAGGTGACCCTTCCCCAGTGGGGATCCCAGAAGGACGGGCTCATCTCTCCTTGTGCTGGAACAAGATCAGTCTCAGACAGCTGATGCACCAGCAATTGCAAATCACTTGGCCGCTGTCAGAACACAGCCCCAAGTTCCTACCTCCCTACTGCTTTTGTCTATTGCTCTTGTACTAAAGTCCTCTGGCTCCAGCTCAGGCTCCTCACTGCCTCTTCCAGCTCCGCAATTCCAAGCACCAGCCCAGCACCTGCTCCATGCCAACACCAGCCACAAAACGGTTCTTTCCAACTTGCCAGCCTCCCTCTGTGCTTGGAGCAGCCCTGCTGAATGACTGAATGAGTGAGTGACTCCAGCCCGAACAGCCCCCAGCTCCCACCAAATGTTTTGCTGCCTGCGCTCACCCGCTCGGGAGAATCTCACGCACAGAGGCTGACACATCGCTGCTGAGCAGCTGCCAGCAGAGCCCTGGCTGCAGTTCCCAGCGCTCCTGGGGCACTCCAGACCTCACAAAGAGGTGAGCTGGGACCCTGGCAAGCAGGGACAGGCACCCGACGTGAAGCCAGCAGCTCCCACAGTGTCTGAATCCACTGAGACAAAAGAAAAGGAATGGAGAATGCAGCGCAGGGCCCTGGTGCCTGCCCACCCTGCTTGGCCCGGACACTCTCTCTCTGGTGAGTTGCATCACGCGGACACACGGCTTTCACAATCCCTGGCCCACATAACCCCTTGGCTCAGTCAGCCAGGCGGGCACTGGCTGCTCAGGCCAGAGAATCAAGGTCACGCACAATGTCTGTGGCTGCTGGGGCTCTGTTCTGGGCACCACAGATCCAGGGGTGTCTGGAGGATCCTGGGGAGGACTCAGTGCTCCCTGTTGCAGAGACCTGCACAGCCACGTGTGCTGGAAGATGTATACAAAACATCAACCCCCTCTGTTCCCTCTCACTTCCCTCCTTTCTCCCTCCCCTTTCTGGTACAAAGGGGAAAAAAAAGGAAAAATAAATTAGTGACAGGAGAAAAAGTAGAGAGTGCTCCATGCTGAGAGGGCAAATGGAATCCAATAAAATCCAATCACAATTTGTTTTCACCAGGTCCCAAGGAAAGCTCCGAGCTGGCTGGGGATGTTACCCAGGAGAAATTCTTCCCTTGCAGAGGAAAAGAACAGAGGAACAGTGCAGCAGGAACCAATGGAGAGGCTGTCACTGGATCTGCCCCAGCTCTACCCCAGCAATGCCCTGAAGTGGCTCTAGCTCTGCCCTGGCTCTCTTTGGTCCTCAAAAAGTCTTGGGAAGCCTCTGGGAAGGTGAGCATTATCCAGGCTGAGCCGCGACCGGATGCACGGTCACCTCGCATGAGCTCAGCAGGATGCCGAGTGACAGCACGCATTCCGGAGCCAGAGGGAGCCCGGAGCTTCCTAAGGGATTTCTGAGAAAATTGCTTCTGTGTTTGGAGCAGGAGTGCAAAGAGTGCAGGCAGAACAGCCTTCCTCTCTAAGTGGCATTTCAAGGGTCTTAATTCAGGAGTGGAAACATTTATTTAGGCAGCCCTTGAGAGGTCCTGACGCTTCTGGCTGCTGCCCTCCGGGCACATCCTGTATGCGAGGCTCCTCTGAAATTCTCCCTGCTGCTCCCAGGATGCGCAGGGCTTGGGCTTGGGCAAGGCACAAATATCCAACCACGTCACCTGTGGGCAGGACGCAGCCTCGGCCCCATCCCCTCCTCCTTGCTGGGAAGCAGGATGTCTCCTGGGGAAGCCCAGCCCCATCCCACCCCTGCTTTGCGTCCCTCACACTCCCAGGTCTGTGCTGAGGCCACAAAACGCTGTTGTGATAATCCAGCCCGGCTAATGCGAACCAGATGAATCCCTGCATTAGTCACAGATTCATGTTTTCCCACAAATGTCCCATTGGAGAACCAGCCCAGATGGGCCCTGCAGGGTTCCAGCCCTGGTGCTGGTGCAAGAGGCAGCCTGTGGAGAGTGAGGCCAGCAGCTGAAGGGACAGGGCAGCAGCACGGAACCTGCCAGAATCCGGCCAGCCCATGGGCAGCACACGACTTGGAGCCGTGGGCAGGGGGAAGTGGGGGCACCAGGGAAGCTTGTCACTGGCACAGGCTCGGCCTGAGGGTGCCTACTGCCACTAGGAGGGGATGATCTGCTCCAGCAAAAAACAGAAATGACATTTTGTCCAAGAGGGAATTTCCACAGGAAACCTCTGCTTCCAGCCACACGGATATGGCTGGAAACAACCCAGCAAACACAGGGCCTCAAGGAGCCAAGCTGTGCCATTGCCTAGGCAAAGACTCTTTGTTTCTTCCATAGTTCCTCCAGCTAGGAAAGAACATCCAGTTTCTGCTACTGAAACACCCAAGGCAGCGAGAGCCCAACTGGGTCTGCAGAGGGCACCAGAACCTCCCATCAGCTCAGTGAGTATTTCTGCACCTGAGGGGGCACGGCGGGGCTCTGCAGCACCCACAGCCCAGCTGGGACCAAGAACACAATCACCTCATGCCCACCCCCGTGCTGGGACTGGCTGGGGGCATCAGGAGCACACGCAGCAGGGGCTGCACTTGGCACCCGACGCCCACGCTAGTGCATCCCGACAGCTCTGCACATCCCCATGCATCCCTGCCCTCTCCCTGCATCCCTGCTCTCCCTTGCAGAGCTCAGGTTGCCACAGTAACCGCTCAGTCCCAGCCTCTCCTGCCACAAACACGCTGCCACAGGTCAGCCCAGTCCAGCAGCTGCACCAGGGCCAGGGCCCTTCATCCTGTGTTGGGGCAAGCAGAGCCCTCAGTGCTGGTGCCACCACAGCCAAATACTGCATTCTGAGCCAGGATGAATCCCTGCAGGGAAACAGGCAAGTTGTGTCCTCCTGGAATGGCTGGGGGGGGTGGTGTTTTTGGAGATCATGCTGTGCTGGAGCTCCGGGTCTGACCTCTGCCACATGTGGCAGTGGAAGCCACCACAGTTTGGCTCTGCTCTGCTGTGTATTAATCTGAGCATGATGCAATATTTGACTGTTGTGTTCTGAGCACTGGAAGCAGGGATTGGGATGGCTTTTGGCTTGGGCAGCAGTGGCATGTGCTCTGCAGCTCAGCATATGTTGCTGTGGGAAGATCCTACCCAGCACCTGGGAGGGCAGAGGAGACCTTCAGGCAGGTCCTTGGGCAGGTGGCAGCTGAGTCCTGGGGGTCTCTGCCTCCCACCCCTCACTGCAGCACTCCTCATTCCGTTGCTTGGCCGTGGGGATGGGGCCACAGATAAACTGTGGCCTCTCTAATCCCTTTCTGCTGGTTTATTACCAAGGAACTGTCAGTATTGCACAGATACCCCAGGTACCAGTGGGACCCTACATGAGCACCTGCTCTGGACTGCCCCTGGTCCTGGGCTGCCCTGGCAGGTGGCTGCCCATCCCCACGGGGCCGCCCTGTGCCCGTCACGAAAGTGTCCGCATCCCAAGCGGATTATCTGCATTTGGAAACCCCTAATCCGTTTGCACGCTTGGCTCAGACACTGTCCCCCTCCTCCCCACTGTGCTGTGGCCCTGGGCAAGGAGCAAAGCCACCCCGTGACCTCCTTTTGGAGCCACAAACAACCTTATGCCCTGGCACAAGCAGAAAGCAAGGGCTGCAGCCCCACAGGCCGGCTGGGGCAGGAGGGGGACAGGATGTTGGCAAGCGTCCCTTGCCCCAGCTGCCCCTGGTGCTGCAGGGGTTTCACCAGCCCAGCACAGGGACCTTCCCTGGGCACTTTCTCCTGCTGCACATCAGGCTCCAGGAATGCCCAGTCTGCTGCCACCCAGAGCATTAACAGCAGGAACCCCGAGATGGGAGCAGTGGCCCCTTAACCCCATTACTCAGGGCTGGCCCCTGGCCGAGCAGGGCAGGTTCCAACAGGGATGCAGAGAGCCCAGGGAGATAAGAAACCCCTGATCTGCAGGAATATGGAATGGGACACCATGTTCCTGGCACCAAATGGTTGTGGCAACCCCAGGGGTTGCAGATGGGTAAGAAGATTCCTCAGTCCTGGGTTCTCAACTCCATCCTGCAGCTGCCAAGTGGGAGCTGGTACCTGCCAGGGCAGGAGAAGGGGGTCCCTGTCGATGGGCTGGGCCTCATTCCTTTGTGAGCTACCCCTCACCCACAGCACCCTGGGCTGCACTGCTGAGGCAGGCAATGATCCAGCACAGCTGCCTTGGGAGTAGGAATGGGTTTGTGGGGTCTGGGCAGAGCCCTGGTTTGGTTTGTCAGTGAGATGGAGGGGTCCTGGAGTGGGGCTGGTTCCCAAAGCAGGGATGTGGTCAGCTCAGACCTGAGCAGGATGCTCCAGGGCACCTCCAGTGCCTCCAACCATCCAGCACAGCCAGCTCCACATGACCTGCTTGAACAATCCCCCTAATCCTGCTCTGACAGAGAAATAATCTCTCCCGCTTGGCTCACCAGAGCACAAACCCTGAAATGATCCTGTTCACCATGGCATTGCAGAGGGCTAGGGGTGCAAATGCTGAGGTGGGATCCACCGGGGCCCTGGGGGCAGAGCATGTCACTGGCACCAGCCAGTGCTCCCAGCCTCATACACCCATCCAGCCCTGGCCTTGCAGAGCCTGGGATTTGCTGCCCCCAACCCCAGCCCCAGCCCAGTAACCTCCACCCAGAGCCCATCGATCCCCAGGGCAGAAGCACTTGCAGGGGCCCCACTGCAGCCTCAAACACCCTGGGCCGCGAGCAGCCAGAGCAGGGCCCCAGTGCAGCCGTGTCCTCCTACGCTGGCACCGGCATTTCCTTTACACAAGAGGAGGAGACCCAGGCGCGTCTCTGGGGCAGAGAAAGCAACCACGGGCTGGGACACGGCCATTGCCCCCGCATGCCCCGGGAAGGGCCCTGCAGGCCCTGAGAAGGGGCAGCTGCCCACGCGTGCCGGGCAGGCGCCGGCAGTGCCGGAGCTGGTTCGCCCCGAGCAAACCGCAGCTGCGGCACCGGGGCTGCCTTTCGCTAACGGAGGCCCCAGTTCCCGGAGCGGGGTCAGGCAAGCGCCGCAGGCAGAGCCAAGCTCACACCCCAGAGCACGTTGCTTCAGGGCCTTTATTCTGGAGAAAGTTAAAGCCTGTAGATACAGCAATAAAATATACAAAAAATAAAATTTTTTACAGTATTGAATGCTGCCCTGGGCTCCAGGGGCTGCGGCTGGAGGCAGCTATGGTCAGTGAGCACAGGGGCAAAGGGCCCTCATCTCCTCTGAGCAACCCCAGGGCCTGCCATGGACCGCCCCCATCCTGTTCCCACACAGCTTGGAGGGGCTTGCCCAGACCCCACAGCCATGGGGATCCTCCCCCCTGCCCTCTGGTTCCCTGCCCACCAGCTGTGATGCAACTTGGAGGGGGCAGCTCTCCCACTACCTCCCTGACCCCTCCACTGCTCATCCGTGTCTGTGTGCCCACTGCATTCAAAGGGCAGGAGAGCTCCCTCCATTTTGGTAAATGCAGGACCACAACCATCAAGCCCCTCCAAAGTCAGGACACCTGCCCTTCTCAACACACGTCACTGTCCTGTGCTGCCCCACAGCAGGTTCCTCTCCTCACATCTGCCTGCTCCCTTCAACTCTTGCCCCTTCCCACCTTAACTGTGAGGGCCAACCTCCAAAAGAAATGCCACATGAAGCCCCCAAGAAGCTGCAGACCCCATGCCTGGCCCCTCAAAACCCAGAAAGAAAGGGTCAAGCCAGGTGCCCCACTGTCAACCATGCTGGTTCCACCAATTCCCCAGGGTCCAACTGGTCTAACTCAGCACAGTGTTGAAAGCACAACGGTGCTCCCAGCACCATCCTGGCCACAGGGAAGCCAGGGCAGTCCCTGTGGCTTCATCCAACTCCCAAAATGGGCCACAGCTGCAAATGCTGTTTACACACAGGTGCCACTACTGGGTAGCAGCACTGCCCTACCCCAGGGACACCAGCCATCCCAAAAGGAGCCTGGGCTGCTGGCATTGGCCAGACCACTGTGCCTGAAGCAGGAAGCTGGGGACAAGCACAAGCAGCTCCCGAACCTCTGGGCTCCCAGCAAACCCAGGTGAGTCCAGCAGGGGCAGTGCCTGCTGAGTCCAGGGCGAGAGCACCTGGATACATCCACCTGCAGCTCCAAGCCATGTACTGGTCATCCTGGCCAAAACCAGGGACCCATCAGAGTCCCTGGAGAAGGGAAGAGTCCTTGCAGAGAAGGGACCCATCCCAGCACCCTGCAAGCTCTAGGAGGTGCTGGGAGCAGCAGGGCAGACCCTGCCACATGGCTAAGCCTCTCTGCAGTTCCAGACTTGTAGGGTCTTGTGGGTTTGGGTGCAAGCAGTCAGGGCAGCAGCTTCCAGCAGCGGGACCGGGGCTGTGGAAGCATTTGTAGGAACTGTGGCTGCAATCGGAGGTAAATAGGCACTTGAATGAGCAAAAATAATAAAAAACTGTTATGGAAGGAAATAGAAAAAGGTTCATCCCCCTCCCCCAGAGATGAGCGGCACCACCCCAGAGAGGGGCTGCTCTGTTGGGTCAGGTGAGGACCTGACCCATTCAGGGACCCTGGACCCCAGCTGTTCCCAAGGGCAGGCCCGGATCAACTGCAGCCGAGTGGGACAAATCCGGGAGAGCGCTCTGGAGGTGGGAAGGCTGAGCCCAGAGAGGGCCCCGCGCGCTGGCACAGCCCCTCACATGGGCGAGGACGCACACTCTGGGGTCAGCTCCATGTCGAAGGTCAGCGACTCTGCGGGCAGACACAGCCAGGGTTACGGGGCCCGTGCGTGGTCGCAGCCAGGGCCCCCTGGAGCCCCCCCTGACTCACCGAACTGCCCACCCGCGTTGTTCTCCGCGCCCTCGCTGCTGTTGCCGAACTGCATGAGCGAGTCCAGGGTGCGCGGGGACATGGGCAGGTCGATGGTGTTGCTGAAGGAGGTGCTGTCCGGGGGAGGAGAAGCACAGAAACATCCGTAGTCAGGGCCTGGCCAGAGCTCTCTAACACCCCTTCTACCCGCTGAGGGGCCCCCGGGCACGGCCTGGTGGCCCCCAGAGCTCTCCAGAGGAAAGGGGCCCCCAGAGGGGAAGAACAGGGCTGTGGTTTGGGCAGCAGCCGGAGCCAGGCTCAGCCCCCACTGTCACCCCAGGCTGGGAACCCCACAGTAACCAAGCAAAGCCCAAACAGAGGAGGGAAGAAAGGAAGGAAACCTCTCCCTCAATCAAGGCTGAGCACACAAACACCCCCTAAGCACTGACAGAAATCCCCCAGGAACACTCACGGGGTGACACAGATGAACTTGGTCTTCAGGTATGGAGCAGCACCTGCAAGGAGGGAGAAGCTTTGTCATCAGCCACTCAAGGACAAATCCTTCTCTCCACCCGCCTGAACATAGGCAGTGCTCACCCTCTGCCCCTACCCCATGGGACCCCATGGCTGTTCCCACACTGTGGCTGTGCCCTCCAGAGATGGCACAGGGTCCTGGCTGGTGACAGACAGTGCTATTCCTGGAGCCTCCCTGTGACAAATGAGCCACAGAAAGTCAACGACTACCTGAGTCTGTCGCTTCCGAGTGTTCCTGGCTCTCAGAGCGGCAGTACTTTCCAAATGCCTCCTCCTTGGGGATGTCTGGGTACAAATACACCAGGGGGGACACCAGGATGTTGGTGGCATCCATGATTTTGTAGCCCATGATGATCTCCGCAAATGACATGTTGTTCAGCTGCTGCTTGGTGTAAGGCTCCACTGACTGGATCTGTGTTTTCCCTGTGCAAGGAGGGAGAATTTTGGCACAGGACAAAGGCAGGGCCACTGTCAGCCACCCCCAGAGCAGTAGGGACAAGATGGGCCTGGGGCTGTGATCAGCCCTACCAGGCACACAGCAGACCATAGGGCAAGACTGGGACCTGACTGTGTTCAGTGTCATAGAAACTGTGCCCATGGGCAGCATGTGGGCACAGACACCTGGAAGGCAAAGACCAGCAAAGGGCAGACAGGCTCAGAAGTTAACCCAGGTAGACAACTTGTTGGGACAAAGGAAAAGTGCTTATCAGGGGGTCCAAGCCCCCTTTGGAACCCAGAATGCCAAGCCAGGTACCCAAGGCAGCGAGGGTAGAGCTCGTACCACTGATGTCCTTCTCCACCCATGTGAAGGTGATGCCACCTTCCTTGCTGCTCTCACTGAAGCGCAGCAGAAAGGTCCCTGGGGGCTTGGTGCTCAGGATGGCTCGCTCCCGCTCCTTGCTGATGAACCCCATGATGTACCTGGGCAGGAGGAAGCAATAACAACAAATATGGGTCAGGGCACAGGAGCAGCTCCTCCAGGATGTGAGCCCTGCCAGCTCTGCTCAATAGCGGGACTCAGCCTGGCCACTGACATTCTATGGACTCCCAGGTGACTTTTCACTCTGAACCAGCAAAAAGTATCCCAGGAGAGCACATGGACAAGGCACCCCATGCCATCAGGATGGAACCTGTGGGGCCCCTTCCAAGGCCCAGCCTAACCACAGGCTCCAGGCTGGCACTCACCCTTCATTCCACAGTGCCAGGATGTACTTCTTTACCAAGTCAATGATGTTGTCCAGCCAGACCCAGAAAGAGAAGCCTTTGCCAGCCATGTTCTCCTGAGGAAAAGGCAGAGAGGTTGCTAGCACAGCTTGGAGGAAGGGAACAGCCAAGGGAAGGTGCTCAGGGAAGAGAAGGAATTCTACCTTGCAGAACTTGGCCCAGGTGATCTGACAGCCAGAGTAATTCACACCTGGTCCTGGCAGAAAAAAAGAACACAACCATTTAAATAGAGTTGTTCTTCCAAAGACACCATTTCCAGGGTTTGTGTCATTTGGGAGAAAACCAAGCAACTGAAAATTACAGCTCTCAGGCTAAACACAGGACCTGACTCTTGGATGACATGTACAGGAGGGGAGTCACCCCAAGGGACAACAGGGATGGGCAGGACACCACACCACCTCACCCAGCACTTACCCAACAGTTTTTCTGCCAGCGTGGTCAGCTGCTCAATGCTGAGACCACGCTTTGTGGTGGAGGAGAACTGCCAGCTCAGCACCTCTGCCACCTGGTCCCAGGTCCCAATGGGCGGCTTAGTGAAGAAGTTCACATTCTGCATGAGGGAACACACAGCCCTGAGTGGGACATGGGACAGGAGCAGGGCCACGTCCTGCCTCAGCCTCATTTTCCCTCTCTCACCATGACACTCCCATCCTGACACCTGCCCTGCTGCCTCTCCACACCAGCCCTACCTTGGGGTTGTTGGTCAGCATGTTGTACCACAGGATGGACGCCCATGCATTGGGCATCTGGCAGATGTTGGAGATGACCACCACAGGCAGTGAGTGGGTCTGCAAAGAGAGGATGTGACCATGGGTTGGGACAACTTTCAGGGCTCCTCTTCACCCCGGCCCATGGCAGCAGAAGGCAGTGACCCATGCCTCACCTCCAGGTCGATCTTCAGCCCCTGGTGATACACCTCTGTCTCAAAAGTGATAAGGTGCAGTTCCTCAGTGACTATCAGTGAGGCCTAGGGCAGAAGGAGACACCATGAGCACTACAAGACACCCACCCTTGGCCCAACACATGACCACCAGGCCCAGCACAGCTGCTCGGGGCTGACCTGGCAAGCAGCCAATGTGCCAACTGGTGTACCCCACCTCAGGGCAGGGTTCCTGCATCCCCTCCCAGCTCAGCTGCCCCTGTCAAGGGCCAGTCCCCCTCCCAGGGCCCCCTACACTCACATCACAGTTGGCTCGGCCTCCATTCCCACAGCGCTGCTCCCGCAGGGTCTGCAGAGAGAGGGACAGGCTGTAGAAGCACCACAAGGACACGTGGCCACACAGGAACAGCCCAGGAGTTCATGGTACCCACCAGGTGTTTGAACTCTGCCGAGAGGCTGCCATTGTTCGACTCCTCCATGTTCATGACCTTGGTATTGGTCCCCAGGATGTTAAACTTTCGGGACCTGGGAAGAGGAAAGAGTATGGCTGACAGGGCTGTCTTGGAGGGAATGTGTGGTAGGTTGTTTGCCAGGAATAAAAGCAGAAACAAGAAAAAACGACCAAAGCAAACAGTGCACTTACCCCCGAAGTGCTGCAACATCCCCGGAGTCCCTAGAAAAGGGGAAAGACACCAGGTCATGGCAGTGGCCTTCCTACCCTGATGCAGACAAGCTGGTGTGCAGTGCTAGCTGCATCCCAGTACAAGTCCCGTGAGCCCCCTGGGCTTTCCCCCCACGTGGGGGTGAACCCTTGGGACTCAGTGCCACCCTGCACCCCTTCCCTTCAACTGGGGGCCACGCTGGCCTTCGTTGTGGAGACCAAGTCCAATCCAAGGGCACTGGGAATCAGTCCCATTCCAGTAAGCCCACCCAGTGCTACTGGAAGGGTAGCACAGGACTCACTTGTCAATGCAGACTTTGATTTTCAGTTGATAGTTCAGCTCTGGAAACTTGACCAACAACCTGCAAGAGTCAGCAGACACAGAGCATGAACATCCTGTGCACAGAAACATCTCCTGTGCCAAAGGGCACCTGGCACAGCCAGCAGTATGGACCAGCTCCTCCAGCAGCCCTGGGCACAGCTTCCCACAGGCCTGGGACATGCTAGCCCTGACAGCTGTACCCAGAACCAGGCAGGTGCTGATGCTTGCCTGAGCATCCCAAGGAACTCGTCTGGCCTGCTGACTGCCCACACCAGGCTCTGAACAAACATCTTCCCACTACTCTGGGCCAGAGGCTGCCACAGGCCAAGGGGGCAATGGAGGCACAGTTGGGAGAGGGCACGGAAGCTCCAGGCAGAATGTGGTGTTCAGAGAAGCCTCCCCCCATGGAGGCTGGCAGGGAACATGGCCCAGCCAAGCAGCAGCTGGCCAAGGATGTGCTGATGCTTCCCATCCCCACAACAGGATTTACCAGAACCCGGCTGCCTCCAGGAACATGGTGGATCCCCAGCCAGGCCTGCACTGAGTCATGTGGGCGGCACTCCAGCCCACTGGGCTCATCCCTCTGAGATCTATCCCACTGGTATCCATCCCTTCCTAGCACTGCTGCTCCCCAGGTAAGCTGGGGGCTGCATCTTCAGAGAGCAATCCCACACTGCCCTCCCCTGCTCAGCTCTCCTCCCTCACCTGCAGGGGCAGTGACCCACCTGACTTTGGTGGTGAACTGCACACCTGTCTTGATGACGAGGGGCCGGTCAGGGTGCATGGGCATGCAGGGCTGCCTCTCCACCACGAAAGCACTGCAGGAACAGCACAGGGATCACAGTCAGACCTCACTGGCCACCCTTCCCCCATGGCCATAACCAGGACTGCCTGTGGCTCCTGCCTGCCTTCAGCACCTTTTCATCAGGTTCCTGAACAGCTCCACAATCCGCTCCTCCAGCATGGGCCGGTGCTGGACAATTGGGTCACCTTTATAGGATACTTTTTGCTGCAGTTCTTCCAACTTCTTGATCTGCTGCCGGGTCTGTAGCTGCGATTCAGCAAGAGAGGTTATCCTAGGGGAGCAGGGAGAACCAGCATTAGCTCTGGCTGCCAAGCCCACACTGTCCCTCATGCAGAGCTCTCCTCTTCCCATGCAAGAACACACTCTCCATGCCAAACCAGCCAAGAACTGAGTGTGTCTGTGGCTCCCAAACCCAGAGGATTTTTCTAGGCCATGCAGTACAAACGAAACTTGCATGTGCCTAGGTGACACCAGGGCCAGAAATTTTTCAGCAGCCTCAGAATACCCCAAGCACAGAGCTGGGGACACTGGGACACCATTCCAGAACTGTGCCCACCATTGTGGCTCAGTCTAAGCAGTGGGTTACACCCACGTGGGCAGGCATCAGAAACCATTTTGCAAGGACATTTCCAGAGACCAAGAGCTCATTTCCACAGCACCTGTATGAGTGCCACTGCTCTGGGGACTGACACAGTCCCAGCCCACTCTCACCAGTTCTCCAGCCGGTCCAGGCAGATATTGGGTGGGCCACCGATGCAGGCAATCTGCTGCCGCCTCTTCCAGTCTGCCAGTTCCTCATCTGCCAGCATCTTCTGCACATATTCCATGGCTGACAGCAGCCCAGCCAGCTCACTCACTATGCCCTGCCAAGAGAGAAAGCAGAACCTTAAGCACCCTGTGACTTCCCGCACAGACCCACAAGTTTCACATTCACAGACAAGGAAGAAGTCACTCAGGACAGTGCTTGCTGCACTGCTCCTGGTTCTGGCCATGCAGGAACCACCAAACTCTGACTCTGAACAAGGGGGATCTGCTGCTGGGGGAATCTGGAGGGCCAGTTGCCCCACTTACCCTGCGCATCTGGTCCAGCGCCGTCAGCATTTGCTCCAGCTGCTGCATCTTCTGCCGGGTCACTGACTGGTTGTTCCCGTTCAGGTCCTGCATGTCTGTGCAGAGGTGAGAAGCTTTAGCCACACACATGGACTCTTCCCACCTTCTCAAGTGCCACAACAACACAACACTTCCACGGCAAAGTAGAGGCACCCTGTAGTCAAGCAGGAATCTGGCACAGCCTCCAAGCACCTCTGTGGCTCTCCCACATCCACAGAGGCCAATCCCTCCCTATCCCACTGCTGTGCTTACAGTAAAGCTCAGTTCAGCTCCCTCAAGGGCAGCATCAGTGGCAGAAACAAAAGACCAGGTTTCTCCAATTGTCATGCAAATGCCCTGAGCACATTCCCACTGGGAATAGAGGCTGGAACACCTCTCCAGCAAGTTTCCTTGTAGGAACACACTGTGGTTTGCAGATGCTAATTAGCTGTCATTACCTCCTTGGCTTTTCAAAGTCTTGTAGTTAAAATCGAAATCGTCCTGGAGATTCTCCACTACTTTCATCTTCTGCTCCAGATCCTGCAAGGCAAGAGATGTGGTTTCATTCAAAGCACTCAAGAACCGTGGTGGGGAAAGCAGAAGGTGCCCAGGGCACCTACATGCACCAGACACATACCTGCACCCTCTTCCTGACATCCTGCAGGTGCTGTTCCAGCATCTGCTGCTTCTCTGTCACCACAGCTGCTGTTGGATGTGTTGCCTGTCCCCCTTGCTGCAGAGGGGACAAGAAGGGCATAAGGACAGGGCTGTAACCTGGGGCTTCTCCCTTCCAGCCTGAGGAGGATCTGCAGGGTCTTCACCCCATCCCTAACACACACTGAGGCAGCTGGCTGCTCACTTCAGCATCAGCTCCAGAGCAGCATGGGGTCAGGGAGAGGAGAGATGGGGGCACCCAGCTCACCACACCCAGCCAGGCTGTGTCCTGGCTGTCAGGAATCAGGAGGCCCTGGCCACTGACCTGAGCTGCAGTGGCAGCTGTCTGGAGGAGCCGGGACTCTTCCCAGAGGCAGCGAGCCACGATGCGGGCTATTTCCATTGGCTTCTCCAAGTATCTGCTCTGTAAAGGGTCAAACACTCCACAGTCAGCAGGCACAGGGCAACCCCTAGGATCTCCACATCACTGAGGGCTGTGGAGGGTGAGCTGTGCCAAGGAATCACTTGGACTCTTCTCACAAGCTCCTCCACTATGCCCACTCCTACCAAGCTGGCACTCCCCACCTCACCTGCAGGAACTGCTTGATGCGGCGCAGGTTGTGCTGGTACAGGACATTGGACTCCTGCAGAAAGCGGCTGTACTGCTGGTCGATTTCCCCCAGCAGGTTGTGGAACACCAGCGTGGCGTGCGACTCCTTGCTGGCAGCATATGCCCTGTACAAGGGAGAGAGAGCCCTGAGTGCCTGGTATGGGGCAAAGCAGGGGACCATGCAGGGGGGCTCTGCTCACACCTATTCACTGTGCAACTTACAGAACCACAGAATCATTTAGGTAGCAAAAGACCTCTAAGATTGAGTTCAACTTGGGACTGATCACCATCTTGTCAAGTAGACCAGAGCACCAGGCAGACAGTGCACACCAGCACCTGATGTCTGTGAGCACATCCCACATGCTCATGGACAGGATGCAGGGATAAGTGTTCTGTGTCAGCCCCGTTTACAACAGAAGTCAGTGTTAGCCAGCCTTGGATGGGAACATCCCCCTGCTTCAGAGCTACCTCTTCTGCTGGTCCAGGATCTAACACAGTGCACAGAGTCCCACTCCAAGCATAGCCCTGCTTCCCTGAATGCCACATGAGCCCCAGGGAGGGAGGTCAGTCCCACCAAACCAGGGACCCAGGGAAAGTGACAGAGCTCCTCCAGCCCACTTGAGCCCTTGTGGGTGGGTGTTCCGAACAAAGTCCCCTCATTAGCATTTCAAAAGGCCTTACCAGTCCTGGCTTTCAATCCATGGGGCCAGGAACTGCCGGAGCTCCATGGGGAAGCTGTCACTGTAGAGCTGGTGGAGCTGCTCCAGGTACCGCGTGTCAAGCTGCTGTAGCTGGTTCCACTGCGCCATCCTGGCCAGCTCCGGAGACCTGCCGGGATGGGCACACAGGTGGCTCAGAGCTGGCTCCCAGTGGGCTCCTGGCCTCTCCTGCCAGGACCTAGCTGTGACTACTGAACCCCTCTGAAAGGGGCTGAGGGGGCCAGGACCAGAGACAGCCAGAGCACAGGCCCAGGGCACAGTGCTCCAGGACAGCTGGCATGGGCAGGCTGGTCACTGGCAACAGGTAGGAATGAGCCTTTAATTTAGTCTCGAGGGCACTCCTGGTTGGCCCTGCTGGGAGGCAGTGAAGTGGCTGTGGAGTTTACAGTAAGTGCGGAAGGCGGAGACTGCCAGGAAACTACAGAAACAAGGAAGGAGCAATTTTCAAGTTCAAGTGACTTATGTCAATGGAAATCAAACTGACGCTAACGAGGGGACTCCAGCTGTGCTAGCAAATGAAAGCAGAGTGTGTGACACCAGCAGTCACTTCCCTGCAGAAAGCGGTTTGCTTTTCCCCAAGGTCCCTGTGCTGAGTGATGCAGCATCACTGAATGTCCTGCTCTCCCAAGGGACTCCTCTCCCATTTGTCTGGGTGTGAGGAAAGAAACAGGGAACATCCTCTGGGGGCTGAGGGAGGGGACAGACATTGGCACTGACATACGAATTAGAGAGGTTTTTAGAACTTCACAGCACTGAACAGGCCCAAAGACAGGAGCAGGCTCCGCAGGACATTAACCTTGAACTAAAACCCTCTGGTGCAATCCTCACAGAAGTCCACATGAACCAAACCTGATTTCAATGGAGCAATGAGTGAACATGAAAGGAGAGAGCCAGTGGCCATGCAAAGTCCTGAAGACAACAGACTCCTTCAGCCCTGGAGTCAGACCTGGCTGATGTGACGGAGACTGCGATGCTGCAGACCAAGGGCTGGGCTGTGAGCCATGGGCCAGAGTGTGTGTGGGGCAGCACAGCAGAGCCCCCATTCCACAGGACATTCGGCTCTTTGTGGCCGGTTTTCAGCTGCAGCAGCTCAGGGAATGCTCCCTCTGCCCCAGCAGCTGCAGGGCTCCAGCCCTTCCACTCGGTCCTGGAGGCCACTCCTGCAGCGTGAATGGTGCTGCTGCTGGGGAGAAAACCCAACAAATGCACGGGCCAGGCAACAGCGAAAGCCCACCAGCCCTGCAGGGAGTGCCCCGCCGGGACGGTGAGCTCAGCCGCCTCGCTTCCTATTGCGCCATGCACCGGGGCGGGGGGGCTGCACCAGCCCCTCCGGAAACAGCAGCAGCTGCTGCCCCAGCCCAGCTCCTGCCACAGCAGCATTTCCAGCTCTGAGGACAGTGCTGCAGCAGCATGGCACAGGAGGCAGTTACCTGGGTAGCCCCTGCAGCACCTGGTGCCAAGTGGCTCATGGGCAGACCTTCCCATCGGGCTGCAGAAACTGAACCACATGCCACATCCGGACCCACGATCCAAGCAGATGTTCCACCTGAAAGCCACAATCTCGGCATTTCAGGGCAGTGCTGGAGCCCCAGTCTGAGAGCACTAAAGGGCCAAGAGCAAAGTTCCCAGGCTGCCACGCGGCAGCACTACTTGGACGGGACTCAACCACTTCCCACTGCCACAAGCAGCTGCAGGACAAGCCAGCTTACAGCACTAAACTCCAGCTCCTCCTGGCATCCATACAAGCCATTCCGACATTCCTCGAGGAAAAGGGTCCCTAGCACACTCCTTACTGCAGCAGGGAAGTTCTGACCCTGCCAGCCCTGGAACCCCACACAGGAGCCTCTGCCTGGCCAAGCCCCACCGACGGGAAGCCTCCCTTGCCTGGGTTAAAGAGCTGAGGGTTGAACCTTTCTGATTCCGCCGGGCTTGCCCATCTCTGTGGTTTGCCTCTCCTCCGACTCTGGAATGGAGCCAGAGAGCAGCCGACATGTCCAGGACCAACACAGCATGATGCAAGCTCAGGGGTAAACATGCTGTCCAGAGCTCAGAGCAGAGCTGCTAAAAGTAGCTCAAGAGCTGAAGTTCATCTTTCCTTATCTCCGTGCAAGGGCAGAGCACAAGAGCCAGGCCCAGCTGCACAGTGTCACCAGCTGCCCAGGACAGCTCTGCACACTCCAACCACCACGCTCAAATGGGGCTGCCCTGGAAGCAACCCTGCAACTGTTTTCTGTCTGCCTTCTCATCTCTGGGACACACCTGGGAACACCCTTCACGTGTGCCCCCACAACAAGCAATGAGCCCTAGGGCAATGTGTATGGGGAAGTCACTGGAAAGAGCCTTGGAAGGACCCCGGGACTACATGTCCCCTGCAGTGACGTGAGTAGGGTGAAGCTCAGTCACTGACAGCGTTGCACAGGCCACATCACCCCAGTGTTACCACAGGGTCATGACAGATGACACTTCACAGATTCCCTGCACCAGCACCAGGCCCTTCACTGCCCCCTCTTCCACACAACCATCACCAGCCCAATGGAAAACTGTTTGACACAGCAGCCAGTTGCTCTGGCAGCACAAGAGCCAGTTTGGAAAGGTCGCTAGAAGAATTTGGCTCTGCTCCTCTGGAGCAATTTCAAAGCCAGCCCTGGAGGTGGAAAACAGTGATGCAGGGATCTGCAGGAGGAGGGGGGAGATGGCTCTGGGCAACCTCACAGCCACAGCATGAATTCCGATCACCCCACGTGCCACAGCCGGCTGTTGCTCATCACAGCCCTCCAAAGTCCATCCCAGCGGAACTCCCATTGCAGGAGCTGCAGGTGACACTGTCACCATCCACCCCGGGGCAGGGGACACCCAGCCCACATCCCCCCCGTCCTCCGCCACCACTGCTCCAGCAGCTCCAACACAGGAAGCAGAAGACTGGGGGAGTGACAGTGACAGTGAGCACCGTCAGGGTGGAAGCGGGGTCTGTTCCCCGATGTGCACATCAGGCAGGGCCGGCCCCTGCAGGTGCAAAGGGGGCGGGCCCAGAGCAGCCCAGCCTCCCAGGTCCCCCCGCACTGCCAATCCCCTGGCTGTGTCCCTCCGACGGGAACGCGGGGGTGTCCCACGGCATCTGCATGGTGGGACAGGAGCCACCCACACACGGGCAGCGCAGTACGGGAGCCGGCGAGCAGGAGCGGTGGGCAGCACTGTCAGCTCCCGCAGAGCTCTCGGGCGGCTCCTTCTCCCGAGCTGCAGAACCCCATTGCTCTGCTCGGCCAGCCCCCGTCACACCAAGCCACCGCGGGGACAATAACCGCGGCAAGCCCCGGTCCAGGCAGGAGGTCCCGTGCTGCTTCTGCAGCCTAAGAGGCATGTGAGAGCCCTGAGCTCGCAGCTCCACAGATCCTAGCCGGGTCTCCCAGCCCCGGTGTGCCCAGGCCACCCTTTCGGCTCCCAGCCCTGGTTCTGAGCCCTGCCATCAGCATAATGCTACCAGAGCTGGGACAGGCCGCGCCAGCCCGCGCCTCGTTCCGCACGGCAAGTCCGAAGCCGCGGCGCCGTGTCAGCCTCGGCCCAACCCCAGCTGGACCCGGGCGGGCCGCACCTCTTCAGGCCCTGCCGGTCCCGACGCTTTTCGCTGTCCGAGAAGCCGGTTCGGGCTCTGCCCCTGTGCGGTGCGAGCCCGGAACACTGACCCAGACCCCACAGACCGACCCCGCTCCGCACCGGGGCTCGGGCCTCCAGTGACGGGGCAGCCGGGACAGGCCCCCCCGCGTTATCCCGCGATGCCGGACCCACTCCCGCCCCGGCCCCAAACCGGCCCGGGGGACACCGGCTCCCGGCGACGAGCAGCGCCCGCGCGCCTCCCGCGCTCACCGGCAGTCCCGGCGGGCGGGGCGGCGGCTCCCGGTGACGGCGGCGATCGCGTCCGGCTGCGCCGAGGGACCGGACCTNGCCACTCGGTGTTCCCGCGGCCCCGCCCCGGCCGGCCTCCAACAGCCAATCAGCGCGGCCATCTCGCGTCCCGTCACGGCGCGTGGCGAGGTGGTTGCCCCCCCCGGCTATTCCCGAATGTCACCGCCTCCCGCCGCAGGGCTTCGCTAGGCAGAGGCGGTGCAAAGGGCCGGGGGGGGGGGGGGGGGGGGGGCCNGGTGGCTGCCGGGAACAGCCGTGCGGGAAACTCAGCTGAGTTCCGGGCAGCGCCGTGACGTCACGTGGTCGCCGCCACCGCCGCCGCAGCCTCTTAAAGGGGCTGCGCTGCCCTGGGCTGGGAGCAGCGCCCCCGCGTGGGGAAATGGGGATGGATCCCCATGAAGCTCTGGGGATGGACCCCTGAGGGGCTCTGGGGATGGATCCCTGAGGGGCTCTGGGGATGGACCCCTGAGGGGCTCTGAAGGCCAGCCCCACGCAGGGCTGCGGGGATCGGTCCCTGTGTGGCAGCCCCTCCCCGCCGCCCGGTGCCATGGACAGGCTGCACACTGGTGGTTTACAAAAGAGACTTTATTGATGCGTTGCTGCCTGGGCACAGCCAGGGACAGGCGAGGCTCACTCAGGCTTTTACCGCCCTGGCCCTGCTGTCCTGGCCCCGCTGCTCAGAGAAAACCCCAGTGAAAACTGCCCGTGGGCCCGCGAGAGACTCCGTGAGGGCAGGTGAGCTGCGGGCTGGGGCCCACACTGGGCTGGGAACCACTGGCAGCCAAGAGCCGGTGCCCAGTGCCTCCCCACACCGGGAGCCTCGGGGCCACCGCTGTCTCAGGGCTGCCTGCAGCCGGCACACGGAACCGGCCGGTCACACCTTCTGTGGGGAGGGAGGCTGTGGCAGGAGCCCGAGGCCAGGACAGCACTGGGCAATTTGAAGGAAAATAATTCTTAAAGGAAAAGCGGGTTTATATATTGGGTTATGTGAACAGCAGCAGCCTGGTGCTGGGGGAGCAGGATGGGGGAATGCGGGCTGGGGCTTGCAGCGGGGACTGAGTATGTGTGAGCCAAGCAGGGCCGAGCCAGGCAGAGCCCCCAGGCCACCATGTGCTGCCTTCGTGCTGCATCACTCAGGCCATGGAGTGAAGCTGCAGAAAGCGGGACAGAGGGAGGAAACCCACAGGATGTGGGCATGGACATGAGCCTGAGCTGTGCCCTGCAGAAAGCAGATGCTCAGAAATGCTCAAGGTCTGGTGCTGGACAGGTGTCAAGGCCTCTCTCTGATGGTCTAGAGCCTCACATGGCAGCAGTGCATCCCATATCCCTCTGGAAACAAGTCCCTAGCCGTGACAGCTGTTACGGCATCGCTGCCTGTGTGTGCCCCTCTCCCAGGGCAGCAAGCGTGGACCTCACTGCCTGCTGCCTGCCAGCACCTCTGTGGCTGTGGAGGGAGCAGATCCAGCACCCTACCTCCATGCTGCTCCCTGCCCCTGGGACTCGCCATGGACTCTGGATCTCTGGCAGCCAGATCCAAGACCCTGCCACGGCCCTGGGGCACAGCGGGGAAGAGGAGCGGGCCCCAGCTGTGTGACACCCCACAGGCACCCATGGCAGGCCCAGCTGCAGGGTGGCTTCGTGCAAAGGTCACCGGGTCCTTGGGAGGGCAGAGAGCAGCAGCCCCACCTGCCCCATGCCAGCTCAGCTTTGCCATGCTCTGCCCATCAATAGGATTTGCTCAGCTCTTCCCTCCCACGCACTGGCTGCATCCCAGTTCCTCTGGTCCCGTGAAGGAGCAGCCAGTTTAAGTGCTGGGAGTCTTCTTGCCTGCAGGGCAGCTTTGCAGCCTGGCACAGGGGGCTGGGTGGTGTGGGCCGGTGGACTGCTTGCAGGAAGCTTTCTTGACACCAGGTTTTCCTTATGTAGAACTCTTGAACTTTCAGCTATACAGCCATTTTCTTGGGATCAGCACTCTCCAGCTGGGCCAGGGCCCTGTCACTCAAAGCCTATCTTCAGATGTGGGGCAAGAAGGCTGCAGCAGGAATGGTCTCCAAGGGTGATTTAGTAGTGTAAGAAAAACAGTTCTGTGTTCCTAATGTTTATGTGCTAAAACTAAAATATAAAATACATCTTTTACAAGCAGGCAGGGGATTGGCATCAGCTCTGCAGGGTAAGAAGGATGCATTGTGTACACTTCCCTGGGGCTCCAGGGCAGGGAGAGCTCGAAATGTGAGTGATAATGTGTTCAGCCGTCATCCACAACCCTTGTTCACTGCAGCCTGTCCTACTCGCTGTCACTCTTGTCCACCAGTACCGCGTCAGTCTCCTCCGTGATCTCCAGCAGTGTGTGCACGTCAGGGCTCTCCCCACGCATCAGATCTGAATTTTCTCCCTCCTCTCCACCAACTTCCACCAGCTCTGTGGCTTTCACCTCCACCTCACCCTCTCTTATCTTCTTGACATGGAAAGTGAAGGGTGGCACTTTGTAGACGGCTGTCTTGGACCTGGCATAGATGGTGTGGTCAGGGGTGAAAGACTTCCTCAGTTTGTCCCGAGAGCTCTTCATCTTCTCTCTCCTTTCATTAGTCACAATTTTAGTGCCCAGTTTGTTCATCCTCTTCTCCAGGTTGTGGCGGGTCTTCTCCAAGTTGTGGCGGGTCTTCTCCAGGTTTTCCTTGGTCTTTAGCTTAGTCTTTTCCATCTTCTCCTTTGAGAATGCCTTCTTAAAGTCATCCACCCTTTTCATGCCACTCCTTTTGATGCGTTCTGCCCGTGACTCTTCGATAATCTCTTCAATCTCCACCTCCTCATCTGAGGAGAGCTGGATGTGGTCCTCCTCCACGTGGTCCTCACCCACAGGCATCTCCTCACCCTCACCTTCCTTCTCCAGCTTTTCGCCCTCCTTTAGGGACTTGCTGATGCTCAGTTTAGACGGGAGCTTCACTTCATCCTGCAAGACACAGAGCGGAGCCAGTGAGACACAGACACCGGCAAGCCTGGAGCCAGCCCCACCTCCCTCCCAGGGTGCCACAGAGACATCAGCCTCCACCCAGCTAAACACACCAGGTACCTCAGGCCTGGGCTCATCCTCCCTTACTGCAGCTGTAAGTTACTGTGAAGAGGATCTGCTTAGGACTCTCCCGTACTGGGACTCAGGCACCAGCTCTGCTCACCCTCGACTGGCTCCAAACTTATCTGTGATGCTGGAAGTACGGGAAAGGCAGCCCAGCACTGAAACTGAAGCCTTTATCCTTCCTCCTCTGCCCGCCACACATTCTGTGCCCTCCAGTTTCATCTTAATCCCAGGACCTGGCCATCGCAGCCCCTCACTCCTGGCTGCAGGTCTTCGGGTCTCCAGCCTGGCCAGGTCCAGCTGTGGCCCTGGGTGCAGTGCAGGGCTGCAGTGGCACAGCCAGAGCTGAGAGTCTGGCCACAGCACCAGCATGCACACACTCTCCTGGCCACCCCCAGTCTGCACTCAGACTTTCCCAAGGCCTCAGGATCCAGATGTGGGGCTGGGACGTCTCTTGGGATGCAGCAGGCTGCCCTGTTTTTCCTATTCTCCCCTGGGGAATAAGTCAGAGAATTTGCCTGAGTCCATATCTGGAGGTGGTGGAGACTGGCCCCAACTCACACAGCCTGGTCTGCAAGGCTACACAGCTCTACGTGGGACAGGGCTGGATTCATTCAGCTTCTCCACCAGCCTGAGCCAGCCAAGTTTCTGATCCCAGTGGCAGAGGACAAGCATGTACCCAGGAGAGGGGCACCATTCTGGAGCGGGGTTGGTTTTCATTTGAGCAGCACATAGCATGCATCCCTGCTGCAGTGATTCACCTCTCTGTTCCCGGGACAGGCTGGAAATAGCCCATCACTGTACAGAGCGTCACAGCTGTGGGGCTGCAGCCCACGCTCAGAAATTTATTGCCCAAGCAGTTTTGATCTACAGAGCTGGGTGGGAGAGGTGGGAGCTGCCAGGACCAGCACTGTCAGAAACCCAGCAGCAGCCAAAGGGCGATGTGTGGAACGGGCACCCAGCACGTGGAGCTGCTGGGTTGAGGTTTGGAGAAGAGCCTGGGCAGCAGAACAGCCAGGTGCCACTCTGAGCCCTGGGTCAGGCAGCAGCAGAACGGAGCAAGGACGGGATTCTGGTCCTGCACTGACAGGAGCCTGCCCCAGGGAAATCAAGGGGCTGGCCCTGGTGTACCCCAAGTGCTTCAAGTGCATGGCAAGCCCTGGAACACGGGCAGTGATTTGCCTGCCCCCGGCTTGGGGAGGTTGCCCTGTGATCCGGGAGGGTGACTTTGCTGTGGCACCTCCCATGCTCTGTGTGTCACAGCAGCTGCCACTGCTCCACTGCAGCCATGCACGAAGCTGCACAGGTGCCAAGAGCCAGGACACCGGGGATGGTCATTCCATCAAGCATGAGGAGGGACATTCCTGGTGCTGCCGTGGGACAGAACATCCCGGTCTCTGCTCAGTGCTGGAAGGGAGGGTGTGCGTGCACACCCACACCCCGAGCGCTGTCCCACCGCACGCCACTGCCCTGGCTCACCAAGGTCACCAGGCTCTAGCCTGAGCCCCTGGTCAGAGGCAGAAGAAGCTGCCTTCCCTGCAGACATGGGTGCTGTGCCCAGCCCTCTGCACCGTCCCCAGCCCCATCTTCCCTTGCTCCCCTGGAGAAGTGACACAACTCATTGAATACGTGACTCCAGCGCAGCTTCATCTGGGTGAAATCCAGATGCTCTCAGCTGCTTTCTCATTTTTTCCCAAGCACAGGTGCTGTTCCTCGGGCCAGCTGAAGTTCTGGAAGCACAAAGGCATCTGGAGAAACCTTTGTGAGCAGTGGTAAGCCAGCTCCATGGAGCACTGGGCTCACAGGCTGCAGAGTCTGTGGTGAAAACACAGAGCCTGCTGGAGCAGAGGTTTCATTCCAGGTTTTCTTCAGAGCATAAAGCTGTGCTGGGTGAAGCTGTTCACCCTCCAGATCACAGGTCAGGTCCCATATACTTTGTGGAGATTAAGGTGAAGTGGCCAACATATGTTTTCTTCATTTGATGAGCCACTTCAGCAGAAAACAATACACACATTCTCCAGAGGGCCAGGTCAGTCCAGGGCAAACCCACATCATGGGGAAGGCAAGGATCCTGTTCTCCACAACAACACCTGCCAGAGCAATCCCAGAAACTTCCAGGGACCCTGCCCAGCCAGCAGAACATCAGGAACTCCAGCCACTTCCTTCCCTCTGAGGCAACACAATGAGCCAGAACAAAGGCATCCCCCTCTTGCCTGGCACAGCTGTCCCTGGAAATGGGCCATATCCTGCAAACCTTGATCCTATCAGCCCCTTGTGAGCTCCAGAATGTGTGCTTGCAGAAAGAAACACCACCTCAAAACTCCACGTCTGTCACATAAATAACAACCTTTCCTCATGCTACACCAGTGTATCCAGCTCCTGACTGAATTTTCTGATGTGGTGGGATGGGCTGCACCAGCAATGCTCCCATCCAGCCTCAGCAGCATCCTGCAGCTCTTCCCTCACAGCCATGAAGATATGGCTGCAGCAGCTTTGGATACATGGGACAGCAGGAGCAACCCTTGTTGGGGTGCCTGCAGCTCTCCCTAATCCTGCACTTCACCTGGAGAGCAGCAGCTGCCTGGCTCTGTGATCCATGGGCTGCACCCCAGGCAACTCTCCCCCTTCTGCCGGCCCTGCTGCATCCCCACAGCCCAACCCCAGCCCAGCAGTGCTCACAGCTCTTCTCTTGCCTCTGTTAGAAGGCACATCATGGATCAGACCCAGAGGCACAGAAGGAGCACAGCCCTTTCCATAGGTGAGGATCCCAGCTTCCCACCTTGGGAAGTTTCAGAGAGCTTTTCTCCAGCTGTGCTTGGGAAACCCTTCACGTCCTGCTCCCAATCTCTCTCTCTCCTAAGCATGGTATAATTCCTGCATTTCCCACCCCCAGCCCAACTCTTCCTCACTCTGATTGCTGATCTGAGCAGTAGATAAGCAGCTGGGGGACTGCTAGAGGAATTTCAGCAGTATGCTAAGGGACACTACCCAGAGTCCAAGCTCACTTGCATTCAGGTAGCATTCCTGGTTCAGGCACAGCATAGCTGGTGCAAGAACATCCACAGCTCTGGCACATCTTAATGGGAACGAGGATGTTCTGCTGAGCATCCCTTGCATGTACCTCCCCCCTACACCCAGGCACTGTCCAAAAGCCACCAAGAGTCTCCTCCTCCGTGCCTGGGAAGTTTCTCCAGTGGGGAAAATGAACTGCCTGGTGTGGGCAGGACATACCTGCAGACACAGGGGTGGAGAATAATGGGACATGACTGGAACAAGAACCACCCCAGGTCCATGGATGGCTGCTGCACAAATCCCTGCTCTGAGCAAGGCACTGTGCTCTCTGCACTGCATTTCACTCATGACTCATCCAGTTGAGCCCCATTTTTAGCACCAGATTTTCTATTTTTACTTGAAAAACACTGATCCTGAAGGGGGCAAGTCCAAAATCCTGGGTCTTGGCATCTCTGCCTGTTGGGGTGTTCAAAACCTGGCTCCCAGTCAGCAGAGGCAAACCAGTTCTGTCCTCTCAGCTGGGATCCAACTGGCACAAGTACAACGGGTAAACAACATTTTTCAGAACATGTTGGTACCACCAGCAGCAAACTCTGGCCCTGCTCTGCCTACAGGGCAGGGCTGCACCCAGCAGGACAGGGACAGGGAGCCTGTGTTATCCCTGCAGCACAGACCTCCTGGGAAGAGCTGTGCTTTGGGAAGCTCCCTGGCACTGGGCCGGTTCATCTGTGGACTTTGTGGGCACCCAGAGGGGCCCCAGTGCCCACAGCCAACCCCAAAGGCAGCTGGCTGCCAGCTGCTCTGTGTCCTCCTACTTCAAACAATTCAGAGCTTTTGGATCCACAGCAGTCTCTCCCTGGCTCCCCTGAGTGGGCTTTTATCTGACATTGTTTTCGAGTTCCCTGGCAGTGAGTCACTCACAGCCCACGGCCATGGACACCCGCCTGGTTGCTACAACACACGTAAACACTTCCCCTGGCCTATAAAGGGCCAAGGAGACCCAGAGCTGAGCTGCATTCCCAGTCAGTGTGTAAGAAACAGAGTCCCAGCACTCCCAGCCACTCCGGTCTCCAGTTGGAAGGTTTAATGGAAGGTTCTCACATGCACATGCAAATCACATCTGCAATTCATTTCACTCCGTTATTTTTACACAACTGCAACAGCACAAACAGTGAGTTTGGTTGACATTTGCAGCCATAACATGCAGAGAACAACCAGTTCACATCCCAGGCTCCACTATGACCAAATCAGGCTGATCCCAGTGCTGGGAGAGCTGGAGCCTGTAGCCCCTCCTGCACCCCAGCCCTCCCTCTGCCCACCCCGGGCAGCACAGCCTGGCCCTGGCCTCGGGGAGGCCGGGGGAGGATTAGGAGGAGCTCAGGCAGCAAACAGCCCTCCAGGTCAGGTCAAACCGTACCAGAGAAGAACAAGTTCTGCTCTCCCGTTGCCATGATAACTGCTCTGCTCTGCCAGGCCTCAGAGGAGACTGTTTTGTGCTGACCTTCCAGCAGTGTCATGGGAAGGAAGATTCAGCTATTCCTGAGTAACAACAGCATGCCTGAGAAGCACCCTGAGCCTAGCAAGGCTCAGGGCTGTCCAGATACCCTGCACAGAGGGAGCTGTGTTTTCCTCTCCTGTGCCTTGGTGGAACAGACCTTTTCTGTGGAGACTAAAATTGCTAGATTTTTTTTTCCCTAGATCACCAAAAAAAAGGGCTTTTTTTTAAACATATGACACTCTCCTTGAAAAGGAGAAGTTTTCCCTGGCAGCTTTGCCCAGACTACAATTCCTGGGCTTGGTTCACCCTCACCTGGCTCTTGGAATAGTCCTGTCCACCCAGGCTGCCATTCCCACTGGACAGTGCTGCACACTCTGCTGGGTGACCCCCAAAGGGCAGCTGGAGCTTGGGGAGTTCTGTCCAGTAGCTGCACAATGACAGGAAGGCCATAGGCCACTCTGGCCTCTGTGGCCTAAATGTTATATGAACAGCAGTTAAAGTCACCGCTCCAGAGCGTGCAGGGCCTGACTCCGAGCAGGCAGCGCCAGGGCCTGCGGCCTGACAGAAATGGGAGATGCTGCAGGGGCTGCCCGAGGCACTGGAAGTTTATGTCACAGTTTGTGCTCTCTGCCTGTTTTACCTGTTTAAAAAACAACTTCAAACCATTTCACAATCACAAACTAATGCTCACAAGAAGCCTGAGGAGGTGGCTGTTCCAGAGCTGTTTCAGAGGATGAAAAACGGCTCAGAGAACAGGTGGGATTTGCCCAGTCACAGCAGAGGCCAGCAGAGCCAACTGCCCCTGGCCACTTGCCCTTCATGCAAGCCACAGAGCAGCTCCTCCCTCCCAGATCGCCTGAGGGAAAATCCCAGCTCCTCACACCCACGCTCATGCAGCAAGCGCATTAGTCAGCAGCAGGATCAGCCTTGCAGGTCTGAGAGCCTGAGGCAGCCCCAAGCAGGCGAGAAGCAAAGGCTCGGAATCAGCAGCTCTCAGAGCTTTGGAAGAGGTTCAGAGTGATCTTCGGGGGGTGCCGCTGACGAGGCCCTAAACTGCAGCCTCCTCGCGTCTCTTCTGCTGCCCTGGGCCTGTCTCGACGGGGTGGGCTCAGAGAGCAGTCCCTGGCGAAGACTCAAGGCACACGCGCGGCTTCTTCTCGGGCTAAGATGAGGAAAACTGCGTTTCAATGGCCGGGGAAAGGAAGCACAATGGAAACACTTACCTGTTCCTGCCGGGAATCTGATTAAGAACATGACAACAGTGATCCGGGTTAGCACAAGAACAGGCAGAGAGAAAAGGCACAGGGATATGTTTTAGTAAACGGAGAAGCCAGGAAGCAGAATTTGACAGAAAAGAGAGTCAGCAAAGATCCGTGAGATGGAATAGTGTCTGTCTCTGATTCAGAAGGTCCCAGGAGACACAATGACACTGACACTGACACAGGGCCAGACTCTGCTCACAATCTCAGGGATTCAGTGTCGCCTGTTGGGGACATGTCTCCCTTCACTGTGGTGCAGCTGAACTCAGAGTTTGCTTGCAAGTGTAAGATCATGAAAAAAGGGTGGTGATTTTAAACCACTGTGTTTATTAATTCAAGCAAAGGCTGCAGAGATTGAAACAGGTGGCTGCAACTCCAGAACTCTATCTGCTGGTTTTGTCACGTACTGACCTTACCTAAACCAGTGCCGGATAATTCCCAGCAGATCCCAGATCTCTGCATCCAGCAACACAGCAAAGTCAGGCATGGCCTTGACTCTGGGTTCCAAGGGTTGGACAAAGTTTTGTTTCCAGCAGTGCCAAGAAGTTCATGAAAAGAGAAGCCTCAAGCCTTAGAGACGAGACTTTTGAGTCCTGCAGTAAGAAGTCACCAAGGAATACTGCTAAGAGAAAGAGATCTAAAATATGAGGGGAGAAAGCAAATCAGGTTGGGATTAGGTAAATGTTAGAGGGATAAATGGTTCACTCTCAAGTAGCATCTCCCTGACTAGCAGAGTCCTTCCACCCTCTGTAATTCTGGGTGTTGTGCAATCTGCCTGGCACTTCTTTCTATCATCCAGTTACCCTGTGTGCTGGAAGCTGTGTCTGAAAAGCTGGATCTGCTTCATGAGCTGTGAGAAACAACAGCCTGCTACAGGCACCAGAGCTGGTGCAAAGGAAGGGAGGGAGGGTGGGGAGAGGTGGAGGCTGTGCTTGGAAAAATGCTTTTGCCTACAGTGAGTCAGAAGAGAGGCAAGGCTGTAGGAAACAGAGAAGTAAATAGACTGAGAGTGAAATGGTGTTTCTTTCCCTTCTGACAGCATTAAAACGTTTTGATGCCATTATCAGTCTGTTTGTATCCCTGGCTTTGCTCTCAGATCTACTCTTCCCAGATAAATCTGTCTGAGCTGATGGATGACTCCAGAGCTGCTCCTGAACAGCAAAGCAGCAAAGATGGGGTTTGTATTATGATGATTTGCAGACCCTGACATTTGCATCCTCACAAAAAGTTGGAAACTAAACACCCTGAGACTTTTTATTCTAAATATTTCATTTTCCTTTACTGATTCTGCACATCTTGTTTCTGCTCTTTGTCCATCTTGCAGCTGGACGGTGGACCCACAATTTTTCAGGTGCCTGGTAAGTTGTAGGAGATCTTGCAGAATCAAGAGGACAATCCCAAATAGGATAAAACAGGGCTAAGCCTGTTGCTGAATAGTTTATGAGTCATTGCTGTGCCTTCTGGGCTGTGCACATGAGGGGCCTGAGGGAGGAATATGTGATCAGCAGGGATATTACCTTGGGTTTTTTTCATGAGCCACTGCTCATCCAATCTAACCCCTTCCCAATGGCTGGGTAGCCTCTGGCCTTTTGCTCTGAGACAATTTATGGCTATACAGCTCAGTCTGGAACTATAATGGTGTAAGGATTTTAGCAAAGCAAACAGTTCTGGCACCAACTGCTTATAAATAATAGCTGAGCAATGAAATATTAATGCAGTTGATACTAGACTGCAACAGAGAAATCCATGCTTCAGAGTTGTCTACTGGTAGACTAGTAATCTGCACTAAAAAAAAAAATCCTAAGAGTCAGAGCTACTAATATCCTGACTTTTTTAAGGCTCAGTCTCTTCTGAATTATTATCTTGAGACTCTTATAGTTCTGTAATATGCAGAGAATATGCAAGATTTTTGTACATTGCGGTGTTCATGTGGTGCCCCTGCAATGGAGGCAGCACTGATAGGAACTGCTTTAGACTGGATTTGCAGAGACAGTGGAACCAGCTTTTTATTTTAAAGTATTATCAGAAAACAAATACAGTGGCTGCTGCTATGCAAATCCCTGCTGTGACCCATTGGGAAGAGGGATGGATGTTCCAGCACAGAGAGCTCTCAGCCACATGGAGGCAGCTGGTCTTGCAGGAAAAGCACCCTGTGGGTACCGTGCCTATCCCAATGCTGTCATACAAATTGCTTTGGAAATTCCTATTTACTTTTTAATGCTGGTAGCTGGGCAAGCTCCACTGAACAGCAGGCACACCTCCCACCCAGGCTGTCCCTCAGGCCTGTGGATCTTGCTGGCGCTTGTCAATGCTCCACTGCCATTAAACTCATCATGGTTTTGTTTCTGAATGATTAATTTGAAACAAAACCATAGCTCAGGGCAGCTGCCATTCTGTTTGAGCAGTGGAGAAAGGCTGCAGCCCTGGAGCAATGGGTTTGTATGCCCTGGGCTCCCTGCCCTATGCTTCTCCTCAGCCCCCTGAGCTCATGTCCTTTTCCACACTCTCTTTTGAGGAGCACAGACGCAAAACTGAGGCAGTTCAGGTCTGGCCTCTGAATCTGTCACATTAATGTGTGGGTTTGAAATCTACCCCTCCTTCTCAGGATGTACAGTCTCGCTGCTCCCATCCGTATAAGGCCCACGTGAGCACAAAGCCAAGCTGGGCTATTTATATTTCCTTGCCCAGACCTACCCACCCAACACTGCATGGCTGCATTCAGGTCCCACCCTGCTGTCCCAGCTGCACAGCCCTTCCCACAGAAGCTCACATCTCACACAGCTCAGAGTGGCCACCAAAACCCCTCGAAGAGCAGATGAGCCCCACTGGAGCCTCTGAACAGGACAGTGTGGGGAGCACACACTCACACCCCTAGGGCAAAGACTGCTCTTCCCAACAAAAACTCTGCACATCCCAGCCAGAGCCCCCGGAGCTTGGTGCCCACACGAGCCTCAAAATAAAGGACCAGCACACTTTAGAAATTCAGTACTCCATGTGTGTGCCAAGTGCTGCAAGGGTTTGTCCCATGGTAAGAAAATCAGCCTTTGGCATTTGCAGGAATAAGTTTAGTTGTCAAGAACTGTTTGGAGGAAAATGCCAGGCTTAAATAAACTGCCACGTGCCACTCTCCAGCTGAACACGGCACAAAGACTGGTTTACAGAGCAGTAGCTGCTTGCATAGGACATCCATTATTTAATCATGAACTGCAGTAACCAGCCAAAGATTCAGGATCCTAAAACCAGGAGATTTGGTATGACGTCACTTCAGTTTGTTTTTATTAGCAACCACTCTCACAAAATTTTTTGCTGTCCTGATTTCTCTGAAAGACAGGAGCCCAGAACAGAGGCACAAAGGAAGCTCTGAGCTCTGTTCCCAGGGGCTGCTGAGCAGTGCAGGCACTCACTGATATCAGACTTTTCAGGAAGGTAAGTTCTGCACTGAACATCTATATACACAGTGGCCTGTCAAAGCTGTCACCTCTGCTTTGGCTTGGCAAATTTTCGAAAGAGAAAGATTGGGCAATTTGGAGGGGTATGGTTGTTTTTGAGTTTTACTCTAAATAATTGATCTAATTCCCTATATAAAGTCTATACAAAAACTCTTACTCAGTAGAAATCGGGCTAGCACCCAGCAAAATCAGCTCAAAGAGGGTAAGCAAGTGAGAAAACACAAGCATGGACAGGACTGAGAGTGATGCCTATAAATGTTCTGATCAATTCCTCCCCTTAGCCAGGACGTGGGAGTGATATCCAACCCTGTGCTTTCTCCCCCAGATTCTGAAACCACCCCAGCAGATGTGGTCAGGATCATCTCACAGGTCAGGCTTTCCCTGAATAAAATTTGGTTTTCATCTCCTCCTAATCTACAGCGAGCAAAACACAATCATCACAGGCAGTCTGACTTCCCTTCTGAGATGCAAAAGGTCTTATTTGTTCTCCTGAAATAATCCTTCCACGATGGCTGAAGCCTCAGGACTCAATGCTGAGAGAATAATCAAACATCAAGAACCAGCAAAGACCTCATTTATCTTTACCTCTTTTATTTCTTCCACCTGCAGAACTGTGCAATATTGAACCCTGTGGAGCATGACTCCTGCTCCGCTCAGCTCTCTCACCCGAAAACAGCCACTGCTGGGATTATAGAATATTCTACATCTCTTAGGATGAGTTTATCTCTTCTTCTCCAAAAGAAATGACTAATAAATCTTTGGACTTTTTGCCACAGCAACTGAAAACACATATGAGCCACTCCCAGCTTGGGAAAGCAATTTTCCCCGAGTCAGAGAGGAGCAATAATTAATTTTGGTCAGCACTGCAGAATTAATTACATGACTGGTAAGGTACCCAACAGACACTTTGGTAGGTGTGGGGTCTGAGAGGTGACACACTGAATTAGAAGAGAGTTATTTTGCAATTGTTTGGCTTTAACTGTAGACACCGCTAGGAAAGCACAGTATATTCCTCAGTTAACCCCCATGATGGACCCAGTGCTGGATGCTTTCCCACTGGGGCAGGGTCTGCTCCAGCTCCCATGGAAGTGCCAGGATGTCCATAAGGACAGAAATGGCTCCATTTCACATGTGCAAACCTGGAGAATTCCTTACCTGTGCTCTGTGACATTCAAATCATACTAAATTCCATGCTGGGAAATTATTCCAAATTCCAAATAATTTCTTCCCCTAATACCTCCATGATTCCCCAAGTCCCTGGCACAGTCCCTGGCCAAACGACTCTCTCTGAGGCTGCTATGTCCTCATCACAGCAGCAAGGGCAGGCCCCAAGCCTTTAGAAGCAGGGTTGCTTTTTCATATTCAAAAAGAAACTCTGCTCAATATCAATAAGCCACAGCAAACCAACACAAACTGCTCGTGAAGCACTAACCTGCAGATGTTTGGGATGCTTCCCATGGACCTTGAACTTCGCCAACTTCCTACCTATTTCCGTAACTGACATGGAATGTTATGTTTAAACAATTCCCTTCACTCCTCTCATTTTGCAGTGGTTCTTGCTTCTATTTTATTTTTCCATGGATACATTGATACAAAGAGTTTGTAATAAATCCATACACATATATCTGTCTATAACTGGTTGTGTTTCCTGTATGATCTGAACAGGCTCAAGTATTTCAGCCTTTCAGCTGGGATAAAATAACAAATGCTCAAGCTCTGAACCAAGGAGTCCCAGAGGCCCTGTACGTGCCTGACCCCTGAGCCTGTCACGAGCCACTTGTCCTCAAACCTCACAGTTAGGACCATTCTCCCTTTTATTCTGCTTTTCTTCTCTCGCTTCCCATGATCAGCACTCGAAGCTTCTCCATTTGTCCCCAGCGCTGGCTATTATTAACCCAGAGGCTTCCAACAGTAGCATTAACTGTTTCACTCACTTTTCTCCCTGTGGCCCAGTAGAAGAGTTTGCTCTGCTGCAGAAAACTGACTTCAGGCAGGAAACCTGGCAGAATCATGTTCCTATCTTGCCCTCCTTGTTTAATGTTAAGTGAAAACTCCAACACTTAGTGCAGGGGGTGGACATCAAGCAAACCAAAGCTGTTATTGAGATGAAAAAACAAGGAGGTCCAAGGTTTGCAGGATGCAGAAAAAAGAAGGTGGGAATTGTACAAGCCCTCAGCAAAAGCCTCCCTGAGCACTGCCAAACTCAGGGGGCTGGGCTGGATTTTCTCTGACAGCTCTATCTGCCTTGGCTGGACAGATTAACCCTGAGGCCAGGGTTACTATCACTTGTTACCAGATGCATGTCACAAATCTGAAATATTATAGGTCTCCACGTAGCCATACACATGGTGTCTCTTGGTAGAAGAGACATTGGCAGACCAATTTACAACACCCCCTTCCAGATCCCAGAGCACTCTTGCTCTTTGTTGAGCTAAGTAGTAAAATCGAGTTCTTTTGATACTTCTGGCCCATTGCAAGGAGTTTTTAGGGCCTCGTTCCCTATCTGCATTAAAATTCCTGTTAAATGGGACAACTCTGTCAAACTTCGTCTTAGGAATACACACAGAAAATGTTAAACCACAAATGAGAGTGACGGGGGACCCGCCTCAGTTTGGACTGCCAGACAGTCCAGGGAATTCGGGAGAGGGCTGGACCGAACATGCAGCGTGACAGGACCCTCAGCAAAGAAAACACCCACTAGCAGGATGTAAAGACATAGTCAAACAGTCCCTTACCTGGTAGATCATGACTTTGAAGTTTCTGCGTTTCAGGAGCTCCGCTTCGTTGGCCTCCAGCTTCTTGATCTGCCCTGCTTGCTTCTCCAGGTTCTGCCGCACTGTTTTCACGTTGACGCTCACCTTGCGCACCTTCTCCAGCATTTTGTTGACAGTGTTGCTGGTGGTGGTGTGTGCCTTGGTCAGCTTGGTCAGCTCTCCCTGGATGCTGGTCACTGCGCTATCCATCTCTTGCTGTCTCTCCTCCAGCTGTGTTTGGGTCAGCTGGATTTGATCCACTGCTCCGATGATCTTGTCCAGAAGGGTCAGCACCATCACACCGTTGATCTGGTCCGGTTTGATGGGCTCCTCAGGCGCCTGCTCCTCCGAGGTCTCAGAAACAGTGGGTGGCTCGATGATTTGCAAGGTGGTGTCCTCCATGGTCGCTCGGGAGTCCTGGCTCACGGAGCCCGGGGAAGCTGTCACTGCAGGGAGAGAGCAGGGAAAACTGAGCCCAAGCCTCAGCTAAACTCCGCACTGGGAGACACGCCAGGAATGGGGAGCGCAGTGAGTGAGTGTCTGTGCTGAAATTCAAATGGCACAGCTCCGCACAGCCGTCCAGTGGAACTGCCCTGCAAAATTTTCCAGGCTTGCAGGTCATTGGCTGACTCGACCTCAGCTATAGAAAAGGAGCTGCTGCCAAATGCCTGCTGACCCACCCTTTTGAAATGATTAAAATAGTTGGAGGGAAGGCGATGGCTCTGCATGAAAACACAAGCACAGCTCAGCCAGGAATGCAAAGCTCTGGAAGGGCAGCAGCCCCTTCTTTACCCTCAGTCTAAGAGTAAAGGGAGGAAAAAACAAAATCTTTTAGTAAATGGCTCGGGAAGCTGCTGGGAAGAGAGTGGGAAGCAAGCAGCCCCATCTGGGCACGCCTGTGTGCACTGAAGGCTGGTTTAAACAACTGCATATGCTGAAGTTCAGCTGGAACTTCAGACTTTTTCCCGATACTTAGGTTTGCGGTTTTTTTCCCAGGACTATGAGAACTTGATTTTCAGTATTCAAAAAAAAAAAGCTACAATTTGTTGAATTCAGTAGTTACAGCACGAAAACTTCTGTATCATAAGAATGCCCCCTCCCGTGCATGCGAATGTACAAGAGGCACACACAGCACATGCAGGGTGCAACATGTCTCCACACAGATTTAACACAGAGAAGGATAATTCACTCCTGAAGAGAGGCAGCTGGGCACTCCCCCTAAAGGAGCTCTCCCAGCTCCACAATCCTTGAGCCTTCTACAGATCCAGTCACCAGACTTTAAATGCGGGACACGCTGCAGTGTACACTGCACAAAACTCTGCTTGTAAACAAAGCTCAAATACAGTGGGTTACTTGTGGATTTAGTGGTAAAAACCCTAAATGATTCAAAACAGGGAGACACGTGGGAGGTGCCACCACGGACTTTGCAACAACCCAGCTGGAACATGCCAGGAATGTGGAGAAGGAAAATTCAGATCTTGGGAGTGACCCTGGGCTAGACCTCGGCCAGACCCTTCAGTTCTGGGGTTGGCTCAGCCAGAGGGAACCAAGCTTCCACGGACAGAGCTGCCACTTGGGAAGGCTGTGGGCACACTGGGAAGGTGGCAGCTTCCCTCATTCTATAGCTCTAACAACACTTATTCATCCTCAGCAGCTCCTGCCAGGCCAAGTCTGCTCTCAGCTTTTGCCACTGGCTGGCAAATATCAGGAATGCCCGAAAGCCCCGGGCCCCTCCCAGCTCAGCTGCCTCTGGGCAGAGTGGCAGAAATGATCCATCCCAGCTACACGCTGGGGAACCCGGATGTCCCACAGATGCAGGGGGACATTGTTCATTCACAGTGCTCACAGCTGTCAGCACTTTCCCTGCCCCGTGACCGCTCACTCTACCCACTGACCTGGACCTGGTGGCTCTGGGATCACAGAATTGTACCCTGTGCCCCCACAACACCCATTGTGTCACACAGTGAAAACAGGCTGCTTTTTGTACACTGTTCTTTCCTGGAGGGACCTTTTTCCAGAGCTTTTATGTCCAGTGTTTGCTGCTGCTGAGAGTTCCATGAAAAGAACCCTCTCTGCACTCTGCAGGCAGCCAGTCCAGGGGCCCAGAGCAGTTTGTCCCTGGGGACTCCTGCTCCAGGGTGGGCTTCCAGAGATAATCCAGAGAAAAATCCAGGTACACGGAGCAGAGATCCTTCTGGGCCTGTCATCCGTTCCACGTGTGACTCCAATGCATCTCTGTGCCTTTGGATGTCCATTTGGGAATAATAAAACAAAATCTGCCTGAGTAGGTCAGCCTGCATAGAGCCATATAAGCCAGCAGGACAGGGATGTACATCTGTTCCCGGGGCTCAGGGGGATGAAGCGCCCCACTCGGTGCCTGTGTGCCCACAGCAATTGCCCTGGGCTGGAATGCCAGGAGTCATTTTCTATCTTTGGACTAACTCCAGTTCAGCCCTTTTTCTGTTGCAGACACACACCAGGAACGGCCAATGGGTGGGAATTTGCAGGCTCCCCTCTGGAGCCTCAGTCTGGAGTGGATCTGTTCCAGCAGGAACAGGGGCTGGATCTCGGGCTGCTCCTCGCTCACGCTGTGCCATGGCTGTCATTGTCCCGGGCCGTGCACGGGGCCGCTCCCCGGCCTCACCGGGACCAGGCCGCCACCCGGCACCTACCACAGCCTCCCAGTGACGTCACGGCTGCATGCGTCACGGCGCCTGTCGTGACGTCACCGGCTGCGGCGCGCGGCTCCGCCCCCTCAGCGCCACCTCCGGGGCGGGGCCGTGCGCGGTCGCCAGGAGACGTGCGCGTGACACCGCCCCGCGCGGGCCGTGACGGCGCGGACGGGAGCCGGCTCGGGTCAGGCGGCGGCGGCGGCGGTGGCAGCTGCGGCAGGGAATGGCGAGGAACGGAACGGGGCTGGATATGATGGGGACGCGCGGGGCTGGGCTGGAGTGCCGGTGCAGCCGGGCTTTGACCGGGC
>VZTR01020059.1:38532-72743 GCA_013400775.1 Chaetops frenatus | reverse complement strand
GTGGGGCCCAGCGGCACCGGCCCCGGGGCTGGGGCTGTGCTGAGTCCCGTGTCTCCCCTTGCAGCTGAACCCCGATGTGAACGTTTTCCACCGTAAATTCGTCAATGAAGTCCGGAGGTGCGAGGAGATGGACCGAAAACTCCGTACGTTCCCGCTGGGGTTGATGTAGCTCTGACTCCGTAGCTTTTGCTTAAAAAAAAAAACAACAAAACAAAACAAAACAAAACAAAACAAAACAAAACAAAACAAAACAAAACAAAACAAAAAACCGAAACAAGGCAGGCTGAAGCCACAAGGCAGCGTTAGGAACAGAGCAGAGGGGTGAGGGCACAGGCACAGCTCGCTGCCTCCAAGGATTCACCTCCCACTCAAAAGATAACCCTGGTCAAGTCAGACTATCTTGGAGATGAAGGAATCAGCTGCTGCTGGGGCCAGGTGCAGGTCAGGGTAACTGTTTGGCACTGAAGTGTCTGTAATTAACACTTTTAATGCTGTCTCTGCAGGGTTCGTGGAGAAGGAGATTAAAAAGGCAAATATTCCTATCATGGACACTGGTGAAAACCCGGAGGTGCCTTTTCCACGTGACATGATTGACCTGGAGGTAACGATGTGTTAAGACTCCAACTAGTATTTGACTCTGGATGGAAGCAGGGAGATTTGTCTCTGTTGGTCGATGCCTGCAGAATTTAGTGGCAGGGGGGCATTAGCTCAGTCTCCAGCCGCCCCTGGAAGCAGCTCTGTGGGCTCACATTGGGCTGGCTGTGTTTGTCCAAATACAGAAGTGAGAGTACTCAGTAGGAATTTCACCATTGAAATGAGCTAAAAACTGCTGGAACCACATGATTTCTGGTGGTGGGTCATAAAGCTTATCACAATTTGAAGACACTCTTTAATCCAGTCCATCCAAGTCTGGCTGAGTGTGAGAAGTCTGCAGTTGCCTGCAGATGTGGCAGATCTGGGTCTGTGCCACAGCAGGCTGATGCACCTGTAAATCCATGCAAACTGGGTGGGGATGTGAAGCATCTCACCTGCCTCTGTATGTTGACAGACTGAACAGCACTTAATCATGGAATTGCTTTAAGTCCATTTTCTATCTCCTTTTCACATTTTCCAGGCAAACTTTGAGAAAATTGAAAACGAGCTTAAAGAAATCAACACCAACCAGGAGGCTCTGAAGAGAAACTTCTTGGAGCTGACAGAATTAAAATTTATACTGCGTAAAACTCAGCAGTTTTTTGATGAGGTCAGAATACCGGTGGGGTTTAACACCTGGGGAGCTGGTTCTTCTCATAGAAATTACCATTTTTATTCTCAAATATATTTTAGTTGCTGTTTTGGACAGCAGGGTCATTTTATGCTTTGTTTAAGAAAGCTGCACCAATTGTTTTCCGTTTTTCATGCAGTACACACAGCTACCCATGATTTACCTCCTACGATGCTGATTTGGGCTTGTTCTAGTTAAGCAATGCTTTGTCTAAAAACTGTGTAAAATAATTAAGATGTGAGTAGTTTTGAAACCACATCAACAGCCCCAAAATTTGGTGCTACAGCGAGCACTGTCCCCAGTGGGTAAGAGTCTCTTTGGTGCACGTGCAGAGGAGTTAAAAACCGAGCTGAATTTCTCTTCAGTCTTTAAAGTATTACGTGGAGACTCATCAGGGTCGTAATATGAAGTCCACTGAAGTAATAGATAAACTAATTAATTAATTGAGCCTTTGATCAAACCCTAAAGCTTTCAGAGGTCGGTTGTGGAGCAAAGCTGACATTTAAAGTCTCCGACATTTTGTCAAATACCATCTGGGCCAGGAACTGGCAACTTTCAGTGGACCTGAGAGGAGCTTCTCCGATGTCGTTCGTGGCACTGACATAAATCCTGCCTGGGAGAAGACATAACCCTTCCTTGTAAAGCTGAAGTATCTCAAGAGTCTTGGCAGATCTCTCAAAGAGCTGCTGTATGTTTTTCAGGACGTGTTTTTGCCGAGTAGTTGTCAGTTTCCTCTCATCTCAGGATTTCATCAAAGAATTCTTAATGGAAACGGCTCCTGGTATTAACAAGGGCTATTGTCAAGTGGATCTGGACTCCTGCACAGTTCAGGCCGTTTATCTAACTGTTTTTTTTGTTTTGGCACAAGGTGTTGCCTGTTCAGGCACCAAGGTTGGTCCTGTGCCAGTCATAGTCACTGCTGACACAGATAGTGCTGCTGGTGTGAGGGCTGCTGGGTTGTGGGGTTGATTTCAGTACAAAAAAACCCTTGTCTTCAAGTGTTGAATGTTCACTTAAAAGTGTCCCTTGGACACTTATTAACCTGATAATCCATTTCTTTACTGTGTTAAAGTAGCACTGCCTGTTTTGAGTATCATGTGAAACCTAGTGCTGAGCACTTTGGTATGGAGAATGAATACCAGACTGGTTTGGGTTGAGAAGGACCTTAAAGCTCATCCCCATCCACCCCCCTGCCATGGGCAGAGACATCTACTAGATCAGGTTGCTCCAAGCCCCATCCAACCTGGCCTTGTTAATTACTGTCCTCTCCAGTAAGAGCTGCCCACTGCTCTTCAACTGCAGTGGGATCAAACTAAATTTAAAGATCAAAATAAATTTTCTAAACAGTCCATGCCAGGTCACCCACAGCCTTACTCAAGCCAGCCACAAAAAGCTTAAGATATGTTTTGCTTCTCTTTCATAACAAATTACATCAAATAACATGCTGTTCTATGTAAAAGCAAACGGAGCAGCTCACAGGTGATGTTCAGTAAAACATAAGTGTGGACAGTTTAAACCTGTGTCAGTTCATGCTGTGCTCAGCAGACAGCTGGGGGGAGCCCTGAGCAGCCCAGTGCTGCCTCTGCTCACCGTCCTGGAGTGGCCACCACTCCCTTCCTCCATGCTGCCATTGCATTGCACTTTCAACACTTGAAGACCACAATAACTTGTAATTAAGATTGTGTTATTCATAGTAAAGAGTTGCACAAGAAATGGCTGACTGTCCAATTCCTTTATGCTTGGCCTTTGCTCTCCAGAGCTTGAACATGGCGGGAGGGAGGGGTGCAAAATGTCCCCTTGTTCTTCCTGTGACCATTCAAGTCCAAGCAGCCATTTCTTGTTCCAACACACCATGTTGATGATTATGCTCCTTTTCTCAGTCTTCTTGTCCTTGCTTATGAAGAGCAGTATGAGCTGGAGAGATTTCTCTGAGAGCTTTGCCTAGAGTGTGAGCGTAAAAGAAGACTGGAAAAGTAACGGTTAATGGCATGCAGTCCCTTCTTCCTCCCTCTGACTCTTCTGCCATCTGCTTTTCTCTGTTTGCTTTGCATCTGTCACTTCTGTCTGGCTCTGGGTTAATACATGGTGATGTAAATCCTTTTTAGTTCTTGTGAGCATTGATTTTTGTCCAGTTTGTGATCTGGAAGGGGCTTGAATTGTATGGGCTTGCACTGGGCATCCAGAACCGTCACAGGGCAGGACTGGAATCATGAGTGGAGAAAATGAACCTCTTTTGGGATTAAAGGTGCTGATCTGAGGGCTGATGAGGGGATCAATAAGCAATTTTAAAATGTTTAATAATGAAAGCTCTTGTATTGTGCTTCTTGATCAGTGACATGGAAATGCTTGGCAGATTCCAATCTTGAACGACCTCATCTAGAAAAAATACTCCACGGTAACTGACATTTCACTCACTGCTGGTGAAAATTCATATTCAAAGTAAATTTCCCAGATTCCTGTTTTCCTGCACTGGAACTGGATAGTTCTTTCATTTCCACATAGTCTCAATTTTTTATTTATTTTAAATTCCCCAGCAGTGCTTCAGTTATCCTTCCAGGTACTGAGCAGCTGCTCCTGTGCCATTTCCTTTCTAGAAAGGGTGTGCTCATCAAATCAGAGTGGTTGAGAAATTAATTTAAGGAACATGGAATTTGTAATGCAAATAATCCTTGCAAAAGAATGTTTTCTTTTAGTAAAACTAGTCTAATCCACATTTATTCTAAACTGTTTTGTTTTATAATTCTATCCCCTCTAAGCAGGACTTGTCCTGAATAAAGGACACATAGCCCAAATGGGCCAAGCTAATATTAAACATATAACAAATTCTCTCTCAGGTGGGGCAAATCCAAAGGTGTCACATGTGCTGTCCTTCCTTTTTCATGAGTCATCTGCTAAAATGTTCTGCATATCACAAAAAAATCAATGCAGACAGTGTCTTGAATACTGGAAATACAATACAAGCCTCTTAACAATTATTACTTACTGTTCTTCAACATCCTGAAATCGAGATGTCGAACAGTTGCTGGGATGTTCGGTCTGTGTGTTTCGTTTTTCAGGTACTAAATTTTCTTGTTTTAGTTGTGTTCTCTATGAACTGAATTTTCATTCAGTTTTTGATGTTGCAACAAGTTGTCTTAAAGTGGGATCAGGAATTCCCTGTGTTGCCTTTCCAAGCTGACTGAAGGGCTCCCTCCCTCATGTCACATCCGAAGCTGCAGCAAGGGTGTGTACAAGCAGTTGAGCTGCATTTGGTGTCAGCCTTGCAAAAGCTCTCTTGTATATGGCAAACACTTTTATTGGACAAGCAGGTAAAGTGTTGGAGAGGTTTTCACTCTGACACAACTGTTGTCCAAATACAGAGTCTGAGGCTAAGTTACTGCACTTGCCACAGATTTTGCAAGGCTGTGTTCTGTGTGTGTCCGTGGATATGACGTGTCCTTGGGTCAAACTCTGCCTTCCAGTGTGATTTAGCAAGTTCCCTTGATGGCTTTGTGGGAAAGATCTCCTGCATACCACAGAGGGTAGATTTTGGCCCTCTGGTTGTGTTCAGGAACTGTGATTTTTGGCATTTCATTATATAAGCTGCAGAGGTAGAACAAAGTGTGATGCAGGGTTGAAAAAGTGTGAAGATGGTGCACAAGAGGATGTGATTTGAGCATCCTTGACCTGAATTTCTGGCCCTGACAAGTTATATTCCTAAGAATTTTAGCCTGAAAATGAGTTGCAAAGAAGGACAGTGTAAAACAGTCCTGTTTTAATGCCTGGCTGGCCAAGAGATGAGCTGTGTTGCCAGCCTGCCCTAAGCAGTGTTTATGTCTGGCGGTGAACCATACAATCAATAAGGATAAATTAGTTTAATATCTGGGGAAATACACAAGTCAAGTGTGTTTCTCTGGTTTCTGCCATTAAAAATGGTTCACTTGTGTTTAAAACTTGAATTATTTTTTTTTTAATTCTGCCTTTCTTCAGACTTATATATCTCCCAGCCCTTCTGTTGCAACAATACTCAAACCTTTTTTGTATGGATACCCCGCTGAGCCATTCCATTTTTCCTCTTGTTTTTCTCCTTCCATGTGTGATTCTTGCTGTCTTTTCTGTCATTTCATTCCTCTTTTTGCTGTCTTATATTTGCTCTTTTTCTTTTCTTTCCTTTCTTCTATTCTTTCTTTGTCTCCCACAACTGTTTCCTGGCTCCTCATTCCCTGCATGCCACTAACTGGTTTCATTAGATATTAATTGATTTGTGAATTCAGGCTGAATTGCATCATCAGCAGATGGCGGATCCAGACCTGCTGGAGGAATCGTCTTCACTGCTGGAGCCGAGTGAGATGGGAAGAGGTGCCCCACTCCGACTTGGGTAATTGCAGTTTGGGATTGCTGGACTGGGGATTATCAGCCTGTGGAAGCAGCAATGGTTTGAGCACAGCTGTGGAACCTTCCACACCAAGCAGATGAAAGCTGATCTAAAACTGGCTGTTGCTCTCTGCTCTTTTCCTGCCCATATTAGCTTCCCAGTTCATGCTTGTACTTCACAGGTTTTTCTCTGCACCAAAGAATTAACTCAGTTTGTTTAGTGTAAGTCTGGTTATTACCTCAGACATTCTGAGATCACACAGCTGTGATGAAAGTTGTAACTACTGTGGGCACATAATGGTCTGAAATAACTGTATAGTTCTACATCCTCTTTATCAGCTGCTTCCAGGCTTCCTTTTGCATGTGTAATTCTTTATCTGGACGTGGGGGTTTGGTCCACTGAGGCCTGAAGCGCGAGCCCAGGACATAGTCACTGGCAGCCATGGCTGCTCTAACCCTTGCAGCCAATGCACCAGGACTTTAGGGAAGTGAAGGCTAGAAACTGTATATCTAAATGCATTTGTTTCTCCTACAAGAAGTGATTTTTAAAAATTAGTTCATTCTGTTAAAAAACAGAGCCTGTGCTACAGTGTTTTATTATGTGTTACCTCCTTTTATTCAGAGCGCCTTCCATTTCCGTTGAAGAAACAACATTAAAACAAGATCTTTTTATCTTTCGCTGCGGCACTGACCCCCACTTGCCATGGTGGGGTGGGTGTGAGGCTCTGGGGTGGTTCAGGTGCAGCCCTTCAGGCCGTGCTGTTCCCTTGCAGGTTCGTGGCCGGCGTGATCAACCGCGAGCGCATCCCCACGTTTGAGCGGATGCTGTGGCGCGTGTGCCGCGGGAACGTGTTCCTGCGCCAGGCCGAGATCGAGAACCCGCTGGAGGACCCCGTCACGGTGAGGGGGCTCTGGGATACAGCAGCATGATCCAAGAGCTGTGGGTCTATAGACAGAAGCCTGTGTCCCTCAGTGAGGTCCGGCCCAGCACCTGCTGCAGCCTCTGAGCTTCGTCAGCAAATGTTTTCCCGTTTAATTAAAAATAGGAGGCTGGATGGGGAATGCTGTTGGAAGGGGAAAAACAACTCAAAGTGTGGACTGCGGCAGGGCCTAGGGATTTCTCTGGCCCAAACCGTAAGTGCAGTTCTGAATGAGTAGTGATCCTCCCCTGAAGATGCTCTCTGGGACCTGAGTGGTGTGTAACATCTGAAGCTCATTTCTCTGAACCTTTCATTTTTTTCTTAATTCACTAATCAATAGTTTAAACATCCACCTTAGAATCGTTTGCATTAGTACAGATATAAATGGTAAATTTTGTGATTGGGCCTGGTTTCACATCCAGTGTCCTCTGTGCACAGACTCGGGGCACCCTTGCTCTTACCTAGTAAAGGCTGTGTGTGGGCTGCCCTGGAACACAGACCCAGGAGGTGAAGCTCAGTAAGAGTTTCTCTTTCTAGTGTGAGGCTGATGCATTCCCTTGTCCCACTGACCACTGGTAGCTGACCTGTGGAATCATCTCTCTGCTAGGAGAGACTTTGTTCTTTTTGTGCAGAACTTCCTTAAATTGAGGTTACACCTAATGTAATTATTCTTGAAACATGTTAAAATTTCCTAAGTAAGGTAGAACAATAACTTGTCAACAAATGCAGGAAAGGGGCCCTGGCTGCCCCCACGGATACAGCTGTGCAAGGAATGTGCCTCTGGCCTCCCTGGGAACCACACTGGTTAAATTCCACTTCATTTTATCTTTATTCACTCCTTTGGCTTGATTCTGTATGTGAACTGACTGCACTAAGTGCTAATAAATATTTCATTGCATCTCCATTATTTTTGGAGATCTTGCCAGGTTTTCCCATTTGCTGTTGATAACCTGGGGCATTTTGCTTCAGTAAACACAAATACAGTGCAGGTATTCTGTACTGAGGCTGAGAAAATTGCTCTCCTTGTGACTGTTCCAGTGTTACTCTGGTACTTTCTTGACCTGCTGCAGATCTGAGCTTTGATCCACAGTTTCAGTGGAAGGAAAAGTAGAACTATGATGATTATCTATTGCTGATTTCTACAATTCTTTCATTTTTTGTAGGGGGATTACGTGCACAAGTCTGTATTTATCATCTTCTTCCAAGGAGACCAGCTGAAGAACAGAGTCAAGAAGATCTGTGAAGGGTATGAAAGTCTGACAGCTGGGCAGCTCTCAATTATTTGAAATACACTGCCATGACTTAACACTGATATTTCTCAACTCCCTGTTTTGCAGTGGCTGCAGGAGCACATATTTAGACAGCAAACGAAATGTGCCATAAGTAACTGAAGCACATTTTACAGTCAGATTCACCACTCTCCAGCCTGTAATGCTCAAAGTACACAACTGCTGTTCTAGGGAATGCAATAAACCAAGGCAGTGTAGATTTCTGGGGCAGGCCTGATGGGACATCAATGGGATACTATCACAGGGGAGACAACAGTGACAGCTTCTATCAGCAGTTGCACTGGCATGACAGGATCCCCCCTTAGCTGAATGGCTGACCAGCCTCGTGACAGTGCCTGGAGACACTGGCAGCACAGAGAGCAGAGGATTCTCTCCCACTTCTGTTTTTTTTAGCACTCAGCTTCTGCTTTGGCCTAAAGCAAACTTCTTCATCCCTTTGATGTAGAGGCTGGAGCTCTGCTTGGCAGTCTCTGCTGATCAGAAACTTCTCTTAAGGTGCCTCTGGCTCACCCTTGACCAGTTGATCTTCTTTCCATCCCTGCCACTGAGGTGCTTCCCTGTCTTCCAGGTTCCGGGCCTCCCTCTACCCCTGCCCAGAAACACCCCAAGAGCGGAAGGAAATGGCTTCTGGTGTCAATACCAGAATTGATGATCTTCAGATGGTAAAATAACTGGGGTCAATGACCTTTCTTTGGTTTTGTCTTTAATAATATGGTTGAAAACTGTATTTGGAAACTTTGGATCCTGATAAAACAGGAGGATTTTTGGCCCTTTTCGATGACCACGTTTTCATCTTCAGATAGCTGGAGACCAGCAGTGTGAGAGACGTGTTTGGAGACTGCTCGGTGCTTTCTGTGTCAGGGTTTGGGATGGGGTGGTTTGATCTTTCTGGAGGGCTGAGCAATTCATTATATACAAATAAGTACAGAGAACTCCATACCAGGGAGCAAAGAGGAACTCATGTGCAGGGAGATCCCGTGGGTTCTGGCTCTGAGAGCATGTTGTGTAATTGCCTGTTTCATCTGCAAGTACTTTGAAAACATATAAACTTTTCCAAGCTGAGATAACAATGCTAACATTAACTTAGCTCTTCTTTTTTTTGCCTGTCTTTATATTTTCATGTTGTGCTGTCCTGAAGAGCTTCTGCTTTACAAGTAATCTCTTGTGCAGCAGCCTGAGTGTTGGTAAAAAGTAATTGGCAGCCAGATCTTGTGGGTGCCACCTCTGAAATACCTGGTGCTTACTTCAAGGAAGAAAGGCAGTATGTTATAATGTAGAAAGATTTAAGGGATTTGAGACAAAAATTAAGAAAAGGTTCAGAAACTAAAAGGAAAAAGGGTTGAACTTGACTTACTTATTTGATACAGAAACTGTCTCAAGCTGGGAGATGTGCAGTGTAGCTCAAAAGATATTTTAAAGTAGACAAGAACTCAGAAGCAATGTAACTGCTGTAAGCTGCATGTGCCTTGTGTCCTCACTTTCCCTGCAATCTAAGACTTTCCACTTTAGAAATATGACTTGGCCTGAGTTTGACATGTTCCAGTTGGAAAACACCCTCAGTAGGAAACATTTTCTCCTTTTCTTTTCAGTAAACAAGTCTTTCAGGGTAATTTGTGTATTTTCTCAAGGCAGCAAACCCTTTCCTTGCAGAACTCTTCTCTGCTCTTTTAACCTGGGTGGAGGTAAAACTGTTCCCTGTGATCTTGGCACAGTTCATTGTTTGAAACAACCTTGGAGCTGGAAGAGGAAAGTAATCAGAAAGCATCCCTGGAAAAAGCCCTTAAGCCTTTCAGCAGAACTAATTAATATAGGGGTACAGAACAGACTGCAGGCATGGGGCAGCCTATGCCTGGGGTAGGGGGAGCAGGCTGGTTGTTCATCCTCTGTGGGAAAGGCTTGTCTTGTTGGTGCACCTTGAGCTTTGGTCTATGATTTGGCCTCGTCTTTCTCCTGCTTCTCTGAAAGGTGCTGAACCAAACTGAGGATCATCGCCAGAGGGTTTTGCAGGCAGCTGCTAAAAACATCCGTGTCTGGTTCATCAAAGTGAGGAAGATGAAGGCAATTTACCACACCCTGAACCTGTGCAACATCGACGTGACACAGAAGTGCTTGATTGCTGAAGTGTGGTGTCCTGTTGCTGACCTCGATTCCATCCAGTTTGCTCTCAGGAGAGGCACTGTGAGTAGGTGCTGTGCTAGTCAGCTGTGGCTGCACCTCATGGATTCATTGCCTTTTCTGTATTTTGAGCCTCTGAACACCATCCCCTTGGGCTGTTGGAGTCAGCCCTCACAGAGGACAGCTTATCTAGCAAGCAGGAATGATGACTTAGAGATAAAAGTAGTAACAGATACGTTGTGTGAAGCTTAAAATTCAGGTGAATGCTGGAATGGTGAGGATTTTCCCATGTGTGAGTCCTTTGGTACATTTAGTTACCCTGGCTGGGCTCTGTAGTCCTGCTGTCTGGACAGAGGAGCTCTCCAGGATGTTGGCAAACTCACCCTCTGCTCAGAGAGACAGGAGAGTTGGGCTTCTTGCAGTCCTTCCACTTGCTTTTTGTTTTGTTGTCTGTGCTAGGCAGACAATGTTCACCTTTACTCCTGCTACACAAAGTGGAGAGCAGTGGAATCCTGGCAGCCCTCCTCAGCTGCTCCAGTGCCTCATTGTGCAAGCATACTGCAAACACTCAAGCTTGCAGTTTTCCAAATGCCAACGTGACAGCTGTGTTGGACTTCGTCCCCCAGTGGCCCAAGGGTGGGTTTGCTGATCTTCCCTTTGTTTTTTTTCAAACAGGAGCACAGCGGATCCACTGTTCCATCTATTCTAAACAGGATGCAAACCAATCAGACCCCACCCACGTACAACAAAACTAACAAGTTTACTTCTGGCTTTCAAAACATTGTTGATGCTTACGGCATTGGGACATATCGGGAAATAAATCCAGGTAAATTCAGACTTGGAAAAGTCCAAGACTTCTGTCTCAAATTTTTTAGTCATGATGTTTATCTGTGTTGCCCATCCTGTGTGGAAATTTCTAACAGAATTCTAGTAAAGACTCAGCAGCTTTCAGTAGCAGAGGGGAAGCTGAGCAGTTTTATTTGCTAAATTGCCTGAACTGTACCATGGTGAATCTGGGCTGACTCACGCAGTGCCCTGGGAATGTTGTCTCTTCCCTTACAGCACCCTATACCATCATCACCTTCCCATTCCTGTTTGCTGTGATGTTTGGGGATTTTGGCCATGGAATCCTGATGACTCTGATTGCTGTCTGGATGGTGGTGAGGGAAAGCCGGATTCTGTCCCAGAAGAGTGACAATGAGGTGAAGTGGCAGATCATGCTGAGCTTTGCATTTCAGATAAAGAGTTGCAGCTTGGTTTACTCACATCCTTTTCCCCTTGAGTTGACAATGCCCCTTACTCCTCCTTTGGAATTTTTGAAGCATGTGGACAGGCTGGGAAGCCTGAAGAGCACACACACACTGAGTAGTGTAATTTCATAATAGTGTTGAGTTCCCTTGGTTTTCCTTTTGGATATTTATAGTAAATTATTAATTTCAGTTGTCTGAAGGAAATTATCAAGTGTAGTAGGTAAGTTGGTGTAAACAAATCACCCCAAGTTTAGTTGGATCATAGTGGGGTTTAGCCACTGCAGAACTCCCAGTTCCTGTATGTACGTATCCTATCCCTGGCATTCTTCCTATTTGCTGCTCAAGGTGGGTTTTGCTGGCTCAGGACTGACAGGAGCTGAACCAGAGTTAAGATACACTGGCAGAGGTGGAGGAGGCTGTCAGGGTCTGTGCTCCTGGTTCCAAACTCCTGCTGCCAGCTGGGGGTTGCATCAGGCAGTGCAGTTTGTCCTCTCCAGCTGATCCCAGTTTCCTATGGAGATCCACACTGCCCCTTTATCCTCGTTACCTGTGCTGCTGTGCTCTCTCTTGCACCCTTAATCCCTGCTGAGGGGAAATAGAGACTTTGGGCTCTCTGTTCAAATGGCCAATGTTTGTCCTACAACAGACTGATTTCCCTGGTTTGGCTTTAGGAGGAACCTTCCCTGTTCTCATGGGGGTTTTTTTGTTCCTTTTGGGTTTTTACCCCAGATGTTCAACATGGTGTTCAGTGGTCGATACATCATCCTGCTGATGGGGCTTTTCTCCACCTACACGGGCCTGATCTACAACGACTGCTTCTCCAAGTCCCTCAACATGTTCGGTTCCTCCTGGAGCGTCCGGCCAATGTTCAATAAAGCCAACTGGTCGTGAGTAAAAGCTTGGTAACTTCGTAGAGACAGTGAGAAGCAGGTGACTTGTCCTTCCCCATTGTCCTCCCAGCTCAGGAAAACAAAAACTTCTGAACTCTGTCTTAAGTAGATTTGGAAGAGGGGTGTAAATGGGATTGATACGTGCCAAGATTCAAAAGAACTTTTTTTTTCCCCCCTGAAAACTTATAAAGATGCAGTTTCTCACCTATTTCCCCATAGACATTTCAAGATTCCTGTTCCCTGCACCTGTCTTCCTTGTGACACTGAGTAAAAGTTTGAGAAACAGGGTTTTATTCATTTGGGAAATCTCTAGAATCATCCAGGTTCTAGAACCTTTAAGTTCTCTCAATTTGAGCTATTCCTTGCTCTCGCAAGGGAATAGTGTTGCTAGTTTTTACAGAAGGAGGGTGGCATTGCTATTGTTAATGTTTCTATAATCTTATTCCCAAACAGAGATGCTTTGCTGGAGACCACCCCCCTGCTGCAGCTGGATCCTGCTATCCCGGGGGTGTTTGGTGGGCCCTACCCATTTGGCATTGACCCAGTAAGAGCTCATCCTTCCTCTGTAGTCTTTTGAGCAAAATCCTCTGTGTCAGCAGGAGAATTACCTGTCCTGTTCACTGTGAAAGATTTCCCCAGCCCAGCCATTCCCTTAGCAAGTGCATCAATGGTGGGAGTACTCCTAAATGATAGAATTCCTACTGATATGCCAGATTTGGGATAGAGACCCTTGTTCTGAGTCTGTTAAAGCTGGCTTTCTCACCTTTTCTAACCTGCAGTGCTTTAATCAAATCTGATTAGCCTTGAAAACCACTTTCTGAAGTTACTTTTTTACCTTGGGGAAAGTTGTTCATCTCTTTTTTCAGTCATCCTTCGAAATGTACTGTAATCCTGTCACTTTGTACCTGCCTGCATCAACACCTCTGCTTTTAAATCTACTTGTAATATATGACAAACCTTGTGTGAGTTCCACATAAAGAGGAAGTGCAGGAGCTATGTGTAATTGTTCCTTTAAATAGATAATCATACTCTTTCTGTAAGGATACAGCCTCTTTTCTCCTGCACCTTTGAAGTACCATGAAAATAGGTTTGATTCCTGCTCAATGGTGGGCTCAGTTACTGTAAGACTGTTCCCAGCTGAAAGCTTGTCTGCCCATTTCCCCTAAAGATATCTGTGGGACAAACGCATCTTTAAAACCCTGCTTTTTCAGCCTCACGCCTCCTGCCTGGTTCATAGTGTTTAGCTTAAAGGGAGTGTTTTCCTTCTCCTGTTTTCCTTTCCCTGTCGTCTGACTAGGTGTTGTTTTTCACAGATCTGGAATATTGCCAGCAATAAGCTGGCTTTCCTCAATTCTTTTAAGATGAAGATGTCTGTGATTCTTGGCATTTTCCAGATGCTCTTTGGTGTTGCATTGAGTCTCCTCAACCACATGTAAGTGCTTTGCTGTGGTTTTCTCATGGTGAGGGGAATGGAATGTGGTTTAAGATGCCCATCAGCTGTCACCTGCTGATGGAAGGTGCAGTGCAGTTGTCTCTGGCTGTGTGTGGAACTGTGCCTGTCAGGCAGTTCCTGTGCTCCAGGCCCAGCTGTTGTTGAGCTGCCAAGCCCCTGCACTGTCATTCCAAAGACTCTCTTCACGCTCTTATTAAAAGCTTTTGCCCTAATTCTAACCAAATGTAATATAAATTTTCTTTTTTTCTCTCTGTAGCTATTTTAAGAAGCCACTGAACATATACCTTGGATTTATTCCAGAAATGATTTTCATGTCCTCCCTCTTTGGATACCTTGTTATTCTCATCTTTTACAAGTGGACAGCCTACGATGCTCACACATCCAAGGAAGCACCAAGCCTCCTAATACACTTTATCAACATGTTTCTGTTCTCCTATGAGGACACCAGTAATAAGATGCTTTATAGTGGGCAGGTGCGTGTTCTTGCTAGAACAGAATCAGAGATGCTTCGTGATACTGGAGTGCTTCATTGACCTTGTCATAATCGTGAATTCAAGCATGAAACATTTTTCTACTGTGACAGAGCATTTCTGAAGGCTGATACTGTGTCATGTTGAAGAAGGAAGGAATAATCCCTATACCAGGAATTTTTATCTGTATGACCATAAGTCCACTGTGGCTTCAGAACATGTGGGTCCTGGTTAATAGTGGAAAGCAATTAGGAATATTGTCCCATGTGTGCAATGTGATACCTCTCAGCTTAGCTCAAACACCAGCGCTGTTTCCTCCCAGCACAATCAGACATCTGCCAAATTCTCATTCCCTGCAGGATCTTTTGGATTTTTCCCTAATCTAACCCAGTCTCAGCATTAAGTGCTATGCTCCATCAGAGGTGGCAGCTGCAGGCGTTAAATACTTAATTGCTGTTCCCAGGAGAGAGAGAGGTAGTGAAGCATCCACATACTGGGAATTCAGCCATTCTTGCTGGGTTCTGTCTGTGTTTGAGCAGGGGCTACAACTGAATCACCTGAGACTTGTTTCTTTTGCAGAAAGGGCTGCAGTGCTTCCTTGTGGTGGTAGCCTTGCTGTGTGTGCCATGGATGCTGGTAGCCAAACCCCTGGTCCTTCGCCAGCAGTATTTAAGGAGAAAACACTTGGTGGGTGATTCCTTTTTATATTTCACATATGAAAACTGTTTTTGGTTGAAAAGCTGTGTTCTCCATCCTGAGCTTGGATTCGTGGGTTCACACTGCATTGAAACCTGTGAAGTGTTTTTGCATATTCCTGGGCATACCAGTAGGTGGGTGTTATTGGAGACAGAGTGTTGCCCACCTGCTTTCCAGATCTGGATCCAGCATCAAACCTGCTTTTAAAAATCCCTTATGTTAGTAATGATCAGACAGTGTCTCTGGCTTGGGCTCTGCTAGCTGGTTTAGGAACAGTCTCACTGGCTGCTGGATGCACCTCTGTGGCTGGGCTAGGCTGGTAGTGGGAAACAGAGATGGAATTGGCTGGCAGACTTTCTCAGCTGTCTTTGTTAAAGCAATTTGGATGGTAAGAAAAACAACAATTAAAAAGAAAAAGAGACATACTCATGTGAGAGGTTGTCTGCTGGGGTGCTCTGTAGGTTTCCAGCTGCACTGTACCTGTGTGTGAGATGCAGGGACACGGCACACGTGCGCTGCGGAGACGTGCGAGCGCTCCCTGCATGTCTGGCAGCACTGCGAGGACGTGCAGTGAGTCAAAGATCAGTTCAGTTACAGACACTCCTTCTCCCTTCTCTGACCATCTTTCATCCTCCCATGTCCCCTCCATTCGTCTCCCTTTCTCTTTGTTTCCTTCCTCCTCCCTCTCTTCTTCCGTCCACCCCCAGGAAGGGCAGCCCGAGGAGGCCCAGGGCAGCACGAACGCGCAGGCGCTCGAGGCAGCAGCGGCTGCAACAGTGAGTGCACCTCAAACTCGCCTGATGCATTACAGATGGGAGTTGGCTTTGTGTCTGGTTGTCCAGGGAGCATGGAATGTATCTGAATTTCATAAGGGAATGGCAAGTGCACCTTTACGGTGAAAAACACTTTCTCTTGGAAAGAGCAAAGTTTAGCCAAATTGATACATTCTGGATGAACACCCAGGCTGGAGGATGGTAGTTGTGTGTGCACAGAGACACTTCCTTGCAGGAGTGCTGCTGAATCCAACCTGCAGAGCAGCGCAGGATTTCCTGCTACCACATCCCCCTATGTTAAATTCCCTTTTTTTCTTCTGCTTCTGTATTTGTTTAAGATAGATTAGGTTCTTCTCAGTGCAGCATTTCTGTTTGCATTATGTGTTCCCAAACACAGAGTGATGTGATGGCCTCCAGCAACTCCATGTCAGTAATCATTGGATTTGTGACACATCTGTCCTGTACACTCTTTGACCTGAAATTATTATCAAATGGTTGTTCACAAGCTTCTCAGTGGTGATTGTTTTGACTTACGTGTTTCTAAGCCTACAGATGGCCCATTGCTGCCAGAGCTTTCTGGTGAGGATTGTGGCAGCCCCCAGAAGTTAGTCCCTTCCCCAGTGCTGCCTATTTCAGCTCGATTTTAGTTCTGAATCTGCCTGGCTGACTAGGAAGTGTGAATCTCACCGACTGTGTGAAGCACATCATGCTCTCCAGGTGCCAGAAGTGCTGGGAGGGACACGTCAGCTGGTTCTCTCGTGACATTTTAGTCTCCTCACGGAAATGCTGGAAATGAAAATGGATCTTTTGTGCGTGATCCATCCAGCATATGAAATGCATCTCCATTGGGAAGCTGTGAGGGGAAGTCTTGTGTGAAGTGTGCTTACAAGGATCAAGTAAACAACTGGAGCTGTTGGAGCTGTGCTTAGATTGGCTTGTTTACAGGGAATGGATGTGAGTTGAGTGTGAGGGAAAAGCTGCTCAAGTGCAAGTTCACACAGGCTAGAAATACATAAATAGAATATTGACAGGAGTCATCAGTGACTTGTGGTGATTCAGAGATACTGAAAATCCTAATAAAAGCATTGTCTTAGTTGTTAATATGGAGGGGTTTTAAATTTTGTTTCTCTTTTCAGAGCTTAAACACCTACCTAATTTGTTTTTAGAAACCTGACAAAATCTCTAATTCTTATCTGGCATTTTGGACAAATTTATAGTTCAGCCTAAAATAAAAGCAGGCTTCTAAGGACAAAGGAGGTAGAAGAACTGAGAGTAGCTGTTCTGCTGGTCTGTGCAAGCACCATGTCATGGGACCTTCAGCCTCTTTCGTCTGTATGGGCATCCCTGGACTTCTGCAGTCTGTATGTGGCAAGTCAGCCTGGTCAAATCCTGTGTGACAGGTGACTCAAGACAGTGCTGAAGCTGGGCACAGGGTTTATTTCTATATGTGGTGGTGTAGTTTGCTTCTCTAGGGGTTAGACTCGGGTCAGGTGGGAACCGCTCCCGATTTCAGCTCAGTCTTTGTGTTGTTCTTTTCCCTTTGGAGTCCTGGAGGTGCAGCTGAGGGTCAGATGCTGAATGTCAGAACAAATGTCTCTGAAAGGACCTGCTTGCACAATGTAGAGTTTCCAAGCAAGGGAAGATCTGGTTCTCTGTGTGGTGTTGGTGTGCCTGAGGCTGGCGGGAACAAGTGTGTGTGTGTGTTTGTGTTAGTGTGTTCTGCTCCATGACCTGCTCCAGTACCCAACAGTGGGGTGTCCATGCTTGTCCAGCCATGCTGGGCAGGAACTGGGGCTGTTGCATGTCAGAGCCAGCAAATGTCCTCTGAGAGGTGTGCCTTTATTGTCCTCATGGTTGCAGTTACAGTGTAGGAATGGACCAAGGATTCACTCAGACAGACTTTTTTTTTCCCCCAGCCCCAGCAGGAATCAGCACCTTTCCCATCCAAGCTGGGAAATAGAATTGTACCTGCCTTAATCTGGGCCTTAATATTTAATATTTTGTTTTCCTCTGTGAGCTGCTGCTGCACATGGAGTAATGAGAAACCTGCACTTTTGCACTAAAACCCAAACAACACTTTGCTCTTTCTTTTCTGCATGTGTCAGGGCACGCACAACTTTGGTGGGATCCGGGTGGGCAATGGCCCAACGGAGGAGGATGCTGAGATCATTCAACATGACCAGTTATCTACCCATTCTGAGGAGGGGGAAGAGGTAAGCACCTGAGCATCCTCGCTCTCAGGGCACTGCACTCGGCAGCAGGATGAGCTCACTGGGACTGTAGTTACTCATCCAGGCTGTTTAAACAGCAACATTCCCAGTGAAGTTTTCCTGGCAGTTTTCTCACTGACTGTCTCTTGGTCACTCCCAGGACTCCAGAAAAAAATGGCATAATTTGTATATCCTGGGAGATGGTGGCTCTGTTTGCCCCAAGAGAGCCACCATCTCAGGGGTGCACAGCACTCCCAGGTGCCACATGTTACCTGCTTCTCCTGTGCCAGTGGAAATTCAGGGGCTGTATTTCTGCAGCACTGAAATTTTGTTCATATATTCATTTTGACTGCTGGGGGTAATATTAATTACTCCTCTTTCTTCCGGGAGAGGAGAAAAACAGTCGATCTCACATAGTTGGGGAGTTTTCTGATGCTTCTGAACAACTGCAGCAGATCCTGCTTCTGTAGTGCATGGGATGTGTTACTGCTTTCCGTGGCGTGTGTAGGAGGGAATTGCTGAATGTGTTCATGATTAATGTGGTCAAAACACTGCACTAAATGTAAATTTATGTTTTCAAGCCTACAGAGGACGAGGTGGTAAGAGCACAGCAGCTTTGCCTTCATGTGTACCTGGGCCATTTCCCATTGGTGTAAAACGTGCTGAATGGAACTTGTTATGTCACAGCATCTTGTTTTCCAAAAGATCTTGCTGTTTTCATGTTACAGGCCATTTTTAATTCATACATACATACATCAACAGACTTTTAATTGCTTCATCTATACAGCTTGTCTGTCTGATCCCCTGTCTGCAGATTGTTCCCAGTTACCTGGGAAACTGTTCAGCTGGAGATCTGAAATGGAAAAGTTTTCACTTTTGAGCCTCCAAAGAAGTCTCAGTTTTTTAATGTTGTGGCCTTCTTAATTCTGTGCTGTGGCAAACTGTTTAGAGATTTCTTCCCACAAACTATCTGCCATGTTAAGGATGATGCTAGTTGACCCAGAGAGCAAATGCAGCACAACCAGTCCAGTTTCATGTAGTTCAACAACTGAACTGGCCAGAGGCTTTGTGTAAAAGAGAGGCTCTGTTCTGAGAAACTGCTCATCCATAAGCACTTGTAACAAGTATTTTTAAAATGGGGCTTTAATACTGATGCAGTATTGAGTTTAGGTTTCAGCACTATCAGGTATCCAATTTTACTACAAAAAAATACAAATGGCATGAAATCAGAACAGCTTGACCAGGGCACTGCTGCTGAAAATGGTGCTGAGAGTGGTTTGCTCAGAGCTCTGCTGTGCACAGGCCTGTGTGGAATTTGGGAAAAATGGGAGGGCACACAGGGGTACCTGATGTCTCACTGAACCTGGGGAAAATGTGTAAACCCACAAGGACTGTGCCACAGCAATCTCGATGCTCCCACTCCTGGCTCAGTGGTCACTCTCTCTGGCAGTTGCACTCAGCTTTGAAAAGTCATTGTTTAAACATTTCCCACATTCCCAGTGCTGCCTCCTTTGTCCTGAGCTGGGACTGTTGGCTAGGGCAGCCTTTAGTGAAGAACTTCACACCTCACATTCTGTGGAGAAAGGATTAGGCTTTTGACAACTAGTTTAACAGAATTGTTTGAAATATTTATTGCCTTGGATACACTAGGGAAAAGTTAAGAATATAAATAACTTTGTGTGCATGCCTAGAGCATTAGTCACTGGATGTAGCTAAAACATCATGTTCACTTAAATCTGAGCAGTTTCTGAAGCATGGATTAAATCCAAAATGCAGGGAATGCTTTCCCAAGCTTCAGGATAAGAAACTGCCCTACATGGCAGACTTCCTTGTAAGTTCTTCTTTTGTTATTGCAGAAAATTACCAAGACACAGAGACTTTGCCAGTGAATGGTGCACAGATGTGACTTTTTCAGGATAGTTTAATGCATTATTTTTGCTTTCAAAAAGGGCAAGTTCATATCTTGCAAAATGCTCCTGTTGCAAAGGCACACAGAGTATGGCTTGGGGCACTGCCTCCTTCCTGCAGCAGCACCTTCAGGTTACCAGGGAGTGTACACCAACACCACCTTCTGCTGAACAGTCTTTTCCTGGCTAAGCCCGTGGATGAATTTGGAATATCTGACTTTCACATGCCAGAATAAGAAAATAATACTCACATCACAGCATTTGTCATTCTGCAAAACCTGTCTAGACAAGATTCATTTTTCATTTGTGAAGCTGGTGTGCTAAACCAGGAGAAGACAGTGTCAGTGTGCAGTGTCACACACAGTGTCCCTGGTGATAGCAAGCAGTTCCCCTGCCTGTCTCCCTGCCCAGCTGGCCTGTGCTGCACTCCCAGCTGCCCTCATCCTGTGTTCCCTTTGCAGTTTGACTTCGGGGACACTGTGGTGTACCAGGCCATCCACACCATCGAGTACTGCCTGGGCTGCATCTCCAACACCGCGTCCTACCTGCGGCTCTGGGCCCTCAGCTTGGCCCACGCACGTGAGTGTCCCTCAGGGAGCTGAGCTGTGGGGCCCTGTGCCTGCTCAGCCTGGGCAGGTGGGAGGCAGGAACACGAGGCCTCCCAGGGCTCAGCTGGCACAGGGCATTACCTGGGAGCAGTGAGCTCCACACACCAGGTTCTGCTCCCACAGCTCTGCGGAATGGGAGGAATGGAGTTAAAACCACAAAATAAAGCAAAGAGCTGCTGATCAAGGACTCTGCCCTGCCCTATGTGACAGCTGGAGGCAATGTCCTGACACACTTGGCTGCAAAAGCTCTTGTCCCTCTTCTGTTTCCACCTCATTGTAGCAGGAGTTTGCTGACTTGAGGTTTTGCTTTATCAGTAAACAACCCCCTGTTCCTGCTGACAGGAGTCTTCTCCCTTTTCTCTTGGCAGAACTCTCGGAGGTGCTCTGGACCATGGTGATCCACATTGGCCTCAGTGTGAGGAGCCTGGGGGGAGGCTTGGGCCTCTTCTTCATCTTTGCTGCTTTTGCCACACTGACAGTGGCCATTCTGCTGGTCATGGAGGGGCTCTCTGCCTTCCTCCACGCTCTGCGCTTGCACTGGTGAGTTACTGGAACATCCAGAAACTTGGAGAGCTTTTCATAACAAGAAGATTGATGTCACCTGGACTGTGCAGAAATGCCATCTTAGGCAGGAAGTCTTTGAAAGGGTCAGAGATTTCAATCCTGTTGGTAGTAAAACACCTCCCCCCAACTGTTGATTAAAGTTGTGCAGCTCTGCTTAGAAATAAGCAGTAAAAGACTAAAGCTTAAGGACCAAAGCTTTGGGACCAGGGACTAGGGAGGCTGTGCTGGCTGGAGCAGTGTGCTTTGTGGCTTTCAGCAGGACTTTCTCTTTCCATCTCTTGGTCTTTTCCCTGGTTCCTGTGTTTGTTGTCCTTGGTGTGCAACAGCCCCTTACTGCAGGTTCCTTCTTGTGCTCTTGTTCATCACTATAAAACCTTGCCTTGGACAGGAGTGGCTTTGTCTTCTGCCTTTGGGGTACTTTGGGATGGCAGCGACTTTTTGCTGGTCTTGCTTTTGGAAGTTGCTTTTGCAGCCCCTTTCCTGTGATCATTAAGCTCCTGTGTATGCAGGCAGCAAAGCAGGAGGAATTACTCTGCTCCCAAGTATGGGAAGTATTCAAGAGCTTTCTCTAATCCATGTTTAAGAGTGCTCATTGTTCCACTTCAGATTCCCTGGTTAGTGGACTGGTGGGATCAGAGTAGCAACAGGGAGTGGGATTTTCTCTGTCTGAAGTGTCAAAGAGTCTGTGCCTCTGTGGGGTTCAGGCTGCTGCCACCTCCTCAGGCTCCTAATTTCCTGAGTGGGGGGTCAGAGAGCAAAGGGAAGTCCCTGAAGATCACAAGAAATATTCTGTCTTGCTTAAATGGGAAGAAAAGGTTGGGAGCACTCTCTGAAAGTAGTTCCTTAAGTGCAAAAGGAAGCCAGTGCCTTTAAAAAAAAAGCAAAACAAAAACAGCCTTTTTGCACTTTTCCCTTGCTTGTGTAGAAGGAAAGCTTTGGCCTTTTGCCCTCTCCCTTGGCAGCTGGTGAGGTGCAGGCTGGGGGGTGCAGGCTTGGAGGGTCCTGGTCCATCTGTGTGTCTGTAGCTGAGTGAGCCAAGCTCATCCCAGGATCCTGGGGCGAGGCCATCTTGTGCCGAGGGAGCCAGGGGAACACTCCTGGAAATGGCTGCTGGATGATGCCTCTGTTTTTCCTGGCATCCAGCCTGAACCCTGCATAGCAGTCACTTGAGAGCTCCTTGCTGAGTGGCCAGAAGTCCCTCATTCTCTCCCTGCTGTCACCATGCTGGGCAACTGCAGCAGTGACAGCAGGAGCCCCACGGACTCTGCTGGGCACTGAGAGCAGTCCAAGAGGAGCAGAGGGCAGCAGTGCTGTAACTCCAGGTGTGGGGGGTTTGCTCTGCAATTCCTTGAGGATTAGAGGATTTCCAGGGTCTAGCCTCTCCAGGCTATGGAGCTGCAAAGCCATTTCTAAGCAGCAGCAGGGGAGCAGCTCTGAGCAGCTGCTCTAGACAGGCTCCATGAGGCAGAAGGCACATTTTTGGGGAGGTACCTGTCTTGTGTTAATAATCAGAAAATGCACCTCCAGATATGGCTCAGGCAATTGGAACAGATGGAGGTCATGGTTCACATTGCTAGGTTTTCCCTAAAGGGCCATTAAAAAACCATCTATGTATGTGTCAGTGAAATGGCAAACAGGCAAACCCAGGGGCAGCAGCAGTGAGAGCACAGATCACTCCAGCCATGCAGACTAGTGCAGGGCAGCTGTGGAACTGGAGTGCTTTACAAAGTCCTGTTTTCCCTAAACATGTGTTTCAAACCTGCAAGCCTTTCATGCACAGGCTTTGAGAGAAAATCTGTTCAGGGTGAGAGCCCAAAAAGCAAGGTTAAGGTTCTACTTCAGACTGCAGGTGATCTGCTGAAGTGATTTTGAGGCTGCTCGGTGTTGGTTATCACAGGGAGGCACCTGCAGTGGTTCCAAAGAGCACACTGTTCACATTCCTTTTTGCTCCTGAACAGAACACAGGGTGTTCCAATGGCAGGTGTTCCCTTTTTAGGAAGAGGAAGGGAGAGTGGAGGTCAAATCTGCTGTCCTGGGAGGAGCAGATGGGATTTTCTGGCTATGAGAGAAGAGTCACCTATCAAGAATTTGAGGTGTGGGTGGTTCAGCCTTCCTGGAAAGGAGGAGGACTTGAGCATGTGTTTTGCTGGAAATTGCAGGGAATTCACAGGTTGTTCTATATGCTGTGCCTGGCAGTCCCAAATGGGGAGGTTTATTTTGTGTTTTTTCAGTGTGCATTCTTTGAGCAGGTTGGGCTTTTCAGGCCATTCTAGGGTGGAGGCAGCACTCTGGATTGCTGCCAGGGTTGCAGGCTGTGAATCAGGGCTCCACTGCAGCTCAGTAGGTGTCTGAGCTGTCATGCTGTCAGGTTCTTTTGCTGTAACTCTTCTGGAATATATCACTCTTCTAAAATATTTAACCTTTCCATTTATTGCTTTTCAGTGATGAAGTTTGACCTGAACATTCAGATTAAAGCAGTTTCCCCCTTTCTAAGCTAGTCACCTCTTCTAATGTGAGCAAAACCAGACTGTGCCCAAAAGAAAAAGTTTGTAACTGGATTTGGGTGCTGCTTCCCAAGAGGCATGGGTGTGTTGGAGCAGCATCCCACTCTCAATCCAGTGAGTGAGAGTGGTGAGGTCCAGCTGTTCACCCACCTGCCAGGATTTGATTTTCCTTTGTAAAGGTCACAAGCCAGGACTGGCCTGCAGTGCAGCCACAGGAGCCACTGCTCCAAGGGGCAGCCACAGCCTCCTGTCAGGCAGGATGGAATATCCCAGAGACAGATATGGTACCTCTCTGTCCTTTTTGGGAAGGAGTAATTGCAGGAGTCTCTGCACAGACACCCCAGTGGGTTCTGTCTGTCGGATGCACTGCCCTTGAGGTGCACCTGGTTTACACCTGACCTCAGGCTCTGGCACCTGTCTTTAGGGACACAAAGGTAGAATTTGCAGTAGCACCAAGTGACAGTTGGGATTCCTGTTGCACTTTTGCCTTCTGTTCACAGGGCTGGAGCTGCCTGGGTTTCCAGTGTCAATACCCGGACTCTTATGGGGTTGGAAAATCCACAGAACTACAGTCTAACAAACACTGACACTAATTATTAATGCAGAAAGCTATTATAGAGTGGGTTTCCTGCTGGCAGCACTGCTGCCAGAGGACTCCTGGGCTGTTTGCTGATAGTTCCAGTGTCTATAAATTCTCTGCAGAACTTCATCACCAATGGGAGACACATGGAGGGTTTAGCAGTAAACTGGGACAACTGAGAGGCAGTGAGCCTGGCAACCCCAGTGCCTCTGCTGCTTCTGGGTGCTCCTGGAGACACCTGCAGAAAACGCCACTGATCAGTTACAGTAACAGTTTGGTTAAATACACTTTTCTGGCTAGTTCTCTAAACTTGGAGCAGCCTCTCTTCCAGTGTCAGGCCTCCAGCTGTGGGCAGTTGTAATGGAATGTCCAAAGGGTAGCATTTGGATGCTGGGGTCAGCTGGAATTGTGAATCATCAGGGTTAACATCAGTCACTGTGAGCTTGGGTGACTCAGACACCCAACTCTCTGCCTCTCGATTTCCCTTTGCTTACAGAACAGTTACTTAGTCACAGGATACTTATGGAGATTATCAGAGTTCCTGAAAAACTGGAGCAGGTTGGCAAGGAGCCCTTCCTCCCACACGGAAGATCCAGCTCATCCTGGGGATCCCTTGGCCTGCAAGGCAGCAGCAGATACAAGCTAAAGCTGGTTTTCTTGAGCGTTTCCCTTCTGGGCTCTGTGGGGAAATCACTTTTTGCTAGCTGAATCCAGCAGTGCTGGAGTTTGCCATGATTCCCCATTTGGGGAAAAATACTTCAAGTTTGTCTTTTTTTGCTGAAAAAACCCCTTCTCCTGAACTGTGTTAAATGCTCCCCACTTTGCTGTCACTTGCTGCCTGCAGAGACTTTGTTTTCTAGCGGATTGTGCAGTGGAAAGTGTCTGTGAAGCCTGGGCTTGTTTTTGCTGAGAATCAGGGGATTAGTTTTCCCTGTTCCTATTTGGCTGTCGGTGACTATTGGGCAGTTCTCTAGAATAATTCTTTTTTTTTACTCGAGTTCATTAGGGGCAGCAGCAAATGGGGCTGAGCTAACGCTCTGCTGGAGCTGGCGGGCACACCCCAGTGCAAACGTGCTGCAGGGAATAAACAGAAGTGGATGGTGAGAGAGTCTGAGCTCAGTGTCACGTGGCTGAGGCTTGTGCTAATGAAAAAGGGAGCTTTAGCAGCTGGTGCAGAAAATGCTGTCTCTGCTCCCTGTGCTTCCCAGGAGACGGCAGTTAGGGCTGGCCTTCTGCTCCTGCTGCCCTTTTATTGTCCCTGAGGGTGGGATCAGTGTCTCTGGACAGCTCTCTGCTCCACACAGAGAGCATCACACATAGATGGGGGTGTTGTGCTGAAAGATACATTATAATACTTCTTTTTCTCTTTAAAGCTTAATTTTGTTATAGTCAATAATCCTACTTTTAATGGAGTTCCTGCTAATTGTTCCTATTGAGAACCACCTTTTTAATGAGTAACCACTCTTCTATCTCTTGCAGGATTGAGTTCCAGAACAAGTTCTACACTGGCACTGGGTTCAAGTTTCTCCCTTTCTCCTTTGATATAATCCGTGAGGGGAGGTTTGATGACTGAGGCCCCCCCACTCCAGCAGTGTTAAATGTTTGTGTGTGTGTGTGTGACTGACCCCTCCCCGTGTGTCCGAGTCATGTGTGTAGTGACAGTAACTTATTGCAGCACCCTTGAGCGTTACTGTGGCATCCCAAAGCCAAAAGCTTTGACGTTCTGGGGTAACAGCACTGGATCACAGAAACTTTTCATTCCTTAAGTTTACTCCCAAAGGTACCAAGTGCATGAGGTGTGTGTTTGGTGTGCAGTCATGTGTTTCCTGTATTGTGCATTCCTTGGCAGCTGATCAGGGCAGAAAAGAAATGGCAGCTGTGCTGAGGGGACAAAACAGCACATGGAGAAAAGGCCCAACGACCTCAGCTTGGGAAGAGTGAGGGCTGTTCCCCCTCCTGTTGCTGGAGGCAGTGGTGGGGAGTCCTCATGTGCTGGGACTCAGCTGCCTGATTGTGGCCTGGGGCAGAATGGAGCAGGATGAGCCTTGGTGCAGACTGTCACTGGTCACTGCAGGTACTGCCACTGGCAGTGGAACTCCTGGGGTTTCTGGTTTGAAACCAAAGCCCTTGAGGCACATCAGATAGTGCCTGTGTGGGCTTGGCATCAGTGGAGGCAGCTTTTGCACAGGTGGGCGTACCAGTGACTCACGTTGTCCTGTGCACTCAGGGTCTGAGGAGCCCTTTAAGGGAGAGCAGTGGCCCAGTCTTGCCAAAGTAGCTCCATGGCAGGGGGGTCTCTGTGGTGTGTCCCTGCACTAGCTGTTGCTTTCTTTCCTGTCCGAGCTGTCAATATTTCCTTGCACTCCTCAACTCGATGTAGCTGTAGCAACGGTGGGGTGTGTGTTAGTGCTGTGTGTGACTGTTGTGTTCAATTCTCACAGTGGAGCTGAGTATTTGTGTATGAGCAGATGAGAACAATAACGAGACTCATTAACCTGGAAGCAAGGAGGACATGCCTCAATGTGCCAGGCTACTTAAAATTCGGTGAGAAAGTTACTTGTACCTTGCACACTGCAATGTGCACATGTGTGGGGTACTTGGGCAGGCCCTGGGCACTCACTGTGTTAACAGGAGGACGTGGTGGGTATTCACGGAGGTGTTTGCAAACTGAAGGGTGAAATCAAAGCATGGCTGCAGGTGGAGATTTGACATGAGTCCTGCTATGTTCTGCTGCCTAGGTGAAACATCTTGCTGACAGTCACTGTATAAATTAAATGAACTCCACAACAAACACTGGCCTGTTTTCTGCTTCCCCAGCGCTCGCTGAGGGGGCTCAGGGGCAGCCCCTCATTCCTCACCTGCAATGAACACAGCCCCTAGAGCTGCTGGGGGCAGCTGGGACCTTAGGCGTGTTTCTGTCCAGGATCCTGTCACCTCCATGGCCAGAACCATGGGGTGGGCAGGGCTGGTTTGTACAGCAAGGCTGTCGTGGCCCTGCCTGGGCTGGGATGTCTCTGTGCTTATCGATCCCCAGCGACATCCTGAGTGAAGGCCAGGCCAGGACCGTTTATCCCGGGGCCTCCTGCCCACCCTGTCAGACCCTGTAACTGGGTGAAACAAGGACTTGGGCAGGAGGAAAAGTTCTGACTTGTTTCGCCCGGGTGCTGTGGGTACCCTTCGATGGGGAGTGGGGCAACACGCTGTGCCCAGCCAGGGCTGTGCCCTGCTCCTGCTTTCCCCTGCTCCCCCCGGAGAGCCGTGTTTACTCAGGCCCTTCCTGCAGGACAGGGTATTTCCACATGTGCGGGAGCAGCGGAAGGGAGGGTTCTGCAGGGTTTTGGCGATTGTGTCGCTGATCTCGGTGTGTTTCCCATCTCCTTGATCTCTCCGGGAGGGCGAGAAGCCGCGCTGAACTGCGGCCCCAGCCTCCCTCACTTCTGGGACGAGGAACGCGTTTCCCGCTGGTCGGAGGGATGCTTTCCCTGCAGCTGTAGGTGCTAGCGGGCCGGGGGGCTCCTCTTTCACAGCTCTCCCGTGCAATCACAACATTTCTGCCCCTTTCCATGGCTCTGGGGTCACAGGCATAGCCCCAGTGCTGGCAGGAGATCCTGGGCCCCCACGGGCTGCACCGGGGGTGCTCGGGGAGCCCCGAGTTCCCCCGTCCCTCCTCCGGGCCGCCCCGCAGCCGGACTCTGCCCTGGAAGTGTCTACGAGTTCCCCCTGGAGCTGAGAAAGCCCCGGGCAGCCCGAGCCGGCCCCGGCCCCGTTCCCTGGAGGGGTTCCCCTCGTGCATGGAGTGGCCGGGGCCGCTGCGGGCGGTGCTGGGGCTGCCGGGACGCTCCCCAGCCCCGAGGCCCCGGCTCTGCCCGGTCTCGCAGCGCCCCCGGCCGGGCGAAGCGGCTCCCAGTCAGTCCTGGGTGCCCCCTGGCTGAAGGATGGGCGGGGCCGCCGCCGCCCCGGTGGTACGGAACCGTCACGGGTGGAAAACCCGAGACTGGAAACAGCCCAGAGCCGCCGGGGTCCCGCTGCCCCGGGCGGGAGTTGTAAACCCGGCCCTGCTTGGGCACCCGGAGCGGGAGGGGAAGGGGCCGCAGTGGCCCCGGGACTCAGGGAGCACCTGTCCCCAGGCCCGCCCGGCACATCCCCTGCTCCGAGGGGTCGGGACCCGCTCCCGGAACCAGCCCCGCTCCGCTCGGCGGCCGGTAACAGATCGGGCCCGCCCTCACCGTAGGGACCGCCCAGCGCCGCGGGGTCGTGAGAGGCGGGACCGACGGCTGGCGGGACGGTACCGGGAGAGGCGGGGCCTGGCGCAGGGGCAGGAAGCGGCGATGGCGGTGCGGCGGGGGCCGGAACCGGGACCTGAACCGGGGCTGGCGCTGCCGTTTCTACTGCTGCTGGCGGCGACGGCGGCGCGAGCGGGGGACGCGCGGCAGGAGGAAGCGGTGCGGGCGCTGGCGCGGCGCCTTCTCGGCCCGCGGGCCGCCGCCGTGTCGCTGTCGGTGGACCCGGCGCTGGCGGCTGGCGGGCCTGACATCTACCGGCTGTGGTCGCCTCCCGGCGCCGCCGTGGCCGTCGCCGTAGCGGNGCCGGCCTCTATCGCTACCTGCGAGACTTCTGCGGCTGCCACCTGTCCTGGTCCGGGGCGCAGCTCCGCCTGCCAGACCCGCTGCCGCGGCTGCGGGCCGAGATCCGCGGCGCCGCCCCCGGCAGGTAACGGGGACGCGGGGCCGGGCGCCGCTCACGCCTCGTTAACGCGGGACAAGGCGCTGTTATGTAATGGGGGCGCGGGGGGCCTGGGCTCAGCCTCCGCCGCTCCCGCAGGTACCGGTACTACCAGAACGTCTGCGCCCAGAGCTACTCCTTCGCCTGGTGGGACTGGGCGCGCTGGGAGCGGGAGATCGACTGGATGGCGCTGAGCGGCATCAACCTGGCACCGGCCTTCGCGGGGCAGGAGGCGGTCTGGCAGCGGGTGAGGACCGGGGCCGAGGGGCGGCGGGGACCGGGAGGCTGTCGGAACCGGAACCGACAGGATAGCGCTGGCGGGACCTCTGGAACCGGGAGCCGTGGGACCAGCTGACCCCCAGCGCCTGGCTCAGGTTTATCGTAACCTGGGGCTGAACCAGTCGGAGATCGATAAGTACTTCACTGGCCCCGCATTTCTGGCTTGGAACCGGATGGGGAACCTCCGCCGCTGGGCCGGGCCACTGCCGCCCGCCTGGCACCTCAAGCAGCTCTACCTGCAGGTACCAGGGGCAGCCCTGCCTGCCCGGGGCAAACCCCTGTCACCCCCTGGTCCTCCTGGCCGAGGCTGCCCTGACGGAGCCTCAGGGATCTGCCTGTCCTGCCCCGAGGGGCAGCAGTGCCGGGGGTCCCCTGGCGGGAAGGTGGGGGCTTCTCTCCCTCTGCTCCCTCCCTCCTTCTCTCTCCCAGTACCGGATCGTGGAGCGGATGCGCTCGCTGGGGATGACCGTGGTGCTGCCGGCCTTCGCGGGGCACGTGCCCCAGGGGATCCTTCGGTAGGTGCAATCCCTGCCCTGGGGGCTCAGCCCTGGGCCCTTCCCGGGGGTCTCACCTCCGGCAGCACCTCCCACTGCAGCTTCCCCAGGAGGCTGCCCTGGCCCCGCACGGGCACAGTGGTCCTGTGCTGTTCTTCTCCTGATCCCCATCTCTGCCCTCTGGTGCAGGATCTTCCCACGTGTGAATGCTACTCGCCTGGGGCACTGGAGCCACTTCGACTGCACCTACTCATGTATCTACCTGCTGGACCCAGAGGACCCCATGTTCCAGGTGATCGGGACCCTCTTCCTGAAGGAGCTGATCAAGGAGTTTGGCACAGACCATGTCTATAGTGCAGACACCTTCAACGAGATGACCCCCCTGTCCTCTGACCCTGCCTACCTCTCGAGAGTCAGCAGTGCCGTTTTCAGGTCGATGACAGGAGGTGGGTCAGTGTGTGGTGCTGGCCTCATCACAGGGGTCCAGGTGGGATAGCAGGGGCTGGGGTAGGAGGCTGTGGGCCCCATGCAAGTGCAGAACCCATTGGTGCCAGACCCCCACAATTCCCTTGAGGGGTGTTTGGTGTCCCCAGGGCCTCATGAGACACCTGTGGGCCCTGGAGAGGATCTCACTCAGAGCTCTTCTGTCCTCAGCTGACCCCAAGGCGCTGTGGCTGATGCAGGGCTGGCTCTTCCAGCACCAGCCTGACTTCTGGCAGCCAGCACAGGTGCGGGCCCTGCTGCATGGAGTGCCTCTTGGCAGGATGATTGTTCTCGACCTCTTTGCTGAGTCCAAGCCCGTCTACCAGTGGACAGAGTCCTTCTATGGGCAGCCCTTCATTTGGTGCATGTTGCACAACTTTGGGGGCAACCACGGCCTCTTTGGCACCGTGGAGGCCATCAACCACGGCCCCTTCGCGGCTCGACGCTTCCCCAACTCCACCATGGTGGGCACAGGGCTGGTGCCTGAGGGCATTGAGCAGAATGACATGGTGTATGAGCTGATGAACGAGCTGGGCTGGCGTCAGGAGCCCCTCGACCTGCCCAGCTGGGTGACCCGCTATGCCGAGCGCCGCTACGGTGCCCCAAACGCTGCTGCAGCCAGCGCCTGGCGCCTGCTCCTCCGCAGCGTGTACAACTGCACCGGGGTCTGCGTCAACCACAACCGCAGCCCCCTGGTGCGCCGGCCCTCGCTGCACATGGACACGGAGCTCTGGTACAATGCCAGCGATGTGTATGAAGCCTGGCGCCTGCTGCTGAGCGCTGGCGACGAGCTGGGCTCCAGCCCCACCTTCCTCTACGACCTGGTGGACGTGACGCGGCAGGCGGCCCAGCAGCTGGTCAGCCACTACTACCTGAGCATCCGCCAGGCCTTCCAGAGCCACGATCTGCCAGAGCTGCTGACGGCCGGTGGGGTACTGGTGTACGACCTGCTGCCAGAGCTCGACAGCCTCCTCTCCAGCCACAGCCTCTTCCTCCTCGGCCGCTGGCTGGAGAATGCCCGTGCCATGGCCACCAGCGACCGGGAGGCTGAGCAGTATGAGCTGAACGCCCGGAACCAGATTACGCTCTGGGGGCCCAGCGGGAACATTCTGGACTATGCCAACAAGCAGCTGGGGGGGCTGGTGCTGGACTACTACAGCGTGCGCTGGAGCCTCTTCGTGTCTGTGCTGGTGGAGAGCCTCAACTCGGGCCACCCCTTCCACCAGGACCAGTTCAACCAGGCTGTCTTCCAAGTGGAGAGAGGCTTCATCTACAACAAGAAGCGCTACCCAACTGTGCCAGCTGGGGATACGATGGAGATCTCCAGGAAGCTGTTCCTCAAATACTACCCCAGCGCCCTGTGGCGCAGCTTGGCTGGGCCTGCGTGACTTTGGGTCTGCCTCCGGAGCCTACCCCAGAGAGGGTGGACAGAGCCCCTGCACCCTCCCCCATCTGGGCTCCTGGCCTGATGGCTGTGTTCTGACTGTACTGGAAGAGGGACACGGAGCCCTGGTGGCCCCCAGCCAGCCCGGACCCCTTGCTCCCCCCACATAGGCAGGATGTGCCCCAAGAGGGGCTGGCACATGGACAAGGGGCTGGCAGATGGATGGTGGGGCAGGCTGTGTGCTAGGGACCTATCCTGCACCATGCTTTGTGCTCAGCTCTGCCTAGCTGCCCTGAGCCTGCTCCCAGGAAAGCTGGGCTGCCCAGTGCTCTCAGCTGGAACCTTGGTGGGACACTACAAAGGGACAGGACAAATGTGTCCCTGCTGTGGGGCCTTGGCTGGCAGTGATGGGGGAGAAGCAGACAGGGAGGTGGCAGTGGTCAGGGGGCAGGGTAGTACTGGAGCCCAGTGCCTGTGGGGACGTGGCACTGCATGGCCCGGCCCCACCATTTGTGCCTTCTGTATCGTAAAAGACTTCACAGCATTGCCTGCAGTGTTCCTGGGGCTGTGCTCCCCAGAACAGAGTTTTTGAGGTCTTTTCCACAGCTGGGGCTTGGGCAGAGCCCAGCTGTAGAGAAAATACAGACTCTTCTCCCATGTGTGTCCAACTCCTTTTCCTTGCACAGGACTGTGTGGAATATGGGGCCAGAGGAGCAGCTCAGCCCTGAGCCTGCATAGCAGGAACAACACACTGCCAGACATGTCCTGGCAGCCGGGATGCCTGGCACAGCAAAGTACAGCTGGTGCAGACCCCCAGGGCTGCGCTTCCCCTTCTGCCCCAGAGCCTCCTCTGGCAGGGAGTTCCTGGCTCGGTGGAGTCTTTATCGCAGCACCTGCGCAAGGATCAAGGCACAGAGAGCCCCAGGCATGCGCAGGGAGGTGGGTGGAGGGGCCTTGAGATAAGGCAGCAGACACAACACGGTGGCGTGGGGTGGGGGGGACCCCCTTCCCAGCCCTCTTAAATGGCGTGGCCCCCTTGGCCAGCACGGCCAGCCATGGAGAGAACCACGGTGCTGATCACAGGCTGCTCCTCAGGCATCGGCCTGGGGCTGGCTGCACGCCTGGCAGCCGACACCACTCACCGCTACAAAGGTAAAGGGTCGACGCTGCCCCGTGGGGTCTCTGGGCTGAGCCAGGAGTACCTCACCGAGGGAAAATGGAGCGTGGGGTGGGCTGGGGTTGGTGCTGGCCCTGCAGCTTGGTGGCACTGCTGCCCACGGCCACACTTTCTCCCCAGTTTATGCCACCATGCGTGACCTGACCAAGGGTGAGCGGCTGCTGGAGCGCCTGGGGGGCTGCTGCCCCGACACGCTGGAGGTCCTGCAGCTTGATGTCACTGACCCCTGCTCACTGGCAGCTGCTGCACAGCAGGTGCAGGGACAGCGGCTGGATGTGCTGGGTATGACTCTTCCTGGTGCCCTCAGTGTCCCTCAGGTGGCTCAGGGGACTTCTCTGGGGTCACAACCCTCCCCAGGGCACAGGGAGCAGATGCCAAATCATGGGAGGTGCAGGCAGTCGTATGGCTGGGACACGATGTGTTCAGCGGAGCTGAGGTGCAGTAGATGGATTTGGGGGTGCCAAGGGCCCATCAACAAGGAAAGGCTGCCCCATTTCTGCTTTCTGGCACTTGGTGGCGTGTGGGGCTACAGTGACGGGCTGACTGCTGTGCCTGGCTGACTGCACCATGCCTGGCAGTCTGCAATGCAGGGGTGGGACTGATAGGACCGCTGGAGACCTGCTCCGACCAAGCCATGAAAACTCTCTTCGACGTGAACCTCTTTGGGGCTGTGCGCACCATCCAGGCATTCCTGCCTGCCATGAAGAGCCGCAGGGCCGGGCGGATCATTGTCTCCAGCAGCATTGGGGGTCTGCAAGGTGGGACCCCAGCACCCTGTGGCACAGGGAACCGTGGGGAAGAGCTCTGGTGCTGAGGGTGCTGCTCTACCCCAGGGCTGCCCTTCAATGCTGTGTACTGTGCCAGCAAGTTTGCAGTGGAGGGGCTGTGTGAGAGTCTGGCCATCGTCCTGCGCCCCTTCAACATCTAGTGAGTGCCACGGGTGATGCCACGGGGGCTGATCCTGCCCCCGAGGATGGGGGGAATGCCAGGGTGGGGGTAAGGGTGGCAGCTCATGTGCTCCCTCCCGCAGCCTGACACTGGTGGAGTGCGGGCCCGTCCACACCAGCTTCCTGGCCAACCTGCAGCGCCCCGACCCCGACGGCAGCGAGATGCGGGGCCTGGACGCCGAGACACAGGGGCTGTACCGCCGCTACCTGTGGCACTGTCAGAGCATCTTCCGCGACGCGGCCCAGGAGGTGGAGGAGGTCCTGCCGGTCAGTCACCGCGGGGGCGGGGGTGTCCGTGGGGCCGTGATGGGGACGGCTCTGACCCGTCTGCGGTGCCAGGTGTTCCTGGAGGCCATCGGCAGCCCCTGCCCACCCCTCCGGTGCGCCAGCACCCAGCTCCTCGCCCCGCTCTGGCGCCTGCGGATGAGCAGCCCCGACGGCTCCACGTACGTCCGCGCCATGCACGACTTCGTGTTCGGTGGCAGCGAGGCCGGCGGGGACCAGCCCTGAGCAGAGCCACCACAACTCCGGAACCCGCTGCCATGCGATCCGCCAGCCCGGACCGGTCGCGTGCTCGGTCCCGNGCTCGTCCCCGCCGTGTCCCCAATAAAGCCCATTGCAGCAGCACGGTTCCGGCTCCGTCCCTCTCACGCCGCGGTCCCGCGGATCCCCTGGGCTCGTTCCGCCCCTGAGGTGCGGGTGGGGCTGCGCTGCGGCCGGGCCTGGCGGTCTCCTCCCCCCGCGGGCGGAGCCGCCCGAGAGGCGGTGCGGTTCCGCTCCCGTTCCGGTCGGCGGCGCTTCCGGCGGGGCGATGCCGCCCTTCGCCTCGGGGCTGCTGGTGCTGACGGCGCCGCTGCCCGCGCTGCCCCGGCGGGCGGC
>VZTR01020059.1:21270-38431 GCA_013400775.1 Chaetops frenatus | reverse complement strand
GCGAGGACACCGCCGGAGACGCCGCGGGGGACCCACAGGGGGACCCCGAGCAGGATCCTGACGCGACGCTGCCCGAATTCTTGGACGTGGCGGTTGGCGGCACCTTCGACCGACTCCACGGCGCCCACCGGCTCCTGCTCAGCGCCTGCTGCCTCCTGGCCCGGCGGCGGCTCCTGGCCGGGGTGGCCGACGGAGACCTGCTCCGCCGTGAGTCCGGGGCGGCCGTGGCACTTCGTAGGGACGAGGGGTCAGCCCCGTCCTCCCCGGGGCAGGGCAGTGGTCTGGGGGCCCGCTGACACGTGAAGCCACCCACTCAAGGCGGTGCCATCCAGGCAGAGCGTCAGTGGGGATCCAGTGGGGACCTGGTGTCCTGTCCACAACCAGCGAGGTGTACAGGTGCAGCGAGGGCAAGGGGAGGGGGAGGCAGCGTTCAAAGTCCCAGCTGGGTGTTTTCTGCCATCTCCTGGTCTTGCTTTTCCATCACTCTTCTGCTTCTCCGCCCTCCTGGCACCCGGCAGACAAGGTCCTGCCGGAGCTGATCGAGCCGTACGAGCTGCGGGCGGCGAAGCTGCGCGAGTTCTTGGAGGACGTGAAGCCCTCGCTGTGCTACGACATCGTGCCTCTGGCCGACCCCTTCGGCCCCTCAGTCACAGACCCCGACTTGCAGTGCCTGGTGGTCAGTGAGGAGACCCGCCGGGGAGGGGAGGCCGTGAACAAGAAGAGACTTGAAAACGTAATTCCCATGCTGGAGCCCGGTGGGCTCCCTCTGCCCACCCTCTCGCCCTGCCTGATGCTGCCTGAGGGCAAATTTGGTCTTGATTCGCCCCTTCCCTCTGCTCCATTCTCATGGCTGACAGCCTTCGGGGCTCCCTTCTCTCATCAGGGGCTCCCCGAGCTGGCTCTCCATGAAATCCAATTGATGAAGGACCCCGACCACAGTCAGAACGAGGAAGAGAAGATCAGCTCCTCCAGCCTCCGGCAGAGGCTGCTGGGGACTCTGCTGCAGCCCCCAAGGGTGAGAGGGGCCTGCAGAGCCACAGCTGCAATGGGAGTGGTGTGCCTGGGAGGAGGGGTGGGAGTCTCAGGAGTCAAAGTTTGGAAAGGCTTCCTGCTGCTCTGCAGGCCAGGGCCTTTCATGGCCATCTCCAGGCCAGGGTGTCAGGATCCTTCTCCAGCAAAGCCCAGCTCTCCATCTGCTGCCATGGCTTTCCTCTTTCCCTTAGCAAGACCCGGCTTTGCCACTGCACCCGTATGTGATTGGCCTGACTGGGGGCACTGGGAGTGGGAAGACCTCCATTGCCAAACTCCTGGGGCACCTGGGTGCGTTCATCATCGACGCCGACAAGCTGGGCCATGCTGTCTATGTCCCCGGTGGCCCGGCCTACGAGCGCGTGCTGGCGGCCTTTGGGGCAGGTAGAGTCTCTGAAAGCTGCAAGGAAGAAGAAGGGGAGGGAGGGGTGTCCCAGAGAGCCCTGGTCCGTGCCCCCCTCCCACCCCATGGGTTTCGGGGTCCCCAGGTGTTGTGTGTCCCATGTCAGAGCTGCTGGTGAGGAAGGATGAACCAGGCTGCTGTTTGCCTGGAAGAAGTTCTTCCCTGTCCTTTTCAGGAGTCAGGTGAAGAGCTACCAGGTTAGGTGTTACAGCTGTTTTCTGCATGCTGTTAAGAGCCCTGTGCCAAAGCCCTTTCCCCAACCGAGGCTTACCACAGGGATGGGAGTTGTCCCTCCCAAACCTGTTGTGCTTCTGCCTTGCAGAGATCCTGAACAAAGATGGAACGATTAACAGGAAAGTCCTTGGGGCCAAAGTGTTTGGAAACCAGGTAAAAGCAGGCTTATTGTAAATACTTAATCCTGTAAGTGGGGGTCGTTCTCCTTTGTGCCAGCGGTTTTTAGTTTTCAGTCCTTTAAGATGATGGATGACAACTTCATGGCTGTATTTCCTGACAGTGGCATGGGCACAGGGTGGGACAGATCACATCTCTGCAGCTGAAGCAGCAGCTATGCTGGATGCATTCATCTCGCCCTGCAGCTGTTGCTGCCTCCCTGTTCCCATCCCTGTTCCCATTGCCATCCCCGTCTCCTCTATACCATGCTCTTCCTTCACCCAGCTCAGAGCAACAGACCTTACATACACAGATCCAGTGGTCTCTGCCCCGTGTACCCAGGGGGGCTCAGTGGCACCAAGCCTTTACAGGTGCTCAGCTGCAGCCTCGGGCCAAGGTGGAGGCAGCTCAAGGGGTTCCCCGCATGGACAGGTCTTGTGTGGACCTGCTGCATGGGGAGTCTGCTGTGCTGTGGGGCAAAGCATCTCTCACAGCACAGACTGGGGTCTCTGCTAATGGCAGGGCCCTAATGGCAGGACAAGGAGAATAACAGGAAAAAACACCCCAGCCCTGGCAGCAGGAATAGGAGCCTCTGGCCAGTGTGAAAGCTTTCCTTACTGGTGCTTGGTGATGGGCCGGACCCACCTCCCCATCTTCAGTGGGGCCTTCCTGGGTGTCCCCTGACTGCTTACACCCCCACTCTCCTGGGCTACCCAGGGCTTCTGAGAGCAAGGGACCGAATCTCAAATCCCACCGTGGTCCTTTCTAGGAACAGCTGAAGAGCCTGACGGACATTGTGTGGCCTGAAATAGCCCAGATGGCAAAGGAGAGGGTCAAGGAGGCTGATGCTCAAGGTAACAGGGGCAGCTCTGTGGCAGCCTCAGCTCAGCAGTGAAGCATCTGCACCACAGGAAGGTGGGACTGAGCCCAGGCTGAGGAGTGCCCTTGTTCTGCAGGAAAGGCCGTGTGTGTGCTGGATGCTGCTGTGCTGCTAGAGGCTGGCTGGCAGGACATGGTCCACGAGGTGTGGACAGCCATCATCCCGGAGGAGGAGGTGGGCCATGCCCTGGGGCCCTCCCTTGCTGCCGGGACTGGTCCTCAGCCTCCCCCCAAGCACCTGAGTGTCCCCTGCGTCCCTGCCAGGCTGTGAGGCGCATCGTGGCCAGGGATGGGCTGACTGAGGAGGCTGCTCGCCGTCGGCTGCGGAGCCAGATGACCAACAGGCAGCGGGTAGAGCAGTCACAGGTGGTGCTCTGCACCCTCTGGGAGCCGGACATCACCCGCCAGCAGGTGAGCCTGGGGCTGCTGCAGCACCAGGGGTGTTCTGGGTGACTGTGACAGGAACTGGGGGCTCAGTGCTACGCTCAGGCCGTGCCTGGTGTGCCTGGGTGAGCTGCTCACCATCGAGGCTGCCTCTGGACACGGCCGCAAGGGGTGAATTTGGGGATGTAAATTCAGCCAGGAAGAGGCGAGGGACTGGCGTGTGACGCTCCTGCCTGGAGCCGAGGCGCCGCTCACCTTGTCCCTGGGCTCTGAGGTGGCGCCCCGGACGGTTCTCTGGCAGGTGCAGAAGGCCTGGGACCTGCTGCAGCAGCGCCTGAGCCGGGAGCCCGGCCCGTGAGGGACCGTGTCCTGCCACCGCTGCACGCGATGAGCCGGCGGATGGAGCAGCGTGGGACCGAGACCATCGGCCCCGTCCAGCTCCGGCCAGGGTCCGGGGCGTCCTGCCCGCCCCCGGTGAGGGGGAGCCCTGAAGGGCTGATCCCGCTGGGTGACAGTAAAGAGGCTGCTCCCGCAGTGCGTGTCCGTGCGGCGGTCCCGTCCCCTCGCCCGTCCCCACAGGGGCTCGGTGGCCCTCCCCGCTCCCGTTCTGGCCCCGGCCCCGGCCCCGCGGGGCTCGGTGTGGGACTCCCGGTGCCCAGAGAGATCCGCCGGCCAGGTGACGTCATGCCCGTGGCGTCACGCGCTGGCGGACGCTCCGGCTGGGGNGGAGCCGCCGGGCGCCGCAGCCGAGGACTCGTGGGGGAAGGTGGGGCCGGGATCGGGCCGGGCCGGGCCGCCGCGTGTCGCAGGGGCGCAGGGCGCCGCGCCGGGACGGGGCTCATGGTGGTCGGGTGGGGTGAGCGCCGGGCTGGGGCTGCTGGGGCGGGGAGCGCACACGAGTCAGTGCCGGGGCGAGGGGCGGTGCCCAGCGGAGCCGCAGCTCCGGGGTGGCGGGTGGCCCTTGGGCCGACCAAGCTCCTGGGGGCTGGGGGGCTCCGGGACGCGGCCGCGGTCGCCGCCCCAGCTCCTCTGACGTGTCTCCTCCGCCCGCCGGCCCCGCGCAGGTGGACGCGGCCTACGGCGACAATGGCCTGGACTCCGGTAGGTGCCCGGGCGGCGCCCGGCCCGCACCAACCCCCGCTCGTGGGTGGCAGCGGCTGCCCGGGGACGCCCCTCACACGTCCCTGCGCCCGGTCACACCCCGCGTTGGGCACTCACCCCGGAACACTCTCGTTTCCAGCACTCTTCATGGAAAATGCCCGGAAAGGCAGCATAGTGTCCCGAGCCAACAGCATCGGCTCCACCAGTGCCTCTTCTGTCCCCAACACAGGTGGGGTTTGTTCTCCATGACCGGGTGTTTCTGCTCGCTGGGGAATCTGGCACCTGCCGGGCTCCAGGTTTGCCCTGGACCGAGGGAGTGAGCGTGGCTGGGCAGGATTCCTATCCTGAGGAGAAAGAGGAGGAGGATGGTGGTGGGAACAGCATCAGCGTCTTGGGGTTTCCAGCAGGGTTTGGAGTCCAGAATCATTCTGGTTTTGATACCTTCCCAAGGGAGCTGCCAGCATCTGCCCAGCTCCCCAGGGAGAGGGAAAGGCTTGCCGGGGCCCCTTGGAAAGCTTTTCTTTGGCCCTGCCTGCTGTAGCTTACTGGGGTAGGGGCTGTGCTGGGCCTGGCTGCAGCTGTAGTGGTCCCTTGAGCTGTCTTGTGCCCCTCCTCGTGCCTCTGCCTGCCCACCCCCAGCCACACTCTGTCCCCTCAGACGATGAGGACAGTGACTACCATCAGGAGCCCTACAAGGAGTCGTACAAGGACCAGCGCCGCCGGGCACGCACCCAGGCTGAGCAGAAGCGCCGAGATGCCATCAAGGTGAGGTGAGAGGCAGTGCTGGAGCGCTGCTCCCAGGCTGCTCCAGCACCTGGCTCTTCCAGCACTTCTCTGTTTTGCTGCTGGATCTGCCCTCCCTGCATATCTGTGTGCTGGGGGCTGCCCTGGCTCTGATGGGCTGTGTTGTGGGAGCTGGGTGTGGATGGACCTGGTCTCACAAGATGAGCCCACACTCTGTGGCTCTACTTCCCTGCAGAAAGGCTACAATGACTTGCAGGCCATTGTCCCCACCTGTGAGCAGCAGGATTTCTCCATTGGCTCACAGAAGCTGAGCAAGGCCATCGTCCTCCAGAAGAGTGAGTCCTAGGGGTGGGAGGGAAGGAGGTGCTGGGTTTGGTGCCCCAAACCTCCTCCCTGGAGTGGTGCAGGGCAAAGTTCAGCACCTTAGAACCTTCTGGTGTAATGAGGCTCTGGGGAGCTCAGGTGCTGCTCACCTGCACTCACCTTCCCCAGGGGAACTGGGTCAGTGGCAGCTGATGGTGCCCTGGCTCAGGCACCTCCTGTGGGGATCTCAGGGGCCCATGTGTGCTCCCAAATCCTCACTCTGTGTTTCCATGCTCAGCCATCGACTACATCCAGTTCCTGCACAAGGAAAAGAAAAAGCAGGAGGAGGAAGTTTCTACCCTCAGGAAAGATGTGATGGCCTTGAAGATCATGAAAGTGTAAGGGAAGCGCTGTCGGGGTCATGCCCTCTACTTCCTGTTCCCTCACATCCTTGCAGGGTTCTGCAGTGGTTCTCCATCTGGGGACAGGCCTGGAGCTTGGAACCAGGAGCTGGAGCTGGGTGTGGGAATTCAGAGCTGGGAGCAGGAGCTGGATGTGGGAGCTGGGAGTGGCAGCTCAGAGTCAAGTGTGGAGGCCTCACTGCTGAACTTGGTGTGCTGTGTTTGTTTCAGGAACTATGAGCAGATTGTGAAAGCTCATCAGGACAACCCAAACGAGGGGAAGAACCAGGTCTCTGATGAGGTGAAGTTCAATGTTTTCCAAGGCATCATGGACTCCCTGTTCCAGTCGTTCAATGCCTCAGTCTCTGTAACGAGTTTTCAGGAGCTCTCAGCGTGTGTCTTCAGCTGGATTGAGGAGCACTGCAAGCCCCAGGTGAATGCAGGGCTGCAGGGGGCTGGTGCCATGGCCAAGGGGACGGAGACCGTGGCACAGGGGTGCCTGTTCCTCCCCAGACCAACTGACCATGTCCCCTTTATGCTGCAGACGCTGCAGGACATTGTCATCGGGGTCCTGCACAAGGTGAAGAGCCAGCTCTACTGAGCCTCCCACGCCACTTCTGCACCCGTGGGGATGGGGCACTTCCTGCCCAGGGGCCTGGGTGCCACGCACCACCCTGGGCCCTCTCCCTCGTGGCTGTTTTTAAGGTTCTCTGAATTATTTATTGTATTCCTTCTGAAGCCCAACGGTGGCCGTGCAGACACTGCTGCTCCACTCAGTGCCACCCAGTCTTTATTGGGACTAGGCAGGAGGGGAGGGAAGGGTGGTGTGGAGCAGAAGGTGGGAGGCAGAGTCTCTGGCTCAGGCAGTGCCATGGGGTTGCCTGTGCCACTGACTCTCCTTGGAGAGCTGATCCCAGAGCAGCTCCATCCTGTGCCTGAGCCCTCAGGCTTGTGACAACCCTGCTCTCCCCAGGGTGGGGAAATGTGATAGGTGCATACTAAAAACAATGGGTTTCTGGTATAGCAGTAGGAACTGGTTTTCCTTGATCCACTGGGTTGTCCCCTGCCCCTCTGAAGCACCAGTTTTGAGTCAGCTGTTGTGTTTCAGGGGAGCCTGGCAGCAGGTTGAGCCCATCAAGAGCTGGGAGCTGTGGCCCTGGCAGCACATGCTAGGGCCCTGATGAACCCCAAGTGCTGCTGCAGCCGTGGGTCCCTGGGAAGGAACCCAGGAAATTCCTGCGAGTGCTGGAACATATCTCCTTTTCTGTGGCCATAATGCACAGGAAAATTCTGCAGCTGCAGCACAGCACGGCCACATGCACTTGCTGCTCCTCAGAACTCTTATACACAGACACATATATGACCAGCCTCGATTGGATTTTTATATTTGTAAATTTTGAAATGGTCCCAGAGTGCTGCCTATGCCAGCTGTCCAAGCAGCTACTCTCAGGGACATGTTTGACCCTGTCCCACGCCCAGTTTGGGTCTCAGCTCTGCCTGGGTGAGGGCTGGTCACTGTCCAGAGTGATGGGACCAGGGTGCTGCCAGCAGCAGGCAGGGTTTATTCTCCATAACCATGTTTGTGGTCCTGCTCCAGGGGCACATCCAGGGAATGTTTATTTCAGGAAGTTTTTCCAGCACTGAGGAGGGAGCACTGCCTCCTACCTTGGGAAGAGGATGTGGAATTTTACAGACCTCACATGAAAGTGATGTATTTTTCTATTGTGAAAAGTAATTAAATAAATTTTGCTGAATGTTTTAATGTTTTTTTCTGGAGCTGTGCCCTAGAGCTGGTAGTTTCCAGAAGCCCATTCCAGCCCCTGTGGCTCAGGTTACCCTCTCCTGGCTCCTGCCCTCCCCACCCGTCAGGACCCAAACGCTGCCCTGACACCCTCTGAAGAGACAAACACCACAGGGATGTGCAGCTGAACCAAAATCCTGGTGTTTAATGGATCATACTCTCATGCAACCACTCAGGCACACAGCAGGAAAGCTAGAACACATAGAGAGCTCTGCAGCACAGACAGTCCCTCGCTCCCTTTCCTTACCAAAACACCAGGACACGGCACCAGTGCCGCTACATGTGCCCTCAGCCACATCAGAGCCAAGCCAGGCAGCTCCGTGCACTGTGGGACAGGAAAAAATGACATTCCACTGCAAGGAGAGGGCCCAGTGCTAAGTTATTCCTACCCACCACCCTTCCAACTCCAAAACATTTTAAAACAAAAGCCTACACAGGACAAGCCCCAGTCCTGCAAAAAGAGAAAAAACGCAACAACCAAGTTTCAGAGGCAGCTCTGCAGCAGCTTCTCCCCAGAACAGAGGCTCCCCCAGCACCTCATGTAGTCGCTGGCAGCACGGCACCGTGGTCCTCGTCCGTCTCTATCCCAACCTCCTCCTGCACAGCACCGAGCAGGTTGGAACAGGCTTAGATTCTGGCTCAGCAGCCCTGGGTAGGGCCCAGCCTGGGTACTTACAAAGAATTGCTTCTTGCTCTTGGGATACCCCTCCAGGATGGCATCCAGCAGCTCGGTGGCCTGGCGAGACAGGGCGTGTGAGGGCTGTGGGCAGCAGTCCCGGCGGGGTGGTCACCGCCCAGCCGCACCACAGCCGCTACCATGCGCTTCCTCCGGCGCCACTCCCGGCGGTACAGCTGCTGCTCCCGGCACACCTGCCAACAGCACCGGGTCAGAGCCGCCCCGCGGCCTCTGCAGGGGAATGTGCAAGGGATCCTGGCAGAGACCCAGCCCAGACTGGCCCCGGCTTCAGAGAGAACAGCTGTTCACCTTCTCTTTTTCCTCTGGAGTCACATGGTTAGTAGCGGACTTCATCCTCTCCAGTTTTTCCACGTAACTGGCACAGTCCTTCCTCAGTGCCTCGATCTCCCTGGCAATCTCAGGGGTTGTCATGGAGCCGGTCAAGTCCTTCAGCTCTGGGAAGGCGGCACCGATCACCGGCCGGGCTGCCAGCCGGCACCGGGGCACAGCTGCCCGTGGCCTGGGGGACCCCGCAGTGGCTCGGGGCTGTCCGGCCGGGCTCACTCACCCGCCTCCATCTGCCGGCAGCTCTGCTGCAGCGCTTGCAGCTGGGCGGAGCGCGCGGCAATTTCCCCGTCCAGCCCACGGAGCTCGGCATCGCTGGCGGCCGGGAGCTGCTCCTGCGGGGAGCGCTGGGTCAGGGCTGCGGGGTAAGCGGGGCCAGCGGGCGGCGGCGGCGGCCGGGGCTCACCTGGTCAGCGAAGTAGATTTTCTGCTTCCCGTAGACCTTCTCGCGCACGCGGCCCTGCTGCGCCAGCTGCTCCAGTGCCTTCACCACGGCCTGCGGGACGCGGCGTCAGCCGGGCCCGGACCCGGGCCCACCCCGCTCCACCCCGGCCCTGCTCACCGCCTTGCCCAGCCCGTGCTCCCGCTGCAGGTTCCCGAAGGCATCCTGGGCGCTGTACGGGCGGTTCTGCTCCCGCAGGTACCGCAGCAGGACAGCGGCGGCGCCTCCTGCGGGACCAGCCCCGGTCACCGCGGCCTCCCTGGGCCGCAGAGGCCGCGCGGTGCTCCCCCGCCACTGCCACACTCACCGCCCGCCGCGGCATCGCGGCCTTTGCTCATCCCGCGGCCCCGGCCCTCCAACCCCGCTCCGTTCCCGGTTGGCGCCGTTCGCGCACTTCCGGCGCGCGGCCTGCTCCACTGTGATTGGCGGGGGCACCGTGCGCCGCCCGGTACCGGCCCGCCCCCGCGGGAATGGGCCCGCGCGCAGCTCGCGGCGGGAGCGGGTCGGGTCCGAGCCCGAGCCCCTGGACAGGCACTCAGCGACCGGAACCGGCGCTTCCGCCGCGGGGTGAGAAGCGCAGCCCCCTCACCCCTCCACCTCTGCACCGGCCGCGGACAGCGAAGGGGCTCGAGCCCATGTGGAACAACCCGATACCGACCTCCCCTTCCCTGCTGAGGCCGCCCCCCTCTCCCCCGACCTCAGCCCCGGCACGGCCGAGGCAGTCGGATAGGCAGAGTGAGACAAAGAGCAGCCCGTAACGGGGTCCCTGACCAGGTACGTTGTTGGCTGCACAAACGCGATCAGAACCGGGTCTATGGCTTAGGAACAGTAGTGGGGGCGCTCGGTGGGCAGAGAGGGGGTGGCTCCCCCCGGGGGCTGCTGGTTTGTTCACAGGACCGCGGCAGGCGCGAGCTCCTCAGTCACTGGCGGTCTGGGCTGCTGTCCCGGTCCGCTTCCCACTGCTGGGCTCCGCCTGCTCAAGGCTGGAGGCAGCAGGGTGGGCCCAGGTGACACACACCGCCCTGTAAGCCCTGCTCCACCTCCTCCTTCCTCCAGGAAAGCTGCCGGGGGACGCGCAGCCTCGGCCCTGCCCACAGGAATGCACTGGAGCAGCACAGGAGTTTCTAGCAAAGTGTTAGTTGGCTGTTAACAAAAGCTGCTAAGGTTCAGAAAAGCAACACAAGAGCAGGGGCTACACGTGGATGTTCTTGCAGGTGGTCTGGTGGTTACAGCAGGTGTCTTATTGCCATTGAGCTCTTACAAAACAGCATCACAAGGAGCTGGAGCCGAGGGAGCAGCCAGTGCAAGGAAAACATTGTGGCTGCCCAACATCCACAATGGAGCAAGGGGCTTGGTTCCACCTGGAGTTGGATATTGCTGGGAGAGAAGACTTGGATTTGTGCACGTATTATTAGGAGTGGGGAACAGCTGTCTGAGACTGAACAGCATTGAGTCCCAGACACCACGTCTGAGGGGCTCTGTCCTGTTCCCCTGGTTACACATCAGCGCCAGAACTCAGTGCACTCTTGTCCCTGGCGATGCTGTCAGTCCCACTGGGCTTGAGAGCTGCAGACACCAGATTCATTGTCTCAGAGAAAGTTTGGAGTAGGCAGCATCCTGTCAGACAGTGCAGGGTGATTGTGGAGCTATCCCATCAATGCCTCTTCCCTAGAGATTGCCAAGTGTCCTTTATTTCAAAATCCAAGTGAGGCTACAGAGTCACAAGCCACAGTGGTGTACCCAGCCAGGACTCGCTGTCACATCACCCAGACTCACAGGAGACGATTGAGAGAACTGTGCAAGGCTTTTCCTTCTAGGATTCCCTCCATGATGCACAATAGAAAACCAGAGGGAAGTGACAGGATGGTTTACTGGCCCCGGGAGCCAGCGGGATCCAGCTGGTTCAGCTCAGACTGATCCAGCAGTTCAAAGTCATCCCCTTCGGCGTCAGTGTCCAAGTCTGAACTGGCCGCTCTGAGATGAGTCTTTGCCCCTCTCTGGGGATTGGTGCTGCGTGAGGAGCCTGCCTGGGGGGCTCCTGACAGTGCCAGCTGGATCATGCCCCTGGTGACAAAGCCAGCGATGTTGTTGGTGAGATTGTGCACCGATGGCAGTGTGCCAAATTCATCCTGCTCGTATGGGAGCTGCAGATCCTCTGTCCCTTGTGGGCGGTACGCCAGGCTCGGGATCCCAATGCTGGTGTCATCCTCATCATCTATGCAGGTTGCTTCTGGGTTTATGGAAGGGAAGTCAGGGAGATCCCTGGCAAAAGATTCTTCTGGGTCACTGTGACCATCCAGATCTGGAAGAGGAGAAAGTGCTGTAATTGCTGGCACCTACCCAGCACCCACAGGCCCAAGCAGGAGCTGGGCCAGCCCCTCCCCTAGACGGGCTGTTGGGAGCTCATAGGCCACACTCCCTTCAGCCTCTCCCTGCCCCCATCCCAGCTGTTCAGACCCCATTGACCTCCCAGCTCACTCGCAAGGAATGCTGGTGCTGAAGCAGCTACCAGCTAGAGGGGAGCACCAGCACCCACAGCCAGACTGGCAGGGCTGGATCTGCCTTTGCAGAGCTGCAGCCCTTGCTCCACTCAAGCACCATAGGAATGAAGGAGGAAGCTTCAGTTTTGAACAGAACAGGCAGTTGCAGCTCATTTCCAGCAGCAAGGCTGACATCAAACAGCCAGACTTCAATGACAGGAGGTAACACATCTTCCCTCTGACCCATCACACTGGTGCCTGCTTGGCATTCCACACCTTCCAGAAGCTGCCTGTTTCCTCTCACCTTCTGATCCCTCTGTCAGGGGTGTCTGGCCCCTTGAAAGGTTAAACATCCCATTTTCAGTATAGGAAACCTCAGCATCTGAATGCTCTGAATCAGAGATGGTCAGTTCCTTGGCGACCAGGGAGTCATCCAGCTGTGAAACACAAGATTAAATTGAAAACATCAGCACTAGAAAGCTTATCCCTGTGTCTCATGACAAAACAGGTGATGGAGTGGCCTCCAGCAAAACCTGGCCCTCACAGGAGACTGGTACCTGAGGCTCATTCACATTTACTGCAGTCTAGGAGACTGCAGCTGGCACGAGCAGCTCTGGACATTCTTTAGTGGGACAGAATGGAGAAGATCTATCTGAAAGGAGAGTGTCCTCATCTGCTCTCCCTTCACTCTCAGCTACACTGTGCTGACACACAGGAGACACTGCATGGCCCCACAGTGTGGTTTGCTCTTTCCAGCTGAGCTCTTCCCTCTCCCAGAGGCTCTGTTACCTTGGGGCAGAACGCAGCCAGCTCCTCTTCGCTGTCACTCCCATCATCTGCGGCCTCCTGGCCAAGGGCCCGGCCCCGCACTGTTAGAAACCAGACACAAAGCTGTTACTGCTGCTGGGACAGGGCTCTGTGCAGGACCAGAAAACCCCAAACTGAACATAAGAGAGCAGAGCCAGCTCTGTTCCACAGCAGAGCCATGATCATTTCTGACTATGGCTGTAGCAGGTTTTTTTTCTGAGATGAACATGTTTAGAACTTCCTTGCACAGAGCCTTTCCTCCTTTTTCCGTTATAGAGAACACACAGTTCTGGCAGCCGGGAGAACTGGAGCAGCTCAGTGCTGTGAAAAGCCCACAGCTGCTGCTTCCTAGGAGATGGCTGCAGAGGCAGAGCTGCCTCTCTCTTCCCAAGGCAGTTCCAAGAATCTGCCGTGCCAGACACGCAGCCCTACCGCCCACCAAGGCCGGAGCCTCTGTTCACAGCCCGTTTCAGGTACCAAAGATCAAGGTGTGAAGCGCTGGGGCACAGAACTCACGCTGCCTCTCGCGCTGCCTCGCCGTCACGTATCCCCGGATGCTGAAGTCCAGGCGCCGCAGCAGCGGCTCCAGCCGCAGGTACACGCGCTGCCCCAGCCTGTGGTACACGGCGAGGGGCCACAGCAGGACCAGGAGCACTGCAGTGAGTGGGGACGTGGGTTAGAAGCTTGTGCAGGATGCTGCTTGGCAAACATCCCGCCCGTTTTGTGATGCAGCACAACACACACAGCACAGCAGATCTGAGCACTGAGGGCAATGCTGTGGGAGGCTGTTGGCACCTGTTCTGTCACCTCTGACGATTTAACAAAATCGAGAGGCCGATCTGTTTGTGCTCAGATCTATGGTTACTAAGCACTCAAACATGTTCTCTTCCAGACCAGACTTCAAGTCCTGGTAAGGAACAACCTCATTCCTGGCAAAATGTATTATTTTAAATTTTAAAGCCATTCACACAAGCTTTCCTTTTGAGCCCCATTCCTCAGACATTCAGCACCCACTCATCTCTTTCCACATGGAAGTCTGTATTGGCATAGAGATTTACTTACACAGCAAGTATGAGAGCAAGAGCCCAGGGATATACCTGCCCAGGACAGCCAGGAAAGTGAACGCTCCACACACTAGAAGGCAAAACTGAAGAGATGGGAGACAGTGAGTTTCCAGGGTTAAGCAGTACGTTCAATCACTTCTTAACCACCTCAGTCTCTGCAAATTCTGGGTCAAGTCATTGTTCCAAAGGGGGTGAAGCCCTCACAGCGTCCAAGCACCTACTCCAGCATGGGCACAGACACAGAGGTATCTGCCCTCAGAGCCACAGACAGCTGAGACCTCCTGCCTCAGGGCAAGAGGAGCTTCCCAAAGCAAGGACACCAACAGCAAGGAAGATGCTAAACAAGAGAGCTATTCAAGGTGAAGAGGACAAGGACAGTGTCACTGTGCTACAGGTTTCTCTTTCCATAAACTCAAAGAAGAAAGAAAAAGTTTGACACACTTTCTCAAACTGTTAAAACCCATTGAGGAGACAAGTTTGACAGACACTTGAAAAGTCACAAACCTATAGAAGGAGCAGCCACGTTCCCACTTCAGTGGTGCAATCCACACACTGACATTCACTTTCTCCTTCCTCCTCCACAACCTGATTATTCTGCTTGTGCCTGCCATTCTTCCCCACCACTTAATAGACTAGAATAGAGTGTTGTGGGAGACCTGCCATCCAGGAACGTGTTCAGCCAGTGCTGGATGCCAGCACAGGAGGATCCTCGTGGTCAGCAGAGGCTCCACAACAAACAGGTTATTTCTGAAGACTGGACATTGTTACCTTGCCAGGACTTTGCCTCTTGAAAATGAAGAGATTACTTAAGAAGTTGGTCCCAGTCACCCATCCTTCAGCCAAATGATGACAGAGCTCTGGCACTCCGAGCAGCCGAGGGTGGACGTATCCCCAGCTGCAGTGAAGGCAGAATTTGGGAAGAGATATTGCTGCATCAGTGTCAGGGTTGAAGTCCCTTGTTACAAATACTTGTCTCAATGCTTCCTTCTGTTCCCACCCAGCACAGAGCTCTAGAGATGAGGGTCACCTGCCCTCCAAGCAGTGCTCTGCCCAAAGCAGTTTATCTACAGCCCCTCTAGCAGCATCCTGGTGCTCCCACAGCAGCTGAAGAGCAGCAATTTCAGTCAATGGCCTGGACTAGTTTCCATGCTGCTGGAGAGAGTGTGCAGTGCAGAGGCAAATCAAGTGAATCCATTAACTTTTCCTGTGTTTATTTGGTCAACTGCAGCCTCCAAGTGTTCAGCATGAGGTCTAGAAGCAGCCTTGCACCTCACTTCGTATAGTCAGTTACTCTGGAGGCCTTGAATTGGTCAGTTTTGTTAGTGGTACTTAACTGCTAGTCACGAGTACCTGAAGGTTAGAAAGAGCAATTCCTTTTGTGCTTGGGCCTCTTAAAAAAGATTAATAAAGACAATTGTCCTTTGGCACCAGCTGAGGTGATTTAACCAGGAGCTGACATCCAGCACAGCCTGGCAGTGGTGGCAGGAAGGCGTGCCCAGAGAGGCAGGTGTGAGCAGTGAGGCAACACCTCAGCATTTCTCAACCCATTATTAATGCTGCAGTCAGATCATAACTATGCAGGAACAACTGCTGGAACAGGCTTGTTAAATATTCCCTATCAAGTCTCAGAAGACTTCATTAATTGCCACAGAAATGCTGTTTTCCTGCTATTGGAGGCCCGTACAGGAGGAATTGCTCTGAAGGCAGCACCTCTAACTTCAGGCAGGGAATCAAGCAAATGTATCCGGAGGCTGATATGAAGGCAAAGTATAATAAAATGGCTTGGGCAAGTCAAAAACTTCTCAGGACCACCTGACTGCATCTGGGTCTCCATCTGCCCTCTGTTGAGCAGCTCCCAGCTCCCCGCTCCCTTCTCCCCCTCCTCCTCCTCCAAAGGAGCCAACATCCCAAGCATGTACAGGTAACAACACAGTATCACAGCAAAGTACCACAGCAGACGAGTCAATTAGTTTCCTACCTCTCATTGTCTAATTCATCAGGTCTTGCCACTAAAATATTAAGAACAGACACTACATTAGTTGCAAGGAATTCGCCATGGGAATGCTTAGCTGTTGGGATTTAAGTAAAGCTTTAATGAGCTGGGGAACACCTGGAAAATACATTAACTGTAATTACAGGATGGAGAAGCATCGCTCCATAACAAATCTCGAGTGTGTACGTGTGAGAGTACAGGACTGCAAGAGTCTCCTGGTTGCTCCTCGGTGTTTGTTGGACACAAGAGGCTGCCCACTTCCCTCTCCCCAGCTCCCTGCACACACCAGCTGGGGAGAAGGAGCAGCCTGCAGACTGGAGGTATCAGGGATTTAAGTCTTTTGATACTTTCCCACCCAGGCTGGGACTTGAAAGGGATGTACCAGCCACCCTGAGAGATCAAATCAGAAGGAGCTGGACAGACACTGTCTCCTAAGAAGGAGCCTGAGCCAAGCTTTGAAACCGAGGAAAGCTTTAATGTCTTCCCAGGAACTACAGAGAACACGGATTGATGCGGAAAGCTGGGAGCTGAACTTGCTGGTTAGTCAGGGAACCAGCCTTGGGAACATGCAGACCCTCACACTGCTCCAAACTAACCTGTCCATGCAAAGCCAAGGGACCCCCGAGCTGCTTGGAATGGGGGGTGTTCATCAGTGTATTAGTGTCACAAAGGAGGGACACAACTGCTTTGATTACTGAAAGCTGAAAACTAACTTCATCACAGCCGTTCAGATGCCTCTTCTCCCAAAGAAATCTCTGATCAACAGCAAGGTTGGGACTTGTCTTCATCCTAAACTGGATTATTATGGATTCTGAGGAGGAATCCAGACAAGTTCCACATATACTTCAGTTTCTCACTCTGGTACTGAATGCTCAGAAAGTGAATCACTGTCTCAAACCTGCACTAGGTCACGTACACCCTGTGGTTCAGGATTACAAGATAAACACCAGTGTCACAAGCACAAAAAGGACTTGTGTTTACACAGGTTAGAATTTTCCAGCTCCAGAAAGAGCATGAGCATGCCTGCAGTAATCTTGCCGGCTTCTAGACCCTTAGAGCAAAAGGCCCAGGTTTTAACAATGCAACTGCAGGCAGTGCAGAGCCTGTACTCGTCAGGCTGGAAACGGGGCTTGATTTGCTGCTATGAGCTCAAAATGCAACTTACCACCAATTTCTGGCCAGATTTTGTGCTTCCACTGGTCCAGACACACTACAACTATGAGGGTAATTGCAACCAGGAACAGCAAACGAAGGGAAGTCAGAGCAAAGAACCTGTGGGGAAGAAACCACTGAGTCGGTATTGGCTACATCTGTGTGAGACACAAAGAGGTAACACAAACCAACCTAAAACCAGTCACTCAGAAGAAAAACTCAGCACCTGCTACTCAGTCACCACACGCGTGCCCCGGGGGCAGCTGCCGGGTGAGCCTGGTCTGCTCGTGTCAATTCTCCCGGGACAGCCCTGCTGTACAGCTCCTGTCCCCTCCACTGCTACAGAGCAGGATGAGTTTTCCCGGCTAGTTTGATGCTCTCAGGTACAAGGAGAGCACGCAGACGGGTACAGGGCTGCAGCAGACCCAGCGCTCCCAGGTCCCTGCTGTCCAGAACGGGACACAGACCAAATCCGCGGCCCCGGGTGCAGCTCCTCCGAACCTCCCGACCCCGCAGCCCCGGCGATCGGGGCTCGGCGGGGCGCGTCTCCCGAGGCGGGGCCACTGCGCCGTCCGCCCTGCGCGGCACGGTCCCGGTCCCGGTCCCGGTCTCGATCCCAGCCCCGCCGCTCACCAGAACAGGCCGTGCACCGCCGCCCAGCACAGCGCGCTACGGCCCGGCCGCTCCCACACCAGCGCGGCCTGCACGGCGCCCAGCAGTGGCTCATAGGGCCCGAGGCGGCAGCGCAGTGCCGCGCTCAGCGCCTG
>VZTR01020059.1:6351-20786 GCA_013400775.1 Chaetops frenatus | reverse complement strand
GGCCTGCCCCGCTCCCGCTGTCCCGCCCGTCTGACCAGTCCTCCCCGCAGTCGGGTTCGAGTTCTGGAAGCAGCTGTGCGCCGAGCACGGCATCAGCCCCGAGGGCATCGTGGAAGAGTTCGCCACCGAGGGCACGGACCGCAAGGATGTCTTCTTTTACCAGGTACCGGCGGCCCCAGGCCGTGAAGCGGGCACACCGAGCGAAGTGTGCTGCCCTGGTGGCCGCGGGGCTCCGTGCCCGGGCAGAGGCGGCTGGGCTGTCTGTGCCGGTGCAGCGCACGCCGCAGCCCCCGCGGGTGCAGGGACGGGGCGGGGCGGGCACCGATCGTGCAGGTGGCAGCGGCGGCTCTGCCCCGGCTCCTGCTTATAGCCCGCTCCGGGCTCCCGCCTGCGCTCCTGGGCTGTCAGTGGAGCGCTGTGGAGGCGGAGCAGAGGCACGAGGCTGTGCCTGCCATAGATAGTGTCTTATGTAAGCACCAAGAGTTCCCCCCCTTCCCATGCTGGGGCACAGAGACGCTGCGTTGAGGATGAGCTGCACAGGACCAGCCTCTCTCCCTCCCTCCTCCCCCTCGGCAGGCCTGGCCATGTGGGGCTCACCTGCAGCCAGGGGCTGGCTCATGCCCTGGCAGTGGCAGTGGCAGCAGCCCCGAGCTGCAGCAGCAGCATCAGGATCCTTTTGCTCCCATTGTAGGCAGATGATGAGCATTACATCCCCCGGGCAGTGCTGCTGGACCTGGAGCCCCGTGTCATCCACTCCATCCTCAACTCCCCTTATGCCAACCTTTACAACCCAGAAAACATCTACCTGTCCGAGCATGGAGGGGGAGCTGGGAACAACTGGGCCAGTGGCTTCTCGCAGGTACCAGCTCTGGTGCTGCTGGGTGGGACACAGGGCAGCTCATCAGGCCTGGGGCTTTGTCCTGGCTCGCTCATGTCAGCTCAGTCCCAGTTTCTGAAGAACACCTCGTTGCTGGCAGGGACTCATGCCAGGCACCCTGTGGCACCCTGGGCACAAGGGGCACAGGGCCACACTGCTAGTCTGACTCAGCTTCACAGCAAGCTTAAGCAGCTCTTCTCCGTGTTGTGTGGGAAAGGAACAAAACCAGTCCTGATCTCTCTTGCAGGGAGAAAAGATCCATGAAGATATTTTTGACATAATAGACAGAGAGGCTGATGGGAGCGACAGTTTGGAAGTAAGTAAGCAAGGGATTTGGATCCAGTTGCCCTGTCTGGTGTTTTCCCAGCCAGATTGCTCTTTGTAAGGTTGAACTTAGCACTGTAGTGGGCACAGACTTGCTCAGTGTGCTTCTGGGACTGAGCACAGAACATGTAGAGAGGGGATCTAGGAGCAGGAGGTCTGTCCATCCCCACTCCACCTGCCAGCCTGAGCCAGAAGTTCTGTCACTGTTCCCTTGTGAGGCATTTGTCTTTACACTGTCCATGTGCCCCTGTATCCTGTGTGCAGACAGACAGGGTGTTCATGTCAGGCTGTCACATGGCAACAGGGGAAGGGAGAACGTCACCAAAACAAGCTGCCAGGAGATTCAAGCCCCTGTTGTGGGAGCTGCCCTGGAGTCAGGCAGTGGGAGCTTGGCCTCAGTCATTCTAGAAGGAGGGAGGGGTGTGGAGGACCCAGGAAAGGGCCGAGAACGTGCAGCTCCATTTCCTGTGACAGACTGGACCCTGGAAGTGACACTGGAGCTGTTCCAAATCCTGTTCTGGGTGTGAGGAATCCTGAGTGCTCCTGAGCATTTTGTGGGGTGTGCAGAGATGTAGATCCCACTGTGTGGGCAGGAGTGGCCTGAGGAGCTGCAGTCAGTCTCTGCTGCATCCATGCTCCCAGCTGCCATGGGGAGCTCTGGCCCTGTCTGGCAGGTCTCTGCTGGAGGTACTGGGGGTGACACACTACCTGCTCTGGGGCTGAGCTTCCCCTTCAGCACCTGCCTTCTGCTTCCTTCCAGGGGTTTGTGCTTTGCCACTCCATTGCTGGTGGAACAGGCTCTGGGCTGGGCTCGTACCTCCTGGAGAGACTGAATGACAGGTGAGCACAGCCCTGTCCCCTTCCCACACCAAAGTGCCTGGCCCAGCCTGGGCAGCCTGCCCGGAGCAGGAGCTGGAGAGCGCTGACTCAGAGCCACCACCCCCACCCAAACACTGCCTTCTGCAATCCCTGGCATGCTGCCTGTGGAGGGCCAGCTCCTGATAGGCCTGGTGACTTCAGAGGCTCTGAAACTGGACTCATTCTGTCCAAGCTCTGCCTTCCCTCAGCCATTCTTATCAGGCAGCTGTCTGCAGACACCCTGATGGTGCAGGGCAGGGTGGGAGGCTCTGGCTGAAGGCTGTGAGCTGCCATCCTGGCCTGTTTCAGCTTGCATCCTCTTGAAAAGGCTTGTGAGCAACTGCTTAATGAGCCTGTGGATGGCTCAGCCTCCCTGTAGCTTCTCTGGCAGCTGGCTCCTGTGCTGCTGGGGTAGGCATTGCTGGGACACATTCTCTCCCTCCCTGGGAGCCACTCTGGCTGCATCTTTGGTGACTCACCCTGTCCTGAGCCCTGGAGACTGCTAAGGCAGCTTGTGGGAGGGGAGAATGCAGCTTGATGGTGTTAACCCTTGAGATGCTGCACTTCTCACCAGGTATCCCAAGAAACTGGTGGAGACCTACTCGGTGTTCCCAAACCAGGATGAGATGAGTGATGTTGTAGTCCAGCCGTACAACTCTCTGCTGACACTGAAGAGGCTGACTCAGAATGCTGACTGTGTGGTAAGAGGCCTGTGTTGCAGCCAGCCCTGGGGAGATGGCCTTGTCCCCACAGCTCAGAACTGCAGCCCATCCTGGGGCCAGCACTGTGTGCCTGCAAGCCCCAGGTGCAGCAACGATTGCATCCCAAGCAGAAGGGCCAAGCAGATGTGGCCCCAGGGATCCTCATTGGTGCTAACCCCTGCAGAGCTGCCTGGCATTTCTGCCTTGGGTTCAGCAGATCTTCCCAAGGCAGTGAGGACTGGCTGTGGTTCCTCTGTGTAGCTGTGCTGCAGCCCCTGCCTGAATGCAGCCCCTGTGCCATTTGCAGCACCCACAACATCCCCAGCCAGGCAGCACCTTCAGCCTGCACTGGGGCCTTGGGTCAGGTCTGACTGAGACACTGCTCATCCCCCCGCAGCTGGTCCCTGCATGTGGCAGTGGAGGAGCTGCTGGAACTGACACTGCTGCACAGTGCTGGCCCAAGGGCAGAGCTCTTTGGGAGAGCACGGGGAGCACAGCCAGGAGGGAGGGAAGAGGTTCCAGGTATGGTGTCGGTGTCGGTGTCGGTGACTCGGAGATGAGTCAGCTTGTGGTTTCGAGTGTCTGCCGCTTGTGCAGAGGGCTCCACTCAGGGCCTGTGCTGGACCACCAGTCCCCTGGGACACATGGCCAGGACTGCCCTTCCTCGGCTGCCTCAGGGGCCCTTCATGGAGCCAGGTTTCACTTGCAGGTGGTTCTGGACAACACAGCCTTGAATCGGATCGCGACAGACCGGCTTCACATTCAGAACCCGTCATTCTCGCAGATCAACCAGCTGGTGAGAAGGACTCATCTCTCAGGAGAAGCCAGCACGGGGTTTCCCTGCTGTGTTCAGTTCAGTCTGAACCTGCTTCATGGGCTGGGCTCAGGGGTGGGCAGCCTGGAGCTGTGAGTAAGGGTCCTGTGCCCTTCCAGGTGCCCCAGCTTCCCTTGGCATGTCTGTGTGAGGCAGGTTTTGATACACTCTGCGACCCTGTGCTGACCCTGTCCTCTCCCCTAGGTGTCCACCATCATGTCTGCTAGCACCACCACGCTCAGGTATCCCGGGTACATGAACAACGACCTCATTGGGCTGATTGCCTCGCTGATCCCCACGCCCCGGCTGCACTTCCTCATGACAGGGTACACACCACTCACCACCGACCAGTCGGTAAGGCAGCCCCGGGCACTCCTGCCCATCCCCAAGGGCAGAGAAGCTGCCATACTCACCTTGCAGCATCTCTCAGCCCCATCTCGGTATGAGTTGTCACTGCACGTCCCAAATCCCAGGCCCATGTGCTCACACGACGTGACTGCTGCATGTGCAGTGAATCAGATGTGAGCAGGCAGCTGTGCTTGTGCCCAGGCTGCTTGCTGCATGCATCAGGGTGGCTGTGTACATCAGGACTCACAAAAGCCACCCTTAGCAATGATGAGAGTAAGGCCAGAAGAGTGGCCCTGCCAGTCCTGCTACCCCTGTGAGCCACTGGCTTGGGCAGTTTGGGTCCAAACACTAGTGCTCATTGTCACTGATAGTGGACTACAGATGTCAGCCCCTTCCTAAAGCTCCATCTGTGTCTGAGAGTGAATTTGCCACCCCTCAGCACTTCAGGTGCTGCTGCTTGCATTTGGCTTGTCCCTAGCCAGTGCCCCCCAGCCCCCTGTGCCAATGGGGCAGTTCTGTTTTGGGAGGTGCTCACCTGCACTGGCCCACCATGGCCTGGCAGGAACTAACAGCTGGCTCTTCTCCTCTCCTTGTTTGCTTTTCCTCAGGATGTTTCTCAGAGAAGCAAATCTGAAAAACTGCTGGCTCTAAAAAGGGTATCAGTGTGTGATCTGTCCTCTGAGAGAGGAGTGTGGACAGGGCTCAGCCAACGGCTCAGTCAGTGCAGGAGGGTGTTGCCACCTCACCCAGCTGTCCCTGCTGTGGGCAGTCTGGGTGCTGGCCCTGACTGTGGCTCCCCTGGCCCACAGCAGCTGGGCAAAGCCCCAACAGCACTCAGGGAGGGCAGTGGCCAGGCTGCCCATGACTCAGAGTTCAGTGAGGCAAGGAGGGGATGCAGTGGGGAATAACCCCTTTCTTGTTGAACCCCCACTGCTCCCTGCCTGGAAGTGGGACAGGACTTGTGTTTGACAGCAACAACATGAAACAGGTCCCTGTCCCTCTCTTCTCAGCTGAGCTTCACCTCCAGCCCCTGCTGTGCTATAGGGTAGGGGCTAGACAGCCCCCATGCTGGAGCCTCCACTCATACTGCATTTCTAGGCCTGGCTGTGCCTGTTGTGTGGTGTTGGGATTTCCCTGTCCTGCATGTAGCTTTGCATGTGACTCCGTCGCCAGGGTGAGGGCATCTCTGTCCAGCTGCCCCCTGCTCCTGTGTGTGTGTGTACGAGGCAGCAGGAGGGCAGGGAGCAGCACACCTGCTCCCTCTGACCCCTGGCTGGCCTGTGCAGGTGGCCAGTGTGAGGAAAACCACAGTCCTGGATGTGATGAGAAGGTTGCTGCAGCCTAAAAACGTGATGGTGTCCACAGGGCGAGACAGGCAGACCAACCACTGCTACATCGCCATCCTCAACATCATCCAGGGGGAGGTGGATCCTACACAGGTGAGTTCCTGTGGCTGTTCAGGTACTGGTGGCCATGGTGTGGCCCAGGGAAGAACATGGTCACGGTCTGTGCAGGGATCCTGGGGTGAGACTAGGCAGTGCCTGAGAGCTGGCTTCTGATCGCTCCTGTTTGGGCTCTGGCCTCATGGAAAGGCTGCAGTCATGCTGAAATCCACCTTCCCATGGCTGTGCCTCCTGTGAGGAACAGCTCCTGGGGCTGCTGCAGCCAAGCTGTTTGTTCCTCACCCTTTCTGTTCTCATCCCACCAGGTTCACAAGAGTCTGCAGCGGATCCGGGAGAGGAAGTTGGCCAACTTCATCCCCTGGGGTCCTGCCAGCATCCAGGTGGCTTTGTCCCGCAAGTCCCCTTACCTGCCATCTGCTCACCGTGTCAGTGGGCTTATGATGGCAAACCACACCAACATCTCCTCGGTGAGTGCCTTTCCTTGCCAGGCCGGCCCCTACAGCCCCAGACCTTGTGTCTCTTCGGTCCAGGCCTGTCACAAAGCCGGGGCATGCCTTGCCAGGGACAGGGTGGGCAGCTCCCAGCAGGGCTCAGTTCTGGTCCGGGGTCCTCCCATCAGTCCTGCTGGCCAAGGTGCCCTTCTCTTGGGAAGGGTCCCTGGGGAGCTGCGGCCCCCCTGACCCTGCGCCGCTCTCCAGCTGTTCGAGCGGACGTGCCGGCAGTACGACAAACTGCGCAAGCGAGAGGCCTTCCTGGAGCAGTTCCGCAAGGAGGACATCTTCAAGGACAACTTCGACGAGCTGGACAACTCCCGGGAGATCGTGCAGCAACTGATTGATGAGTATCACGCAGCCACACGCCCTGACTACATCTCCTGGGGCACACAGGAACAGTGAGTGCCCTGCCAGGAGACAGGAAGGTCCCATGGCCACCCCCACGCACGCCAGCAGGGCTCGTCTCTGCCGTGCCCACGTTTATCACTCCCCAGCGCTGCCTGGCGCGGCAGAGCCCTGTGCCGGCCGCGCCTGCTGCGCTCCTCTGCGGAAGGAAGGCCCTCTGTGGGGAGCAGCACTGCACCTGCAGCTCCTCAGCGGGGGACAGCCCCCGCCCCGCCGTGTGCCCTGGCCCAGGACAGGACTGGGGCAGCTGTGTGCTGTGCTGGGAGGGAACCTCTGCCTGTGGGAGCAACACTTGCTGTAAGGAGGAGGAGAGCGACCGTGGGGCTGGGAACAGGCCTGGCCCCCTGAGTTGGGTGCACACACCCGCCGTGGCCAAAGGCTCCGTGTGGCTGAGCTAGTCCTTGCCCTGGGCAGGAGCCTTGTTCCTCCTTGGCCAGATTAGGCCTGGGGCACAGGCTGTATCTATATTTTTGTAGGTTATTTTGCTTTAATAAAGGCTGTTCCTGCACTGATGCTGCCTGCATGACTCCAGATTGAACAGCCAGGCAGGGAAGCCAGATGCAGAGATTGGGGCTGGTGCTTGCCTTGTCTGGCTGGCCAGCTGGCCCCACTGCACAGGAGTGCCACGGCTGCTGCTCACTGGCACATCCTGGGGTGTGGAGGGCCAGCTCTGCCCCAGCTGGCAGTGCCATGGGGCCCAGGCAGTGCTGGGCAACAGCTGCAGCAGAGCCAGAAATACTGGCAGGACCTGCTGGCACGGCTGACCAGCGCCGGGACCGGCACTGCCCTGCCCACGGCAGAGCACACGGCACACACAGGGATCTTCTACAGGAGTGAGGCCCTGTGCAGGGGTGGGTTATGAGGGGCTGGGGGTGCCCACACTACTCAGGATCTAAGGCAGGGGACAGCAACACCAGGAGGGACAGCATGAGGCCATACAATGTCAGGGGATATGGCCCTGACCTGTGTCGGGCTGTGGGCTGGGGACAAGGCGCAGTGCTGGCGCCATCCCAAGCCCAGGCAGCCCAAGGTGAAAATAAGCATTTTCCTCTTACCTTTGGGGCACAGAGCAGGCAACTAAAAATACAGCCACCACGGCAGCACGGGCTCCCACGCTCTCTTTGGCAGCGGCCCCCGTGGCTGGGACAGTTCCCCCCACCGGGGCAGCCAGTGCCAGGGGCTGCCGGAGAGCTGGAGCTGCCTGTGCTCTTGGTGAAATGCCAAAGGTCGCCTGGCAATGACCAGAGGGACAGCAGTCCCTGCCCCCAAGGACATGCTGTGCTGCTCCTCCCCACTGCCTGTCTCAGGCCCTGCTGCCCTTGTTGCCCCAGGGATCTGACTGTCCCAGCCTCCTGCTGTCAACCCACGCTCCAGGACAGGAGGCCCAGCCTTTCCTTTGTGCATTTATTTAGAAAAACAACCAACCAACCCCCCCCCAATCTCAAGACAGAGCCAACAAACTACAGAGGCAACACTGAGGGGCCTAGCCCCAGCCGTACCAGCTGCCACTCCACCAGCCACCCCTGTGACATAAGCTTGGCCACACGGCAACCACAGAGCCCAGCCACTCGTGCAGGAGGAGCCCACGGGTCCCCGGGGCAGCTTGGCCAAAAGCCGCCCGCAGCTTTCCAGAAGGGGTGGGTCCAGAGGACGGACAGACGGTGGCACTGCACTGGTGCCTGGTACCCTCGGCTCTGGGCAAAGCCCCCGGAGCAGGGTGCCCAGGCAACACAAGTGCTGGAGGCAAAGGCACCAGGGTATAGGGGATGGGGACAGGCCTGGGGGCAGTGTGGGGGACCGCAGCAGGGCGGCCCTGCTGCCCACCAGGGAAAGTGCTGGGAGACGTGGGGTGTGCAGGCGTCTCAAAATAAATTAAGGGAATAGCCAGAAAGGCAATGGCAGTGGAGGGAGCACGACCCCCTGGCCCCCTGCTCTCTGGAGCAGCTGGGGGCCAGCACAGACCTGCCCCTCACTGCCGGGCTGGCTGCCCTCCCACACCGGCCATCGGAGCACCTGCGTGGCCACACCAGCTGCTGGGCTAGCTGTGGGAGGAACCCACTGGTGGCTGGTGCTGCCAGGGCCCGGCCGCAGGGCAGAGCCCCTGGGGCAGCACAGTGGGCTCTGAGGTGGGGGGACTGGTGGGAGGCTGCTGAGGCCAGGGCAGCTGCTGGGCGCCCGCAGAGGCGAGGTACGTGTTGAGGAGCTGGGCGATCTCGTTCACCTGCAGGTAGAGGGGGCATAGGGGTCAATCTGGGGCACTCTTGGTGAGAGGGGAGGGTGGAGGTATGGCAGCCCCTTACCTGGGAGGTCTCAAAGAGCAGGTCTCGATCCTCCACAGAGAGGCGAAAGGTGCTGCTGTCAGAGGCACCAAAGGAGGAGATGCGGCTGTAGCAGAAGCTGTCCAAGGGCTCAGGCTCCCCGGGCTTGTAGAGCGAGACGGCCTTGGCCCCGATGCCCAGCCACAGGCGCTGGGGCCCAGAGCCCACTGGGCTCTGCGGGGAGAAGGGTGTCAGGGCTGCCCACTGCCAGGGCTGCCCCTGCATCATGCCCAGCCGGGGCCTCACCGCGTGCAGGTCGACATCGAAGAGCGTGGAGCCAAAGCCAGGCCACTCCCGCACCAAGGCCACGTAGGCAGCCATTGCTTCGGGCCGGCCCATGCCCTGTAGCAGCTTCCACTTCTCCACAATGGCAGCCATGGTGCTGGCCCCCTCCTCACGCAGGCGGCCCCGCAGGCGCTGGTCCTGCTCTGCCCGTTGCTTGGCCAGTGCCTGACCCCAGAGCCCGCCAGCCAGCAGCCCTGCGCGCAGCCGGGCCCCCCGGCACTTGGTGGGGGGCCGGTGGGGCGGGGGCGGCAAGCGGGCATGCAGCACGCGGGGTGGGAAGAGCTCCTCCAGGCGCGGGAAGGGCGCATGGGTGGAGAAGTCGCTGTTGAGGCTCTGCAGGCGCAGGGCCGCCAGCGTCTGCAGCGTCTCCTCTGACGTGGGCACGTAGCCCCGCAGCACCATCTCGTGTGCCTGCCAGAGAATGGGGTGAGCTAGCACGGCCACCACAGCATGGCACGGCCGCCACGGCACAGCCACCCCGGCGTGCCACTCACCTGCTCAAAGAGGAGGGCAAATTCCAGGCTGTCCCGTGGGACATTGTCTGTGTCCAGGAAGCCGTAGTGCTTGAAGCAGAGCCGGCATGGCGGGTCCTGCTCCCGGTCCTCTCCAGCCAGGCTGCAGCAGACAGGAGCGGCTCCATCAGCTTGTGGACATGCCCCATACCATCTGTCCCCTCCCACCCATGGCCCCCCAGACCCCTCTCCTCTATAGGCAGCAGAGCAGGACATTTACTTTTCAAACCTGGTGAGGACATCAGCCAGCAGTGTGGCACTGCCCACTGGCTGCTCCCGTCGCTGGGACTGCTCGTAGAGCGCAAAGAGGTTGGGGCTCTGGGACAGCCCCAGGCGTGACACAAGCTCCTGGGCCACCTGGGTGAGACAAAGGCAACCGATGGTGACCACATGTCCCTGGCCACGGCACTCAGGGCTGCAAAAGGACACAGATAGGTCATGGTGGCCAAAGGCAGACAGCCCCTGGCCCCTCTCCACCATGGCTCAGCTGGGAGAGACCCTGCTCACCTGCTCTGGCACACTGCCCACCCAGCCCTGTGCACCAAAATGTGCCCAGCCCCCTGCCTGGCACAGCCATAACCCCTCACCTCCTCAGCTGTGGTGTGGGAACTAATGGCCACACTGCAGGCGGGCACCCCAGGGCAGTGCACCGTGCAGATCATCTCTTGCCGCTGCATCAGCACCAGGATCTCCTCCAGAGAAGGCACACACTCCCTTCCCTTCGTCTTTCCCAACGCCTCCCGGATGAAGCAGGCATACTTGGCCATCTCCGAAGCAGGGAAACGGTTCTCTGTCCTGCAAGAAATGCCAGGGTGGCACTGATCTGAGGGGTGCCTGGCACCTGGCAAGCTCCCTGGTGAGAGCTGGCTCCCCTGGCACTCACCTGTCCAGGTGGAAGCGCAGGAAGCGCAGGACAGGCGGGGAGGGCAGGAAGGTGCAGCTCATGCAGGTGAGGAGCTGCCAGTAGTGCAGGTCACCCTGCCCGCCCGGCACCGGCGGCTCCGTAGTCTGCTTCACCAGCTGGCAGTAGATCTCATCCACCAGCGGCGGCAGGTCCAGGCAGGTCTGCAGGACACCCTGCATCAGCGGCACTGGGTCCCACTCTGACTCCAGCTGCTGCAGCGAGTTGAAGAGCTTCACAGCCTCGTCACGCAGCGCAGTGTAGCTGCGGGGGCCAGGGGCTGTGGGATGGGATGAGGGTTAACAGCCCCGTGGTCCTCCCCAGGATCCCCTGCCAGCAGCTGGGCACCGTCCTTACACCCAGGACCAGCCAGACCCCAGCCCAGTGCCCACCTGCCCCACACAGCATCCAGCCCAGCCATCACAGCTGCCAGCCTAGAGTGTAGGACCCAGCTCTGTGCCCCCCACCTGCCCCTCACCACTTTGGTCCAGGCTGCCATAGGGGAAGGGCAGCAGGGGAGCATAGAGGGGGCCACTGGTGTAGCGCAGGATGGGGTTGCAGCGATAGATCTGTTCCAGAACCTCAGGGCTGTCTCGGTGCTCCTGGGGGAGGACAAAGCAATGGCAGCAGCTGCAGAGGGGTCACCAGGCTGAGTGCCTGGCACAGACCTCCACCACCACCCTGGGGCATGCAAGCCCCCAAACATCCATCCCAGTGCTGCCTACGGCTGTAGGCACAGGCAGCCCGGTGCCATGGGCTCACCTCGACATCACGCATGAGCAGCTGGGTGGGCGTCTGGACAGGTGCCTTGCTGTCAATGACCTTCTGCACGGCGCACACCCAGCGCACAGCCTCGCTGAGGTGCTCTGTGTACAGGCGGTAGCAATGCTTCCTGCCAAACACCATCACGCTCCAGTAGCCTGCGAGGGACAGATCCACTCACCCACTGTCCACCAGCACCCCAGCCAGGCTGGCTCAGTGCCTCAGGGCTCAGCACAGCCCCTCCTCTGGGCAAAAGCGGCCCTCAGGGCTGGGAAGGTAACACAGGGCACAAGGGGCTGGGAAGATGCAGCCCAGCCACGGGGCATGAGCATCTTACCCGTCTCCTTGTAGAGCTGCTTGTCTGGCCAGAGCACGGAGCAGAGGCTGGTGAGCACCAGGGAGCCCAGCCGCCTGGCTCCCTTTTCGTTGCTGCTGTAGTAGTCCAGGGAGTCAGGGGTCAGCACAAACCAGTACTTCCGAGGACGGATCCAGGGGGTCTTCATGCAGCCCCTCATCTCACGCTGCAGCCAGCCTGGGAAGGGGAACCCTCAGCCCCCACTGACGGCACCATCCACCCCACCAGCTCCTCAGCACAGGGAAGGGTCTGCACAGGTCTGACCATCCCTCTGGGATGGGACCAGCCACAGCCGGGGCACAATCCCACCTTTCACGAGAGCATCGGGGTCATCCTCCACTGGCCCTGGGCCCTTCTCCACGATGAGGCTGCGCATCTCCTCTGCAACAAGCAGGGACCTGAGAACAACATGGGGCTGAGCTCAGGTGCCCGCAGGGGTCTCCCACAGCCCCTGAGCAGAGAGTTGGCCTTGGGGCCCGGGGTGAGCTGGGTCCCAAGGGGCTCTGGGCACCCCACAGCCCTGTGGTGGGAACACAGCAGAGTCATTGGGTGCAAATGACCCCAGCTAAAAATAAGCTGTTTGCAGTCTTGGCCCTGCCAAGGAATTCGGAAAATGAACAAGCAGGAAGGAATGTTGGCAGCAGCGTCAGTACTGCAAGTACAGGGAGCAAGCAGGCCCCTGTGCCCCGGCACCCCGTCTTCCTCAGCACCGACCACCCCAGGGCAGAGCCTCTGCTGATGGACACAGCCTGGCAGAGCCTCCTGGCACAGGAAGAGTCATGCACAGCCCCATCAGCTAAGCCTGCGGCAGTCAAGCTATCCAGCATGGTAGAGGGATGGAGACGTGCCTGAGGATGCGCCAGGATCCCCCAGGGATGGGGACGAGCACAGCAGTCCTGGCTCTGCCACTCCCTGCTCTACCTGACAGAGCAGCACAGCCTGGTGCTACCTTTGTGGGCAGGATGGTTTGGCACGCGCCAGCACCAAGGCAACCTCCCACAACATGCCAGTCCCCCAGCTCCTGCAGCAACACACAAGGGACACAGTGCAGGACGGAGGCAGGGGATCACTCACCGCTCTGAGCCACTGCTGCTACGGGTGGGCTGGCTCAGGCTCACCTCTAGGGATCCCTGGGAAGGAAGGAGACATCTCAGCCCCATGGTCATTACCAGGAACCCCTGGCAATCACCCCCCACGACTGTATGCCTCCTCATCAACCCAGCTCTGGGCCCAGAGAGACAGGCTCACATCCTGCTGCCATGGGGCAGAAGAGCCCTGGCACCTACAAGGCCAGGGCAGAACCAGGGCTGCAGCTGGGGCACCCCGGCTGCGGGGGCAGCCAGCAGGCGCGCTGGCCATGTGTCCTCAGCTGACCCGGCTGGCTGAATACCGTGCAGAATTGCACAAGGTCAATGCTGAGTAATACGCTTACGGCACAAAGTCCCATTGTAATGGGGAGGCTGACTTCCTGCCCGCAGCGGTGGGACACAGCGCTGGGAAGTCCCTGGCCCTGCACTAGGACAGGGTCAGTTCCTCCTCACGGAGCACAACTTGACATAGACAGTGCCGCTCACGTGATAACCCTGGCACACATGCCGGGACACGAGGCAGAGCCCAGGCACAGGCAGGCACCGGGCCGGGCAGGACGCCCAGCAGCGTGGGGTGCGGGGACATGGAAGCACCGGCAACGCTGTCCTGGGAGATGCACGGGAGCTCCTGCCAGCTGCAGCCCAACAGGGCAGCTAGAGGCACGACAGGCCAGAGCAGGCAGCGCCAAGAAAAAGAGACAGATGCTAAAAATAGTGACAGGGAGGGGGAAGCCGCCGCAGGTACGGTTGTGCTGTGGGGCAGGGCCGGGCACCACTGACCTGTGGCATTAAGGGCACCTGTCACATAGTGCTGGTACCCGTGCACAGGGCCAGCACCTCCAGACACTGTCCCACTGCCAAGGCTGGGGAGGGCCTCACATGCTCCTCAGGGCTGCAGGCATGCACGCATTGCCTAGTTTCTTGCACGCAGTCCAGAGGAGGCAGCGGTGGCAGCCGGCTCCTTCTCAGGGATATAAATAAACAGGAGAGGAGCTGCGGCAGCAGGGCCAGGGTAGCTGCTCCCACGCTCCCATGAAGGGGCGGTCGACACTGTGGGTTTCCAAGGACCCCCTGGCCACAGCAAAGGGCTCTCAGGGGAGCTGGCGTCACCAGTCGCCCACGCCGGCCTGGAGCCAGTGCGGCCCATGGGATGTGGGAAGCCCAAAGACGGCTCCTGACATAGTTGTGCCCTTGGCACTGCCACCAGTTCCCAGAGGGCCCAGTTCCAGCCCTGTCACTGCCCCCACTTCCCACCGTCCCATAGGGCTGGCACCGCTGGGAAAGGGGATCTTCTGCTAGGGGACCGACAGCACAGCGGGCTCAGGGTTGCCCCCCAGCCCTGCGCAGCCAGGGCCGTGCTGCAGTCCCCGCAGTGGGCAGGGGACAGGGGCCACAGCAAGCGGGACCAGGCTGTCACCACCCACTGCGTCTCCCGAGTGCAGGCTGGGACTCGGCCCCACGGGCCTTGGTGCAGGAGACCGCCGAGACAGACAGGAGGTCCCCGGGAGCCGGGGTTACCCCCGCAGCCCTCGCTATCAGTCCTCGCACACGCAGCCCGGCCGGAGGAAGCACCGGTTTCCGCCGCTCCGTTTCACTCCAGAGAGGAAGCAGCCGGAGAGGGGAGATCCAGGCCCGCTCTCCGCGCCCGGCACGTGCTCCCGGGACAGCCCCGGCCCGCTTCGGCGGGGCAGTCCGGGGCCCCTCAGCGCACCGGGCCGCCGCCCGTCTGGCGCGGGGCTGGCACGGTAGCCTCGCGGCCCCTGTCCCTAAGGAGGGGACAGCGCGGGCCGAAGCGGGCAGGAGCAGGCAGCGCCGGCTCTGGCTGCACCCAGCCGGCAGCGGCTCCTGCGACGGCCGGCCCTGCCCCACGGGCCCGGGACCTCCGCGTCCGCCCCGAGGCTTCCCTGGGCTGGGGCTCGGCCGCACCCGCCGGGACGACCCACTCCTGCGCCCCGCCGGACCACCCCGCCGGGCCGTCTGTGCTCGTGCC
>VZTR01020058.1:55949-76386 GCA_013400775.1 Chaetops frenatus | reverse complement strand
AAAGCAGAGAAAATCTGACCAGGCTGCATTTACCCAGCCATGTGAGCTTCATTAACTAATCAAGACTACACTCAAGACAGGCACATGAGCCACTATGCATAGGAGCTATGAGAGGGGCTGGAAAATAGTACATGCTTGGCCATTTCTCCCAACAATTAAGTTTTGAGCACTGATTTTATGCAGTGATTACAATTAAGAGTCTTTCACTGCTTCTGACAATAATCTAGCATATATTACTTTCCTCTTCTAGTAGAGGGATCAGTAAACCAACTGGAGATTGGTGGCAAAATTACAGGCAGAAAAAAATTAAACCAGGATCATAACACAAAGTCTGGAGAGGCTAACTAAAGTAAAACATTTTCTGGTGGTTTTGTTTGGGGTTTTTAGCACAGACCTTCCAGTTATAAATAAAGAACATGCAGCATTTCTCTGAAGTAACGATAGTGAGAGCAAAACATAGCCAAACAGTTCTAGAAGTATATTTACAAGCCAGACTTGACCTAATGAGTGCCAATGGTTTCTACATTCTGTTACTCAATTATGCTTCTTGTCTGACCTACACAAACCACTTAAGGTGCAGAAGGCAATTCAGCACCCAGGCTTACTCCAGCCACTGTTTTTTCCTGCAGAGTTCCAGCAAGGGTCCCAGTCTGCAAGCACTAAGATGCTGATTCTGCAATACTGTTGTCTTTCTCCTAGTAAGTTCCTTGGGACCACCAATTCATTTCCCACAGGCCATCCAGGAGCCATCAGATGATAATGGGTTTTAGTTTCCACCCACCTGGGCTGCATTCAAACTAGTGACCTAAGGTGAAGGTCTCCACATCCCATTACCAAACCCTCAAGCCATTTAGTACCCTCATGTAGTAAGCTTTTCCTGCAACACAAAGTCAAGAGACAGTAAAAATCTGTCTATATCTGAAATCTGTTCTAAAGTACATGGTCAGTCAAAGCCTTTTGATACAAGTAGAGTATTTCAGGTATTAAACCAGCTGAATATTTTTCAATCAATACTAAAAGATGTGTGAAAGGAGAAAATGGATAAAAATCAAAATACAATATTACACCATAAAATCTGAAATTAACTGTTTATATAGCCCTAAATTTAATTATTGTTATTAACAGATATTAAGGGTCTGCATGGTCCCTCTAAAGAAAAAAAAACCATCAGCAGAAATCTGAAAATGCTAAAAGTGATTCAAACATCAGCTTTATTATCAAGACATTAAAGTATATCTATTTTTAATAAATTAAGGACTGAGCTACATGCAAATTACATGTTTAGCACCTAATGCTATATTCACATCCAGTGTATTTTCTGTTCGCTAATGCTAGACGTTTTAATACACAGTTTAAAATATTAGGAAGTGTAAATTATCTTGTGTTAAATATGCCAAGTACTTCAGAAGTGTTAATTAATGTATTATTAAAGCAGTTTTTAGGAGGAGTGAGAAGATATTTTAAGAACTATGAGTTTTGACTAGAGTAAATGCACATATATTTGCAACTAGTTTAACAATTTAATAAAAAGGATCTTGTACTAGATAACATAAAAGGGCTTTTTTTGGGGTGGGGTTTTATGTTTTCTGGTTTTATTTGGTTTTCCTTAAATAAACATACCAAATACTTTGCTAGGTTAAAAAGACTTTCACAGTAACACTCAGCCTTGAATTAATCAGATAAAGATGAAAGTGAAGAATTTTGCCACCAGTGGTTCTTACTTAACTCACTCAGTTATGCCTTTCAGCTTGGTATATTTTATATGAAGGATATCTTGTTAAAACAACTGTTGAAGGCAAGTCATGTCATATCAGCCACACACCATACCCTATGGGAGCTCAAATATTCCAAAATCTATGTTAATATAATCCTGCCACACAATTCTACTACAGAAATACAGCAGGTTTCCAGTGACATGCAAGACTTCGTATAAGTACCCCATTATCTGTAAGTCTTCCAGAAATGAGGTAAAGCCATCGCAAGGATTATTCTGAATCAATTGAGGAAGGTAAAAATTGTTAACAAGCATTATAATATAGCCCAGTAGGTGATTCTAATCTCTATTTATCAACTAACAAGTGGGTTGCACTTCCCAACGCAGTTTCCAGCACTGTAGGGCTGCTGTAGGACAGCAATATTCTCTGGCTCAGGAGACAAATGCAACTTCTCAACAAGGGTTTCCAGCTTTCTAATACAAAAATTTACTATGCATTATGCCACGTGCTTCCCACCATTTTTTTTTCAAAATGGTTTTAAAAAAATACGTGGCTTCTTGCCTATCTAAATCATTTGAGTGTGTTTCTCCCTGGTCGCAAAGACTAAATACAATTGCTAGAACATGCAGAATCTCTTCCAGAATCCTTCCTTCAGAGACAGTAAAACCTGTTTTAGGGTTTTGATCCTAAGAAAAAGCTTTCACTGAAAAAGTAAACAAAAGAGGTGACTACAGGGGATACAACGGAGCTGCTGAAGTTCATAAGTTGTCTGCTACTCCCAAAATACACAGAGAATTCCCATATTACAGTGACCAGAAAAGTGAAGATACAAAAAAAAAACATGAGGATGCTTAAGAATTTTAGTAAGGTAGTCAAGTAGGAGTCCTTCCCAAGAAAGTCTAATTTTATTATTTGGGCTAGACCCCAAATCAATTTTTTTTTTTTTTTTAAATTAGGAAAAATCCTACATTTAAAAAAAACCGCAAAAAATTAAAAAACAAAACAAAACTTGGCAAAGTCATTCTCCTGTTTAACCAGGCCACTCTGCAGGCTGGCATTCAGCTCTTAGACTGTATTTTTCAAAATATTTTCTCTTTACTGACAGAAGCTGCTATAAAAAATTCGTCTCAGTGTCCAGCTAATGATTGACAGTGGGGCCAGAGAGACTGGAATAGGCTTAAGCAAGGAAAAAGAGCCCTAGCTGTGACACAGTGAGGAAGTAGAATAAGGCTTTCACACAATAATACAATTCCAGAATCACAGAATATGCTGAGTTGGAAGGGACCCACACCAACCCTTGAGTCCTGCACAGGACCATCCCCAAGCATCACACCATGTGCCCATGTCTGCTGTCCAAACACTTCTTGAACTCTATCATGCTTGGTGCTGTGATCACTCCTCTGGGGAACCTGTTCCAGCACCCAGCTCTGGCTAAAAACATTTTCCCAATATCCAACTTCAACCTCCCCTGACACAGCTTCAGGCCATTCCCTTGGGTCTTGTCACTGGTCATCACAGAGAAGAGATCAGTGCCTGCCCCTCCTCTTCCCCTTATGAGGCAGCTGTGGACTGAAATGAGGTCACCCCTCAGTCTCCTTCAGGCTGAACAGACCAAGAGACCTCAGCCACTCATCACACAGCTTCCTCTCAAGGCCTTTCACCATCTTCACTGCCCTCCTTTGGACACTCTCTAGTAGCTTTATGTCTTTCTTATTTTGCAGCACCCAGAACTGCCCCCAGCACTGGAGGTGAGGCTGGCCCAGTGCAGAGCAGAGCAGGACAATCCCCTCCCTTGCCTGATGTCCCCCAGGACAGGGTTGGCCCTCCTGGCTGCCAGGGCACTGCTGGCTCAGATTCAGCTTTCTGTCAACCAGGACCCCCAAGATCCCTTTCCACAGGGCTGCTTTCCAGCATCTCATTTCCCAGTCTGTTCATACATCCAGGGTTGCCCCATCCCAGGTTGCTCATTTCCTCCAGTTTTGGCACACCACCCCATCATTCATCACTGGAGAGCCTGGTTTTGTCCCTTTCCCTCTTCCAAGCTAGGTGAAGATGAGCCCCACTAGCTCCTGTGCAAGAACTCCTTCACCCCTCTGGGATAGCTGCATCCCATCAGATGTCAGTAGACCAGGTATTGAGTAGATCCTCTCATGGTCAACAAAACCAAAATTTTTCTGCCAACACCAGCCTGAGAGCCATGCACTGACCTGACAGATGTGTCTATCTCATACTGATATTATTCAATCTTACTGGAAGAATCAATGAAATCACTACCTATTCTCCTGTTCCACTCTACCAATTGTCCCAGGGCCTGAAAGTCTCCTTTGATTGCCCTCAGACTTCTTTTAGTTATTTTGTCATTGCCAGTTGGAACAGTCAATAACAGATAGTAATCAGGGGGGCTTACTAAACTGGAGAGTTTGCCAGTAATATCTGTTACCATAGCCCCTGGGAGACAGCAGAATTCACTGTGAGGTGGGTATGGTCTGTATATTGCACCCCCTGTTCCCCTTAGAAAGGAGTTTCCTATTACGACTACCCTTCTTTTCCAGCTAGCAGAGGAAGTCTTGTTGCCAGGTACAGGTAGCATTGTTTTAGGAGACCCCACTATCCTAAAAAGACCTTTGCCCACCTCAGCAGTTGTCTGGCCTCCCAGTCCCAGAGCCTTGCACCTGCTCTAGAAGCTACCACTCCTACTTGTCAAATTCTGAGAAGGAACCTTCTTCCTGGTACATGCAGTGACCTGCTCTCAGTTTTAAGGTTTTTTTTCTTTTTCTGTTTTGCTTTAGTGTGTAACTCTCAGCTTTATATTAAGTGTTACTTAATATAATTAAGCTCTGTGTACAGGGTAGTCAGACACAACAATTCTCTCCAGCCCAAGATTCAAGGACAATCATTCCAAACCTCAGGCCCAAAAGCATAAGCAACATAAAAAAGAGGAGGGCAAGCAAGGAGGATGGAACTCCATAGTTCAAAGTTATTAACTGAACAGTTCACCTCAATATGCAAATGGAGCATCACTTATAAAAGTGTGAAACCCCATGACCAAAGCCCTTTTCTGTGTCCATCCTGAGGCCCATCCTGGCAGGGCTGCAGCTGGGCTCTTGCATTGCCAGGGTGGGGCCTTTGAAGACCTTGCAATAAATCCCTGCTTTATTCCTCTCATTTTGTCTGGCTCCTGTTCCAGGTCAGACTGATAAGGCATCACTCCCAGCCTTCACCTTTAACAGTCCCTTGGCTAAAGGTCCTTTGACTGATTACCCTGCAAGGTTCTGAGCCCATCTGCTTCTCCAGTACAACGCAGGTTCCAGACTCCTGAGAGTCTTGAGACTGCAGCAGCTCTGAAAATAATTGGTCTCTCTCACTACTTGTTCACTCAAGTACTATGTAACTTGTTCGCTTCTTCCTGTGGGTCCTTCAGCTGCTGCCAAAGCTCCTCCCCAACAGCACAACTTCTGCAGAAGAGCTCTTTGTCAGCCCCAGCCTCCTGAAGGGGCATCAGACACTCCTGGCAACCTGTGCCCTGGAGAGCTACACCACCATCAGCAGGTCTGGCTGGCTGGACAGTACAGGCAGACAAATGCATGGTCAGGACGTGTTTCTGAGACAAAAGAATCAAAGAGCACTAATGATACAATAATAGAATACTAAAATGAAAGTCTAGAAAGACTACACAAATAGAAATCAGAAAAATATTCCATCATTCTTTCCTAAAATGTTTGAATGAAAAAGAAGCAAATCCACTGTCTAGATCTGACAACTTTATACACTTTCCAGTATGCCACAGTAAACATCTAGGATCCAAATTTTGAAGTCACAAAAAGCTGATTTCCCTGTCTTTGTGTTTCTGATATTCCAACTTTTAAATCAATCAAATATTCTCATTTTGGATCACTGATTTTAGCCACTTAGCAGACAAAGTTTTACTAAAACCCTGGTATATTAAATCAAAAACCAGCCACAACCATTCAGCAGTAAACATAGGTAAGTTTACTGCTTAAAACCTGACTAATAACAAGTGATAGTCTTGGGTCAAGTTTGAATATTTTTGTCATTAAAACACCTTCCTCTTTTCTGCCCAGGGAAGAAAAAAACTGCACTACATGAGGAAGGTTTTCTTCACCCAAAAGAACTCCAGAAAACCCCACAGCAAAAATCTCAAAAAACCTAGAGAAGCCACAAAACAGTGTTTCACTTGTTGTTAGGGAAAGGGCACTGAAGGGTTCTAACCAAGTGCTTCTCTGCTGTGTCCTGATTGACTCTGCAACTGAGAATGCAATTAGCTACTTGCATTGAGCAGTTAAATTTCTCTGTAAGTGATTTCTAGATGGATATGGAACTCAGAGGCCTTGTTTTGTTTCCCAGAAATGTTATGACTGCAGTCAGCACATCTTCAGTTTGTCTGGCCAATCTGTAAAATCTTAACAGTAAGCTAGCACACAAAATCTCTTTCCTGTGGTCCATAACACCACAGCAGCCATGGAAGACTCCACTCATCTAGGTGTTGTGTTTGGGTTTCACTACATCCACAAGCTTTTAAGCCTCCTCTAGCCTGAGAAAACTGTATTATTTTTTGTGATTTTGCTGGCACAATGACTAGGCATGGACCTTCCTGGTTCCCCCTCCACAACAGACTATTCTATTCCTGTAAGACAATGCCAGCCTTGTTCTCCAGCTGTCAGAAGCAGAAGCAAAGAGCATGAACCCCTGTAGTTTTGACCTCACCCTTTCCAGTACACACAGAAGTCGAAGCAAAAGATAAACAGATTTTTCCATGTGTTCCAAAGTACCCTTTACTTTCCTAGCACACGAGGCTGTGGACAATACTGTTCTGAAGTTTCCCTGTTAGCCATGAGAATTGCATGAACTTCAAGCAGTATCCTTTGAGGACTGCAGGACTGTCCACACCAGCCTCTGTTCCCTCACCATCACAACAGTCAGCTACTGCCTGTGCTACCCTTTTCAGCCACATTTCTTCTGCTTCAGCTAACCAGAGACCCTGCTCCTTTACCTTGCATGAGTTTCATTTGTCTCAGTAAGCATGTTACCCATTCAACCCTCTCAAGTCCAAGCCATTGTCCCTGGCTCTACAGTTTTAAAGAATTGGAGTTAACAGATGCCCTTTTTTCTAATCCACTGAGCTCTCTTCCTATGGGCATGCTCTGAATCAAATAGGAATGATTTAACTCTTCTGTCATACGTGTTTTTGTTCCCCTGAATAAATATACGTGTGCACACCAGTGTGACAACCAAACTCACACATGTCTGCAGACTGAATTAGCTATGCAGTGCAAGCTACAGACTCAAATGGTGATCCACCCACATATCCAGACGGTACTCATCCTAAATACCTAGTTATTGACACTGAATTTCTAAATTGCAAACAGTGAACTGCCTTCCATCACAAATATTCTTTGATGAACACGCCACAGATATTTTATATAGCCTTATTTTAACTGTATTATGACAAATAGCTACGGAGAGAGAGAACTGGCAGAATAGGTAAAATGCTACTGTTGCAACTAGATAGGATTTTAAACACCCCAGAATTAGTGACCATGCAAGACAAAAGGCAAACAAGAGGTCGTATGGCAACTGAAATAGTAGCTGCTGTTACCTTTAGACCAATAGGTTATGAATACATCTTAAGGAAGGTAGACCTCATTGAATTTGTATTAAATCAAATATTCCTCTGACAATTAGAAAAAAGAACTTCTGGAAAATTCACCCAATTATTCTGGTAGGAACCAGAAAGTGTAAGTGTGACAGCACTTTTCGTTTGCAAGAAACATTACTGAGAGAGAAAGCAGATTGTTGGGGTTTAAGGACATAGAAGACTCTAAATGACAGGGGGAAAAAAAGAAAATTATTCAAGGTATTCAGACTTTTTTCTTAACAGTTCTTGAAAGATGGTGGGTATATGGTGAAAGGGGTTAAAAAAGGCTCAGAGAAAAAACACACACTGCACGCTTACAAAAATTGATATCACACAACAGAACATGTTTTGAGAAAATTGTATCATACATATACAAATCAAGGGTGTATTTTTCATCTGACTAGAATGAGGATAAAAAACCAGCATGGTCTTCACATTCTAAATCTGCTTTCAGATACACCATTGAAAAACCACTTACCAAAAAAAACCTGTAAGCAATAACATGATGGTTCGTTCTACTGCAATATTTTTTTTCATCAGTGTGGTGAAAAATTACAGCTCTGACCTAAATTGTCATATGTTTATTGAGAGGACTGTTCACTAGTACATAACAAATACTGTAACACCAGTATTTATGTTTTAACTAGTTTCCAAGTCCCTTGCATCTGAAAGCATAATTGAATTACATTGAACAGTTCCCCAACTACCTTTCTGCTTCATTATATTTACCTGTTCTCATCTGGCAGAAACTGTTTGCAGTTTCATCTGGAGTGCATACTGTGGTCTCCTGAACACAAGCCTCAAGCCAGGGGAGACATTGTTGGAAGTGAGGGGTACATGAAAACCACTACCAGGCACTGATCCACCCATCCACACACACCCCAGAGCTCTGCAGAGGGGTGTCCTGGCCACAACAAGGAATGCAGCCATCTTTCCAGGGCTGGAGGTTAAGAAACAGTGAGTACAAGCTGTGATCCCCTATGGGGATTGCAATGAATATTTAGTAATAAAGATTAGTAGTGGGGAGAATTTCAGAATCAAAACATAAGAACGAGGCGGGGAAGGAAATAGTTAATTCTGGTTTATAGTTATTACTGCATTTGGCCTAAAATAAAATAACTTTCTGTTCTTAATGTCATCTTGCTACCTTCATGCAATATGCAACACCTGTATCAACTCAAACTATGTTTTTCATTCTAATGCAGATGTAAAATTTTGCTTAAACATAGCAATAAAGGGCTGGTATTTGCATACATTGGATTTGGTCATCCAAACTGAATTTAGTTGTTTGTCAATCAAAAATACCTACACATAAGAGTCATCAAAGCAAGTCAAAATACCAAGTCATAAATATTGTATTGCAGGTACAAACAGGACACATGATAACCACCAGTAAGCACTTATTTACTTCAAGATTTGCAAACTAGTCTTAGATAAGAGAATGGGAAAAGTTAAAACAATATTAATCTAGAAGAAGCTAAATACCAAAATGAATTTTAAAATATTTCACCAAATCACCAATTTCTTATCAAATACTTATCTATAAAGAGGCAAGTCTTACCTTCACAGCAACACTTGCAACATGCAGAGCATCAACTCCTGGAGCAGAGGAGCCCTTGCAAAGCCCTACTTCCCCTCTGCAGAGCCTAACACTGAACAGCTTTTTCTGCTACACTCCAGCTTACTGCAAACATCCTAACAGCACATGGACAGTGTTCATCAGCATCCAGGAGTGAGACCACACCCATCAGGACTGTGGTGTTCTACAGCAGCAAGTAAAATAAAACAACAAAACTCCCACTTGCAACCATGGACATATTGCTGCTGTGCCACCAAGGCCCTGTACAGATATTTGCAGGATCTGTATGGCCAGTGCTAACTATCCTTTGAAAAGCACTCAACTCAGGAGGCTCTACAAGCCTGGAAGCTCAGAGAAGGTCACCACCTCCTTCCTGAGAAAAAGGGGACTTATTCTAGTAAAAGCCAATGCATTGAAAAGTCAGCCAATTCCCATATAAAAACTATCTAAACACCTGTACAACAATCTCCCTTCTGGTGAATTCTCAAAAGATTCTAAGACCAGAGTCTCCCTCAAATTAAGGCAGACAATCTATTCCTTGGTTTCAACCTAAAATAGATTGTATCTGGTGTAAACTAGGGGGACGGATGAATAGTTCATTGTTTGGACTATTTTTATTCTTGTGAAATTGGCGTTGCTGCAGGAATGCATCAAAATATCTAAGCAAGAGAAACTGAGAAATTTGGAGTATAGAAATTCAGAAAAGTTAACATAATTTTCTACATTTTGGAATATATTTCATTCCATTAGTGATAATGTCAATAATTAGATTTCAGCTTAACCTTCAAAATACAACCTAGACCTGGAGAAGTTGATTAGCTCTTCTTCTGACATCATACAAATTTATTTATTTTTTTGTAACTTTCAACTGCACTTAGTGAGGCAGTGAGGTAAAAATAAGTCAACATCAACAATGGAAAAATCCCTGTCTAATGAAGTTGCCTTAATCTGTTAGTAAACCTAGGAGCTTTTGCCTATTACACAGTACCACGATCCCTTAAGATACAAATCTACCAGCTGTGAATTTCAAAGCCATTCACTAGTACTCCTTTATGAATGATTATCTGATTCCATGCCTTTTCCAGCAATTTCAATGCCACAGTCAGCACTGCTGCTGATGCATGGTCTGGACACATGCCTGATGCTCCCCAGAGCAATGTGAATCAGAGCTGTCTCAGTCATGCTGGGTCCAGCACGGAACACAACCATCACCAGTGATCAGGCAGCAATGCAGCACCTCTGAAAGCTGCTGGCCCTGGAAGCAAGAAGGCCTCCTGCTATGATAGCCATGAAATGCTCCCTCACACATAAGAAAGACCTAGGTGTTGCCCAAAGCCCACAGCAAGGCAATGGGCCTGACTAGGTTCTGATTTCCAGGCTTTTCACTGCAACATTGCTTAAGAGATTTGGAGGAGGGTGAAAAACTTCAGAATACTTTTGGAAAGTTTTTGTTTACATCATTTAATTTCAAGGCAAAGGAGACCAACCATGTGGGATTTAGCACAGTCACAATCAGGCAAATCACACCATCAGCAGGATTCTATGGAGACCAAAAGTGAAATAAGTAAAATATGTCGAATATATCAAGCAACTTAAAAGATTAGGTTTCTCACCCTTAATGCAAGTCTATACAAGAATATCTGAAATGACAAAAAATTTAATTATATTATGAAAAATAGGATTGATTTTTAAATGCAGTGCAGCTCTTGAGTCTCTTTATCCCAATGATTATTCACTACAGAGTCGAGGAGCATCTAATGTTCCTTCAAATTCTACAATAGGAGTCTTATTTTGTTGAGCTCCGAAATCAAGAATAGCGAATTACTAAAATCAGATGAGGTCAGCATTAGGAGCATTTTGCCAATAGAGCAATCTTGGTACACCACTGTGGCAAAGCACTAAGCATGTAATCAGCTATATCAGCAAAGATCAGCTTTAGGCTCATACAGGAAAGTCATCACTTACTAGCAAAACAAGCAATATCAGTAAAAGAACAGTTTTGCAAGTAAAATGGTATATTCTGTAGAGGTTTCTGCTGATGGATCTTTGTCCAAGTGGGATACTACATCACTTAGATAGCTCCAATTGATCAAGTTATACCAAAATATACTATAGACTTGGCTTGTATTCTGCTCTTCATCTTCGCTCAGTATTTCCCTCTGTACCTACTGAATAACAAAACCCATTCAACCTGCCAAGTTAGCAAAATATGAATGCCCTTTTTAGTAAAAGATCTAGCTCAAAATGTAGAGCACAGCAGCATTCTTGATGCAAAGAAAACACTTCTAGACAAAGCAATGGTACACACTATACCAAAACAAGCTACAACCAACACATTGCTCAGTACTGGTCACTGGTTACACAGGGGACAGGCTGCCTGGTGTACAGCCCAGTGCAGAGAGTGTCTGCAACCCTCTGATGCTTCCAGACAGCCCCAGCACTACCAGGCTGCCAAACTCATTGCACCCTGCAGTCTGACTGGTTACAGAGTCTTTTACAGCTTGAAAATCTTTGCACTCTCTCCCTGTGCCTGGACCATCTTTGTGTTCCTCGCTGGGAATTGCCAGCAGAGAGCACTCCCAGAAATAGTAGATTTTCTACAGGGGAAAGGGGAGCTGCATAACAGCCCCTCTCTTCCAGCAGGTGAAGCAGGATGTACAGTGGCTGACATGAAAGGATATGCAGAAGGAGACAGTGGCAGGCAGCAGCCTCTCCTAACACTGCAATGACCTTAGAGGTAGCAAAGGTAATAACCGTAATTAATGAAGCCCTGTGCAGTCACAAGGCTTGCAGGACTACTGCCCCAGGCAGCAAATGAGTCACTGGAATTTTGAAAGAGGGTGGAAAACTGTACAGAACACTTCTAGGCAAGGAGATAAATTGATCAATGCATTGAAATCCAGCAGCCCAAGACCTGCACAAAGATGCATATGGATCCTGGCTGTGAGTCAGCTGTGGAGGAAACACACTGCAGTGTCACAGCTAGCTACGGACAGCTACACGAAATTAATTCATTCAACTGCTGCTCCGTTCCCCACAGCCCATTTAGCTGACTTTTGTGTGGAGGTAGGGGAATTTCACCTTTTATATAGATGCAGCTGGAAAGACTACACGCAAATTATTCCCAGTACACAACACATACTCTAAGTAGTGCAGCCTGATTAAATGGTACATGATACAGCATCTTAAACTACTCTGCATCACAGTCTGTAATCTCAAAGATGGCACAGACCCAACATTGCTTATGAAACTGTAAGAGAAAGTTCAATGCAACTATAACAGCCAAAGGTATCTCCTTTCATGGGTCTCCTGTTGCTCAGTGTGCAGAAATTTTGAAGTGTGACAGACTATGTCTTTCCTTCTTGCTGACCGAATTTTTCGTTAGGTATCTATAAGAAATGTATTGCCTATTTACCAGAAATTAAGGGCAACTCTTAATTATACAATTTTTGGTTTATATGGTATAGAGGTTCTCTTCATTATTTGTTGTTTTGGGGTCGGATTGGGGGTTTTTTGTTAGGTTTTTTTTTTCTTTAACAAGTTCAAAGAACCACTTCATGCCTAAAGCAATTAAAAATTGTCACATTCCCATTGCACTCAGAAGTATGCTTTATGCTTCATTGTCTTTTTCCTTAAAATTGCTGAATTTCTTTTCTTTTCAAAAGTGTGCATTCTATATGTGTGCACATATGTGCAAGTGTGAACAGGGAAATTTTAAGACCACAAACACCTGACAAATATCTATACAACAACAACAAAATTTTACAGAATGCAATGCAAGTCTTGTTTTCTGTATAACAGTTTATCTTGATACAGACTTTGCTAAATATTCACATGTTTTAACTGGAGCACTATTTGTCTTAAAGGGAAAGCAAATCAGTATTAAATACTTTAAACTGGCTATAGTTATCACTATCATAATGGAATTTGAGCATTTTTATGATAACAGTTTCTTTATAAATAAGTTCAAAGTTTGGCAATATGGCTGTATCTGGATGTGAAATGAGAGCTATGTCACTTTTGCATCCTAAAACCCTATGGTCAGGTACTAGAATTGGTGGATTGCTAAATAAGAGCTTAATCCCTAAAATTAGGCAAGATACAGCACTGAGCAGGGCTTCCAAGTAGGCAAATAAAGAAAAACAATACTTAGAATGTGATATTGAGGTTTCCATTTTTGGAGGTGGAAGAAAAATGTGGAACAAAACATTAACCAAAAGGCTCATTTTTAGTAAACTCTGAACTTTTTTTTTTTTTCAATAAAGCCTTATGCTTGCTGATTTCATCATTCAACCTCCTAATCATCGAAAAAAACATGTGTGGTTGTAAATGAAAGCACCATTTGCAAAAGAAAGTAAAAATAATTAATTAAGGAAGAAAACTAATATGAATGATTTCAGGGTTCCCAAACACCACTTATTAGTTCTTCATTTTAGATAAACACAGTCACTAAATTTGCAAATAATCTAGCTTTGTCTCCAGAAACAGCTTCAGTAAAAAAAAAAAAAAAAAAAAAAAAAAAAAAAAAAAAAAAAAGTAATTCACTAGCAGCCATCACTACAAACACACAAATTTTCAAAGGAGAATTGTCTCTGTATTTCAAGAACATCCCTATGCGAAACAAGCCTCACATGAGTTGAAAGAAGGCTGCAGCCATCTCAGAGTGCTGCAAGTAAAGGGTGTGCTCATGACTCACTGCCCCTGCCTGGGTGCAACTCATCAGTGCCGGCAGCCCTAATCTGCTCCCAGACATTATGGCCAGCAGCTCTGATATATGGATTAGATCTACCCCAAGTACTCCGTGCAGGGAAAGAACTCCATGAGCCCTTTATTCCCTACGGAGCACCTGTGCAGGAGGATAAATCAGCGATATGAAAGAAAACATGAAATCCTTCCCAGTAAAATTTGCAGATGACACAAAAGATAATAAAATGGTAAATACCGGGGAGTTGTCAGTTCCACAGATTGCATGGCAGCCTGGGCTCACCTGAATAAGATGTGTTTTAACACAGCTGAGCACAAAGCTGTCTGTCTCGTAACTAAGAGCACACATTCCAAACAAAGACAATGTAATAAGCTAGAAAGAGGCATATGGATGATGGTGGATAACCAAATTAATATTAGCCTACAGTGCAATACCCTGCTAGAGTGAGGAAAAAGATCCTTTGATGTACAAGGAAGTAAACACGGAGTAGCAATAGGAAAGGATTATATAAATCAGCACCGATGTTGAGACAGACAATCTTTCTGTTTCAAACAGCGTGTAACAACAAGGTTCTAGTTTATATCTGTGATCCCTGAGCATTCCCACAGGAACAACTAACAGACTATACTAGTATTCAAACTAGAAAGCCTTAATCAGCTACAAGAAGCATTCCAATTCCGGAAAACTTGCCTTGCTAAAAATGAGAAACCCGTGTCAAAGAGGAGGATAAATGATCACTGGTTTACTGGCTACAGATATTTAAATGGAGGGGTGGGAGGAAATGAGGAGTATCATGAATATTAAAGAACTTTTCAGCTTCTTAATGCTGGATTTTGCATGCTTCTGCTACACAAAATTAGAAAAATTCAAGCAGAAGATAAGGTAATAATACTTGAACTAATAGTAAATACTGTTCATCTAAAGAGAAGCAGGATTTTCTTAGATCTGAAGTTTTTATAACCAGCATTTTCTTTCTAAAAAGAAGCCAAAGTTCAAATACTATGTCAGTATCTTATATTGTTATTTTAAAGCAGATGAAGCCAAAAATTTGGAACTCTGGCATTCAAAAGCATACTTAAAATGCTCCAGAACAGCTTTGTTATCACAACTGCTGCCTCTTATGTGAACTTTACAGCAGGTATTTAGCTAGCTCTTTATATTTGTGGAATAATTACTTCCCCTTTCCCAAGTTGTGCAATGATCATTTAAGCTGTTAGTAAGCCAAATGAACTGCTCACTCCTCTCCCAAGTCCTATTTTGGATATACTTGGTATTAATGCTTCTGTATTTGCACAAAGCAGCAAGTTACTGAAAGAGCATGGGAAAAGTGAAACCTTGCTGAATACACAGAATAGCTCAGTCACAGATAATTTGAATTGATCTTTCCATTTCTGAAACCAGTAATATGACTTGTGGAAAAAAAAAAAACAAAACACCAAAATGCTACAAAAAACCACACCGTTAAAAAACCTTCAAAAAACCCCATAAAACAAACAACACAAAAAGACCCTTTCGTATCTGAAAGGAGAAAGAAATGTAAAAGCAATTCAGTACAATATCAAAAAACCTGTGTTAACAGGGAATTAGCAAACTGTGACTAATACCCTATTGAAAGGGTGTGGTTACAAGACCTGAAGGCTCAGACAGTTTAATGATAGTAATTGCCTAATTTATCAATTGACCAATACCAAATTCACTTCAGAATTTGACTGAGAATATATATTACAATTTGATACTGCAAAGCTTAAGTGAATCTTCAAAATTTTTACTGAACTATAGACTGGAAAGCATTTTGTAAACCTAAATACGGTCCTATACTTTTCAGCTGAAGCAAATTTTGAGGTAACATGTATGCTTCACACCTACTCTCTGTTCAGGCTACATCCCATTAATCTCAAAGTAAAACTTTAAAGCCAGTGCAACATCTAACTGCATCATAATCAAAATATGATAAAATTTCTGTTACTAAAAAATTATATTTTTTAAGTGTCGTTCTCTCAAATGCTCCAATCAGCCAAGGATTAGGTGTTCAACTTAACACTGGCCAGTGATCATTAATCATTTTAAAGTGCCACAGTTAATCTCATTTCTTACCCAGAGAAAGCCCTCTCATATCTTTTGTGTAAGGGAGACACTGGCTCACTTTTGAATGTGTTTTAAATTTGGTTAATGACTCCTTTTTTCTTCCTGTAAAAGACCTCTAGAATACCTCAGCACAGAGAATCCACAGATATGCTCAAAGCTACACAAAGGCAAGAGCAAACATAGGCAGCAGTAACAGGGATGAAGTTTTTCCAGACAGCCTCACACTGAGGCTGAAAGGATCAGGTGACTTATGTTAAAAGCCTTTCACATGAGTATAGCAGTGGCTTCTCTGCCATTTGCTGATAGAATTGGGTTATAATCCTTCAAAATTTTCTGAGAGGTCAAATTTATGAAGAGGAGATATCTAGAATCTTCTTCAAATGCAACTATTAAATTCACATTGTGAGAAGTAAAATCAAGCTGTGAAGTGATGGAACATTGCTGCGAAGTGAAATCCACTGTGGAAGAAGATGCAGCCTCACCTTCCTGTTTTACTAGAGCAGAGCAGACTAAATAGCATCTTCTTCAGCTGTTCTCCTAAACAAGGGATCCTGAAGCCATTGTTGGAAAAAATACTCGTGTACCCTACAGCATTAGCCTGAACGATAGTCCTGTTGTCTTACATGTTATGTGTTTTTCCTGGAGCTAAAATAATTGCTTAGGACTAGTGTATCTTTTCCTTAGCTATATATCATCAGATGAGTCAGAATATACAAACAAAAATTCTGAAAAGTCTTATGCCTTTCTAAGGCAATTTATGAGTAGCACCACAACTAAGAAACAAGATGGGGAAGAAGAGCAACTGCTCAGCCATCATCAGCCTTTCTATGCTGCTTAAATGAATATACAGACCTGAAGCAGCAGGTCCAGCTGCCAAGGGGCCAGCTGGGGGTTCTAACCCCCTCTGACAAAGCCACAGCTCTCCAGCTGGAACCACTAGCTCCTCTTCTGCAGGGTTTTTCCAGCTTTGTCCACATTAAGGTGGTGATGGGCACTGCAGACCACTTCAAGCACCCATCTTCCCACCTTCTGCACCTGGTTGAATTCCCTCACTAGAAACCCCAGGAGAGTTATTTGGCCTGTTAAAAGGTTTATATTCTCCTTTTTGTTGACTAGTATGGCTGTTAGATTTCTCATGTATGCAAACCAATCCTGATAAAATATATAAATCTGAATTAAAGCCTTTAGAGGCTGAATGGAATAGCTTTGGCTTGCACTTCCTACTGTCATTTGTAGAAATATTTATGGGTTTGACTCACCATGGAGTCTGACAGGAGCTTACTTTGGTCTATCAAGTTGGGATGTTTTGAGCACTTACAGGCTCAGGATGGAAATGTGTATGTATATGTGCATGTAACCAAGCTACACCTTCCAGGACAGGTTGCTCCCCTTAGACTGAAATCACTGAGCCTTCACTCTATGTCCATTTCACTAACTTGCTAAGAAATTAAAAGAGCTGATAAGACTGTAGCTGTATTTATAGGATTTAAATGAACTAGGTGTTTTCCTTACATATTTACTCCATGCTCTTGATTTCAGAAGAAACAGCTTGCTGTAGAACTCTTCCCTGCTCTCTATATTCCTGAAGAGAGATGTGACCTTTAAGTCTCCTTAATATGGACAGGACAAAGCAGAGGTGATTCTTCCACCTCTGCTTGGGAGATAGCACACAGCAGCCCTCTACCAGGTGATATCCTGAAGGGTCATTTTGTGAAATGACTTCCAGGCTGAGAACAAAAAAACCCTGAGATATCCTCTGCTTGTACTAAACAGGTCCCCTGCAGACAAGCAAAACTGCTCTTTTTTTGACGTGCCAGTATTCTAAGTAATTTAACAACAAATAAAACGAGAGCATGGGCAAGTAGCTCTGCTGCTCTTCAGCTGTCTTTGGAAATCGTCTACCCATGCTTTGTTCACTGTTTGACACTCCACGAAGGTGAGGAAGAATGCAAACCAGGGGTGTCTGAGCAAGCAGAAGAACAGTTTTTCAATCTGGGCAGAGGGAAAAACCTAGGCAGTTTGGTTATAGTGAAGTAGTTAGAACTGAACAAGGAAATATCTTTGTCTTTTGACATCACAGAAGAGCCTGGACATACCTTGCTACATCTTGGGGGACTAGAAAAGAAAAGGGGAAATATTCAGGAATTGATGGACAGCTTTATTCCAGGCCAGTAACTGATAGGCTTCTGATTTTACCTCTGTAGCTTGAGACAAATCCCTACCACTAGTGAACAGAGAAATGATTTGTAATGATTTTGAAGCTTACTTTAGGTCTTTTTAAAGAGGATTTTAACATGTTTAGTGACCTAAAAAAACCCTGTGGACCCATGGCAACCAAGGTAGGGGACAATGTAGGGGGGAAGGAATCTGTTGTCTTTTGCCACCATCTTTTGAAATTCTATGTTCCACTCCATTCCAAGCGAGGGATCCAGCAGCAGCTATGAGACTGAATTGCAAGAATATCATAAAGAGTCTAGAGAAATACATATAAGAATATTTCCTATTTTTCCCATTTTATATATATTAGCTAACATAACCATTAGTCCAGCTCCTCAAGAACTTGTGCAGCAAAAAACCTTTCTGCAATTTTTTTTAATAATACTAGAATGTATTTACTAATCCATACTTTTAAGAACTTTTACAAACAGTTATTTCCAGTATTTATTATAACTAAAATTTACATATATATGTTACTTCCCCAAATGTTTTCTGAAAGGTATTTTTGGCATAGAAGGTCATGGTATGATCCTTAAAAATTTTTACAGAAAGGACCAGACTATCTCAATTTCAACTGCTAAGTAGCTTTACACAAAATATTTTTAGCAGGTACATGCTTAAGCATAAATCCAGAGTAGGCTCACTGCATAATACTTCTTTTAATTTTAAAATGACTAGAGGAGAAAAAGTAAAGTTCCAAAACCCATGATTCTCTGTCCTGTCCTGGTCTGTCCCTTAAAATTCCCTCAGCTTTCGGAATAAGCAGTTTGTTGCTTTGTGCCCACTCCAAAAATTATCCTGCATGAGAAAGGAGTCTCACAGCCATTTCTGTTGATAGCCAGTGGCATTTTTAGATCCATTCTTCCTTTCCCAATCTAATCAGGGGAGAGACTGAGCCTATGAGATGCACATGAGCATCGAGTACCAAATGCTCATATGTCTTGAAGCCCAAGAGTAAAGGCTTTCAAAGTGTTACAAAAACATCTTGATTTCTGTCTTGATTAGTGAGCAGTTTTCAGTAACTTGTTGTTACATTTTTGGAAATAAATTACTATGGGAGAAAAAGTACCAAGAACATCCATTGGGAAGAAGACAGAAAGAATGCCTGAGAGATCTTAAGCAGTGTGGAAGTACCAAGAGAAAATTTCACTAATCAAAAAGGACTCTATATCTTCTCCAGAAAGATCTAGCTATTAGCTTCCCAAAATAATCTATGTTTTTCACAAGCAAGGTGAACTGGGCTATAATGCTTTGTAATTCATATTTCAGGAGTGGCAAAACATATCAAAATCAACATTGTTTCACAGCCAGTCTAATTTTTGGGTTTTGCCTTTCGTTCTTCTTCAGAATTTTCTTAACAGAAATGTTATTTTGCCAATTTTTATTTGCAATTTCAAAGGAAAATCAATTATTTCATTTTGTGGGCAGCATAGCTAGCTGGTTTTAAGTATACTGGCTATAAATTCTATCTAATTTAAAAAAATGAAATCAACATAATCAATTATATTGCAGCATTCAGAGAGAAGCCATCGCTATTTAACACTCATGACAAACTGTGCCAAGTTTTCTTATTTCCACAAAGTTTCAAAATCTTGAAGTTGTTCTAAAAACTGATATAAATATTGCACAACAAATCTGTTTCATACGTTTAAATAAATGAATATATTTTTATGCTTACTGAACTTACAAGAGAAGCAAAAACACTGAAATTAAGTTCTGTGGTGACATTTAAAACCATACTAGATGTAGACTGCTTCAGTTACCCTGGACATTGCCATTATTTAGAGAGATACAAGGGAAAAACCACAAAAAGTTCAAGAAGCCCAGGAAGTATTTATGTCTATGTAAATCAGGAATAAGTCATATCTCACATCAAAAGTAGCCACTCACAAAAAAAAAAAAAAGCCAAGCAAGAGGTCAGATTTTCATTTTGGCTCACCAAGTTACACTGATGCTGTAATTATTTTGATAAATTTAGATTTCTCTTTTCCTCTCACTTCTGCAAACCAAACCGATAGTCTTCATTTACATCGAAGTAACAGCTTTTACTGAGGTGCTTGTACCTATTACTAAGAGAAAAGATTCAGGAAACAAGCAGCAGGTTATACAATCAAAAGAGGGAATGAGAGAATATGATCTAAAAACCGTAATGAGTATGATTGCCCTTGCCAAAGAAACATTTTGTTTTAATGCAAAGTACAACTAATTTTTAGAATTTAAGGGGTTATTGGAAAATGAAATGTTATACAGAAGATGATAATGGTTACACTGGTATACAAAACAGGAATATAGTTGGAGCATGAAAAGCAAACACTAAGTGACAGAATGCAGTTTCAAAATCCAATGAGATAACAGAGAATTCATAATGCATTTGCAATATATTAATACAAAATCATCTGCAACACACCTGTCAAATATATACTATTCGATTCTATGTCGAAATAGATAATTAAATCCTTGTTGCAGTAAAATAGAAACTT
>VZTR01020058.1:39490-50348 GCA_013400775.1 Chaetops frenatus | reverse complement strand
ATAAACATCATAGCAGCTACTGTGGGTCATGGTCCAAGCCTTCCTTTGCACTGCATAGAGCCAGATGCCACTTGAGGAACCAAGATCCTAGAAACTTTTTTTGACCCAGACAATTACCCAGTGCTCTCTAAAAATTTTCTTTAATGGGTTATTTAACTCTCACCTATTCCCTCTCTGCTGAAACAGTAATAACAATAATAGGAAAAACAACAAATTCTGAGTGTCCTGAGACACCTTGGAATACATTTCAAAGTGCACATCAGATTTCTAACTGCAACCTACAACAATGCTTTGGGCAGAAAAAAAAATAAAAATTATTTCCTTGTATCATGTTTGTCTCTTACTGTTAAAGTTTATTTCAGCACAATAAGTGCATTTCAATAAATGGACTTTTATGCTGAATAAAAACTATGGGGTTTTTTTATGTATTTAAAATCTGCCAAACACCATCACACGCATTTGCCCTCTGCCCCAGGTATTTTAGCTGTCATTTAATAGATTTACATTTACAATTAATGATCATCTGGTAACTATGAGGCTACGGGTCAGAAATTAAGACTTCCTCACAGAGCAGCTTATTCAGCATTTCTTACTTAAACAAGAAAACCCAACAACATCAAACCCACGAAATATAAAAAGAAGTTGTAAGAATTACTGGTTAGGATCCAAAAAAAAAAGTTTGCCAAGACAGTCAGTCTTGGACATGGGATACTTTTCTCCTGACCAAAAAAAGAAAACAAATTTAGGCAATCTTCACCAAATTAATTTTGTTAACTTTTTTTACCACATAATGTCAGCAGATGTACTCTCAGGTTCCACTTACAAAGTTGATTTAGCTGAAGATAAAACTGTATATTGGCTATTTACTCTAGGTACTGTATATTCTTGTTCTATTTTATGCTTTGAAATTGATTTCTTGTATGCTTCTCTGTGCTAAAAATTAGAGCACTGAAGAGTATTTGAGTCTGATCAATTTGCAGTGGTTAGCTCATTCCAATTTTAGTGGAATTTTGACTGATTTGAGAGACAAACACTTATTCTCATGTAAGCTTTTAGACAGAGTAGAAGTTGCCACTTAATAATAATAAAGGCAAAAATGAGTTTTAGGTTATAACTATCTACCCTCTGTACTGCAGGTTATTTTCCAAAGAAGCCAGAAACATGCCAGACAAAATGCCTGCAAACACTGCATGAAACCTGATATTTCACTTAATATTTGTATCCACTATTCCTTAGGGGGTGTGCTGTAAGATGATAATGGCTGGGTGCACTCTCACACCTGACCTTGGTTTTTAGACATTGCACACTTTCCCTAAAAAGTTTAAAAGTATCACCTCAGATGGGAAAGGATTACAAACTGCTGCGTTTGCACATCAGACAGCTCATCTTTGTTTCTTTATGTGTCACTAAACTCTAGATGGATTCATCGTAGAACTTGAGGTGGAACTTAAGTGCATTTACATACATGTGAAATGTGTAAGCTATGACTAATTTTAACTCACAGGGCAGAATTTAAATAATTAGTTACAAGAAGTCAAACTAAGGGAAAAAAGGAGGAAAGAGATGGTTAGAGGCAGAGTAGTAAATTGTTCCATTTTTGCAGGTAATCTAAATGCAAACTAGAAGCAACTTATCATGAGAATGGATTTTCCACCATCTGGTCAAATAACAGGGGATTTGTCTAGTGGCAAGCAAAGAATGGAATGATGTGAGAAAGATTAGCGGGCAAGTCCTACAGTTGGCTAAAATGTATTTTGTGCAAACAAGAACAGATGACGCCTTAACAATTACACCTGTCAAAAACTCCAGAAAGCAATCCATCTCTGAACAGCCCAGTTGAAAACAGCCTAGTTCATAACAAAATGAATTTTTTTAAACAATTGCCAGCCATAACAGTTTGATGCATGACAAGCTTAGGAAGTTGCCTTCCACGTACAACTGAAACCTTAACTAACTGGACCCTGCTTTTCTCTGATAAGTAAGGTATTAAACTACATTAAAAAAAAAAAAAATCTTAAGTGAAACAACGCAAATAGCTAATAATCTTGGAAAGCAAGAAAATTCAGAGTTACAGAGTTAAGCCTGACATACAGGCTCTTTAAATTTCCCCTAAGTCCTGCATGAATTGGTACAAGAAGGGGTTTTTTAAAAATGGCCTTTTTGTGGGAGTCAAAAATACCGCATAGTACCTGGACAGGCATGTCTTGTATAGAATCCAGACAGTTCCTAGAATTAAAGGTCTTTCTAAATATAGATGTGAAACCTTAAAATTACTACCCTCTATATATCCTGCCAGAAGGGAGAAATCTAATAATGTTTTCTGTAGAGATATGATTTCTTTCTTCAGAAAAGATATAATCTCAAGGTGCAACAATATTTTACACCAATTCCAATGTGAATTTCTTTAAAATTAACTGTTTATATATGCACCTAATGTCTCAGCATCCAAACTTGCCATGTACTAATACTTTCTTTTTAAAATGTCATAGTTCCCTACTGAAGATGGAGATTATAGCTCATATATCTATTTGAAATGGATGGTGACACAAGACTGTCCCAGTATTAATTAGGCTTTTTGTACTGTTTGGTCTCTGGCTTTCAAATATTCAAGCAGAACTTGTTACTTCATTAAGCAATTTAACAAAGTGGTTTCATGAAAGAGTTCACAGAAAGTCAACCCAATGTACTGCTGTCAGCAGACTCTAGCAAGGCAAATCAGAGGAGAGCTTGAGGGGCTACTTTCTTCTTCCTCTTAAAAGACCATGGAGATAATTTGGGGTGGTTATTCATCTATTTTTTCTCTTGTGAGAGAAACAAAGCATAGCATTTTGCCACACTTCAAATTCAGATGGGGCAGAAGAACAGCTATGGAGCAAATAACACTCAGCATTATACACATGCTCTTGGTCAAAGACCAAGCTGGGCCAGAGGCTCCCTGTTGTCCTGGTATGGATGAGAACTCATTGAATACAACGTGGGCAATAGGACCAAAACCCAAGTGTTGTAACTGCAGACTTCCCAGCTAGGAGATAGCTGACAGTTCTTACTCAAGATGGCAATTTGGAAGTTCTTCTGGGTTCTTGAGCATTTTTGAGGAGGCTTGGTGGGCTGTAGTTAATTTTACCCTCCTGCCTAATTTTTGCTGTATAACAGTAAGGTTGAAATCCGGTGCTAGTGTTAAATTTCATTTCCAAACACTTACATTTATAGTTATCCCCATAAAATATTTGAAATTAAAATGGAAATTATAAGAGATATACCTCTCTTTTCCTTTTGTTCCTGTGTCCTAAGGATTCTGAGATAATTCTTGGCAGAGGTGAAGGTGTTACATTTAATCCCATGGTTCACACACTGCTCCTTTGTGCTTCTTTTCCACACCTCAACAGATCAACATCATTTTTCAAGCTTCTAGTAGTAACACAGACTTGGTGCTGAAAGGATTTTCTGTGTAGAAAAGCTCTTACATTCAACCTCCAATTAGCAAAAATAGTGTGAATTAGAGCTTCCTCCCTCAGAACTAAGAAATCTATTGTGAACAATGTATTGTCTCTGTTTTACCCTACGAATATCAGCACGGTAATATTGCTTCCAGAGTGCAAGAGCTTTTTCATTGAAAATTTAGGAATGAAGAGTGTAAGGGCTTAGATTCAGACAATCCTAGGCCTCAAAACTGTTGGTCCCTAGATAACATAATACTCAGGTGCCAATCAAGCTACATGTGTCTGGCTCAAGGTTTCTAATTACTGTGATATTTTTTAAACAAACATTAAATTATTTCATAAGCATTTTCAATTTTGTGAGTATAGAATATCCAGAATTTTATCACAAGAAAAGAAAAACAAATTACCACCTCCCACCATAGCCAAAACTTAAGTGACATCAGCTATAGTAAAAGAAGATATTGCAGAAACTCAAAATGTATTTAAATTTTCCAAATGAAAGCTTTTCTGTGTCTTCTTTAGTTTGATCTCTGGCCAAGTTTCCCCCTATATTATTACTTCAGCTTTCTATATATCTCCATATGCTCTTTCCTTAAGTTCTTATTTAATTCTTGTGCATAGACATGTTTAGAATGTGGTCTTAGCACTTTTTTGTTTAAGCTACACACACAAGCAACTTAATTGATATACTCATAGTCATACTTTCCTCTTTAAAATTGAATATTTAAAAACTAAAACATCAGATATGGTATGAGATTTCTTCCTACAATCTGACAGAAGACTAAATGATAGTAAGCCAGCGAGGAATGTAAACAATTATTCTGTTGATTTGACCAATACTGAGAGAAAAAAAGGATGATGATCTACTTGGGACTTCTGTAGACACTTTTGATATCTCTGGCACCCCTCAGAGAAAGGAAAGGGCTCAAGGAGTCAGGCCATCCCTAGGATCACCATTCTTCTCTACCCCTACCCTGTACACCAGTCAGGAGAAAAAAAATCTTCAATGGGTTTTCTACTCCATCAGATTTCAAAGACAATACAGAAGTGTCACAATGTTCCCTAAAAATACAATCAGGTCAAGATTTGAGGAACAATACAGTAGGCCAAAAGAACAGACAATACCTCAGAGGTACATCTGAAATGTATGATAGAATACCACTAATATAAACATTTGTTCTAGAAATAAGCGCCCCTTATGGTCCATGTGTGTGCTCACCTGCTGCCTAAACCAATCCTCTGTGCATATCCCCAGCCCTTACTGCACTGTGCAGTAGGATACCTGACCAAAAAATTAAAAAGGCTTTGGATGATGCGCATGAACGATTCCCCACTCATCACAAAATTCAGGTTTAGCTTCTCTACTACCCTAACTCCTCTCTTCTCTGTCCTTCCAACTGTAGGGAAGGATGAGGAAAAAACCAAGAAGAGCCAGCCAATCAATGCCTGGCTACAAGCCTGGTGTTACCAGCAGAATTTCAGGATGTTTTTGATCATGGGTTTGTTTACAAACAGCTGACCTGCTGGAAATAAAGGATACACCTGTCTCCAAGGGGAAAAAGGATCTTTGCCCAGAATTTAACAGAGTTCACTGAATTAACTTTAAGCTAGACTTGAAAGTGAAAAGAACTAAAACTAGGCTCACAAGAGATAAGCCAGGAACCAGCAAACTGACGTTTAAAGGAAGTGCTGGTCTGCCGTGGAAGTCCTTTGGTCTGCCATCTCAGTGAAGGCAGGGAATGGAAACCTGTGTGGCAGCAAAGACACCAGGGTTATTGATGCATTAGAAACCACAGAAGCACATGAGAATGGTGACATAGGAATTAAGGCTTCTCCTCCCCAAGAAGGTGTTGGGACCAATGAAGTGTCTCCACACCAATACACACAGCACAAGCAACAGACAGGAGGGGCTGGGAACCATTGTGCAGCAGGAAAATTACCATCAGTTCTCTGAGACTTTACATGGTGGGATGAGTCACATAACCAGTGATGCAATGGGTGTCCATACACTCTTCAAAAAGGCTAAGCAAGGAAGGAGAGGCAGCTGAGATACTTAATGACTTCTTTATTAGTCTCTTATTTATCAGTCTTTATTAGTAAGACCAGTCACTCTCTGGGTACCCAGCTTCCTGGGCTGGAAGACAAGCACTGGGAGAAAAATAAAGCCCCCATAATCCATAGGGAAATGGTCAGTGACCTGAGAGGTCATTTAGACACAAAAAAATTCTATGGGGGCAGATGGGATCCAACCCAGGGTACTGAGGGATGTTACAGAAGTGTTCACTGAGACAATTTTCTGCATTTACCAGCAGTCCTGGCTAATTCGGGGGGTCCCAAGTGACTGGAGGCTGGCAAAAGTGATGCTCACCTACAAGAAGGACTGGAAGGAGGATTCAAAGAGCTCCAGGCCTGTCAACCTGACCTCAGTGTCAGGGAAAGTCTGCCATAGAGCAGATCATCTTGAGTGCCATCCCACGGTACAGAAAGGACAAGCAGGGGGTTAAGGCCCAGCCAGCATGGGTTTGTGAAAGGCATGTCCTGCTGGAATAAACTAACCTCCCTGTAAGCTAGAGTGACCCCAACTGAGGGGACAGGGCTGTGGATGCAGCCCACCTAGACTCCAGTAAACCTCTGGCACCATTTCCCTGGAGAAAGCAGCTGCTCATGGCTTAGATGGGTGTCCTCTTCACCGGGTAAAACTTTGGTTGTACGGCCAAGGCCATGGAGTGGGGGTGAATGGAGTTAAATCCAGCCAGCGACCAGTCACAAGTGGTGTGTCCCAAGGCTCAGTATTAGGCCCAGTCCAGATGACAGCAGTTCAGGCAGGACAGAAAGGCTTTCCAAACAGATCTGGACAGGCTGGATCAATGAACCAAGCCCAGTTGTAGAAGGTTCAACAAAGTGAAGGGCCAGATCCTACTATTGGGTCACAACCATGCCAGGCAGTGCTACAGGCTAGGAGAAGCATGGCTGGAAAGCTGATCAGCAGGAAAGGAGCTGGGCATGGTGGCTGACTGCAGCTGAACAGGAAGCAACACGTGCCCAGATGGCCAAGAAGGCCAATGGCATCCTGGCCTGTATCAGCAACAGTGTGCACAGCAGGGCTGCAGAAGTGACTGTCCCCCTGTACTGGACACTGGTGAGGCCACACCTCGAGTCCTGTGTTCAATTCTGGGTCTCTCACTGCAAGAAAGACATTGAGGTGCTGGAGTGTGTCCAGAGAAGGGAAACAGAGCTGGTGAAAGCTCTGGAGCACAAATCTGATGAGGAGCAGCTGAGGGAGCTGGTGATGTTTAGTCTGGAGAAAAGCCTCAGGGGAGACCTTATCACTCTCTCCAACTGCCTGAAAGAAGGCTGTAGCCAGCTGGGGATCTGACTCTCCTCTCTAGGAACAAGCAAAATGACAAGAGACTTGGACTAGGGGAGATGTTAGGTTGAAAATTAGGAAAGACTCCTTCACCAAGAAGATGATCCAAGTACTGAAAGAGGCTGCTCAGGGGAGTGGTGGAGTCATCATCCACAGAGGTATTTAAGTGACATATAAATGTGTCACTTCACTAAGTGGGTGACATGGGTTAGTGATGAACTTGGCAGTGTTAGGCCAGCAGTTGCACTTGACCTTGCAGGATTTTCCCAACATAAAAAGGCAATGGGGAAGCTTCTTATAGTAAAATTTACAGTAATCTCATCCATCTACTAAAGGATTTAAAGCATTTCTAGGGCATCAGACTATTAGACAAACTAACCTGTATATCCCCAGTCTTTTCCTTTTTTCCCCTCCAATGCACTAATATTATAAAGAAGCACTGACTGCAGCAATTATCCATATTGATTATACTGCTTGGGTCTGATGTTCTGCTGCATAGATAAAATATGAACAGTTTCGAAAAAATACCTGCCCTGAGGTTAAAATTGTTTCAGAAGTTCGTTCAGATAGTAGTTGGCTAACACCTACTAGAACATACATAGTAATATCACTTTCTTTTTTTTAACTTTGCTGAAATGTAATACTCTTTACATAGAGATCATCAGGGACCTCTGTCTAGGGACAAGATACTAAAACCAGATAGTTATTCTTACATAGGAACCTGACTTCGTATCGATTAAAAAGTAAGCTTAGTAACTGCTTTCAAGTTAAGCAGTTGAATAGTTTTAGAACTCCTGTCCTGGACCCTTTGCAACTAAAAACGTGCAGTTGAGAAAGACGATGAGGTGAAGCCCAAGGTCAAAGAGCAGGTCACTAGCAGGCAGAAATGAAGTGAGGTCTTGAATTTCCAACCCTTGGTCCATCCCCTGCTGAAATGGTGAATGTTATTAATACTTCAGCACATGTCAAATCCATTCTGAATCTTTCTGTATTTTTGATATAGAGAACACAATGCATTGAAATTCAGTAATTGATCACACAGTGTAGGGAGGGAGGTTGAGACTATTTTTGTATTCTTAAATTGTAAACTTTTACTTTATAGCCACTTGCATCCCCCATTATCAGCATAATAAATAGGAAGATCCAGTGTATATCACCATTTTTGTCATGCTTTTCTCATTTTATTTCTCTTGATACTTATGCAGCCTCTTTGCATTAAACACAAGTAATTTTTTTATAACTTCAGACAGACTGTATTTTTGCTATATCTTTCTCAGTGAGCAGAACTGAACACATTATTCAAGTGATGTTGTACCATTGATCTATATACCACAACATATTTGTTATAATGTTCACACTACAGTATCATTAGATGCATTTTCAATACAATTTTCTACCCCATTCCTCAACATTGCTTAACATTTTGTTTGCTTTTGTGTTTAGTGTTGCACACTACAGCAAAGATTTCCACTGAGCTGTCCTCAGTGACATCCAGGCACATTTCCTCTAGGTTATAGTTAATTTAGAAGCCAGCAATGTGTATGAGTAGTTCAAATTGTTTTTTTCCAACGTGCACTACGTTTCATCTGTCAGCAATGAATCATTTGTCATTATGCTGCCTGTTAGCTCAGTGAGGTGCCTCAGAAGTCTCTCTCAGTTTTTTCTAATCTCTACAAACCTAAGCAGAAAGTAAGCCTCTTGCATACCTTACTTTTTAAAATATTCATAACTGTATTAAATTTTCCTCCAAAATATTTAATGAGGTACATATTGAGAAACTTTGCAGAGTCAGATAATATCACACCATTTTTTCCTCATCCTGATTAATATTTTATAATAATTTTCTAATCAATTAGAAAACCACTATTTTTAAGCATAAAAGTCATTCTTGTTTCTTCAAAAGACTTCAGTTTTCAGAAATTTTTTGCTTTCATATACATCTTGGATGTTTTATTGTAAAACACTCCCTGGTTAGTTTAACTCATACTGTTACTGGGAAGTACTTTTTAAAAATATTTGAAAGCTCATTTTGCCATTGATTTGACAAAACAGAATCAGTAGCAGAACTTCTGGCACCGAGCTAAGTGCAATCTCCACTCCATAATCTAAGTGGTCTGAATAAGGCTGCAGGTTTCATTCCCTGGTATGTAAATGAGGAGAAAAAACCCCAAACTGCTAACACAATACACTTTCTTCCACAAGTTTCAAGTCCTTATCCTCAGTGCCCCAGTATATGCAATATTTTTGCAGGTGGATTAAAGTAGTTCATACTCATCCATTTCTGTGGCAGGAACTCCTAGGACAGTATGATGAATAAAGCTCTTATGCATAGCTCTGCAGAACACAGGGGCAAATAAATTTCCACCTTTACATCAGTGCTAAAGGTTTTCAAACCCCTCAGATGAGGGAATAGTCCAGATTGGCAGGTTTCCCCTCTCAGAACATTTTTTCCCTTTCTAAAAAAAAGAAGAAATTAATAATTTGTCCCTAAACCTTTTATATGATCTTCATGCTGTCATTTTGATGTTTCTGTTTCAGGAACAAAAAGTAAACAGGTAAAATTCATAAGTAATATCTCGACACATGTATTCTATTCATTAGAACAATTAAATTTACAGAGATAGGGAATATGCTCCTGAGAATAAGCTTCCTGAAGTTTGACTTGGGCTGGAGCCAAAACATTTCAGGTTTAGTACTCAGGAGTATTATTTAGAAGATAAATTGCTTGATATCAGATTTTGGGAAAGGTAAAATTAGCATCAAGTCTTGTTGCACAGCAATTCATTGGAGGGAACATACCCTGTATTACTTGCTCATATTCACAATAATTAAAAAACAAAACAAACCTCTGGGTAAGGGAATTCAGCTTTAATAAAATGTTTTGAAAATGCTGCTAGAGAGTATTCCTCTGAAGGAAATGTGATAAATACTATCCCCTTCATTTTTATGTTATCATAATATTGTGTGGCTTCAAAAGGATTTTGAGCACTACACAGTCTCTCACCATTAAAGCTGAGTATTCCTATAAACAGGGGACCCATTATTGATCTTGAACTTCTGAGTGACAAAAACAGCTCTTGAACCACTGTGCAGCAATGCCTCACAAAACAGACTCGCAGAAAGGATTACATACAACTAGAACTGTTTTTATGAAGAAACAACTGCAGCAAGGAAACACAAAGTGCTTATTTTCCCTTTGCTTACTTGAAGACTAAGCTTTTACAGATGTTGAACTCATGCCTGTAGCACTATGTGTGCAGAAATGTGCACACACACCATTCACATACACACATCTGAACAGCAATTGACTCATAAGTAACAAAAATTCTTCCTCTTGTCTAGCAGTTTTCATCATGAGTATGTAAACTTTTTTTTATGCAACACTGTAAGCAACCACATCAGCGTGTGTTTGTTTGCAGATAAAAGAACATGGGTATCATATCCTTGAAACGACACTACTGCACACACACCTGTTCTTCAATAATGGCTTGAGCTGTATGTATCATATTACGTCACTTCATTCACATTTAGAGTACAACACAAGTTTTAAATTACTTTTAAAAACAAAAACAGATCAGTCTAAATTAATGAAAGTAAGCCTGAAGTTGTACAGGAAGTCACAGGTGTCAGAGCAGTCCAAAAGGATGGTGCTGATGTTAAAAAAAAAAAAAAAATAAAAGGTCTCAGGAACTAGTACTTAAATATATGAACTCCTCACTGCCTATTGCTGACTTGGACTTCTTCTGAAGGGCATCTTTCTAGAGATACACCTCTTCCTGAGCAAGGAGTAAAAACACAAAGGCAGTCTAAATGTATTAATAGGGAGAAAACAGCTGGTGGCACTGAAAGCCTCAGAGAAAAAGGCAGTAAGAGTGCTTTTTTATTTTTGAAAAAGTGTTTCAACTTGCTTAGAAGGGGAAAAGAATAAAAAAGTTTCTCAGCAGCACCACCTGTTTATTTGATTTTTGATTCCCACTTACCTAATTCTTATGGGGCCATTTCAGCATGTTTTAAGAGAATTCTTAAAGCAACTTGGTGGTTTTGTTTTTTT
>VZTR01020058.1:25569-36258 GCA_013400775.1 Chaetops frenatus | reverse complement strand
TGAAGAGAGAGAGAGAGAGAGAGAGAGATTTTGTGTGTGTGTGTACTACTGGCCTGCCACAAAACAGCTGAGGCCGTCGTGCACGGAAAGAGAAAAAAATTCAAACTGTGGAAATTGTTAACAAACTGATGGCAGCGATCAGGTACTCCATGATCCACAAGGAAATATCATTAACTTGCACTACAAAATTCCATAAGAGTTACCACTTCTAAATGATTTGTCAACTTTGATGATGATGTGCTGTAGAAATGCATAGAAACCTTGATGCTATATGAATGTATAGAAATGTTCCACAGGCTTGAGTGAGGTTTCAGTGGATTAGCACCTGCTGGCTATGGACAAAGTCAAGACCCTCTAATGCTGTTTGACCTACAGACTCCTGCTGACACCAGGCATCATGAGATTCTTCCTCCTCTGATATGTGGTGTATAGTTAAACTGCCTGTGACATTTCTTCTCAGGAACATCCAAAAATACTGTGGTACTGAGGATTGTTTCCTAAAGACCATGAACAGCAGAGTAGCTGCAGACACAGTTTCATGAGCAAAGACCAATAACATCTCTCTTCATGGTGCTGATATCCAGAACTACCTCTTCCCATTAAGAACGGACAATGCTAGCATTAAGATCTCTTTATCTCACATCTGTTACTGGACTTACAGATAGTACCAGCAGCCAAAAGTCATTTTTTCACTTACAGTTGGACAGAGAATTGCTATTTTTTAATGGACAAGGATCTTAGCAAGAGAATAAACCATTAAGGCCACTGTGGACTAAGCTATTCTAACAAGCAGTTTGAAAACAGCTTGCAAGCCACCCATATGGAACAGAACATAAATCCTAAGTAGTTACCAAACACTGTAATTCAACATAGTCCACAGTGATTGCCAGGTGAAATTTCAACTCCAAGCCTAATCTGAAATTCAGTGCTCTCAGTGGCAGAAGTCCCCTCTGTTTTATACACCCTCACATTCCCCCTGAAGGTTAACACAGCAGTTTTGCTTATCTGGGACACATCAGCTGACACACAGGGAAAAAATTACAACTGTGGGACTTGCTTTTAAGTTAAGCCCAAGGCTTGCACATGCCATGCATTGCTGCTGCAGTTCCTTGTGCAGGAAAGAATACATCAGATGATGCAGCACCACAGTGGGGGTTCCTCAGAACACAGCACCAACAGCTGTACCACCTACACCAGGCTCCATGGCTGGGGAAACACGTGGCAGGAGCACCAATTCCATCAGCTAGAAGGGTTATTGTGGCTGTGGGCTGGGAAAGCTGTTGCATCCTTCCAAATTTCTAGATCCTGAGTTTTCAGTAGGCACAATATTTTGTCATTTCCATAAAGTCCTCCATTACCTCATTAACTGAAGTGACCTGTGCTGTCAAAAAAAAAATCACTAAAAATTTGAAGAAATGTGAAATCTGAGTATTTTCTTTTTGCTCTTCAAGAGTGTGAGGAATGGGAATGAGAAAAAAGAGAGGAAAGCAAAGGGGCATGGGTTAAGTTCAATTAGCAGTAGAGCATACTCTGGAAAGGTGTGTACATAAAATACAGGCCTCAGGGAATACCAGTGGTAAATAGACAAATTAAACTTCATGAGTCTTTCTAACCTCTCATAGATATAATTTTTTTTTAATATTTACTGAGCATAAAAAGATCAGCCTTAGACACTTGCAATGAACATGATAAATGGTCATAGTGCATGTGTGTTAATTAATACTAACCCCTCTCTGGATAAGGGGGAAAAAAAAAGTAATGCCAAAAAAAAAAAAAAATTCCATACAAACCCCTGAACAATGTACATGTTTTTAAGCAAAGTGAGCCTGGCAGGTGTGTGTGTGTTCCAAGTAAACCCCACCACCGTCCACTTTCTATATGGAAAGAACAACCTCAACAAATGATACTCAATCAAGTGCAAAGCATTAAATTGCATCTTCTACTTGTTAGATGCTTTTACCAAAACATTCAGCCACTTCAGCAACAATCTCATCCAAACTACAATATTTGGAGTAAATGGTGTGCATAGAAACTTTCAGTTCTACACTAGACATTTTCACAGATTGACCTAAAACACAGTGAGCTTCTGCACAGTCGACTTAATCCCTAGCCAAGAAGTAAATGTCCTAGAAGCATCCTTTACAACACTGTATATTAATCTACACCATTTTTGCTTGTGTTTTGTGTGGTGTTTTGCTTTTTTAAACAAGGATACCAACACCAAACATATCTCAGTTATACAAAAATATGTCATCCAATTCTTTTGAGAATGAAATAATTCCCCTGAATGCCATAAAGAACAAATATTTTTTGGAAATGTACACAAATGATTTTTTTTTTTTTTCTCCTAACCATTTGCTCAAGCAAGAAAATCTCCAAAGATAACACTTTGAAACCTCACAAGTGTTATTCATTCAAAAGAATGACAAAAATCAGTTTTCGGTTCATTTAACTACCTTTTTCAGCTTTACTGAGGTCTGGTATCTTTCCACTACCTAGCCATAAGAAGATTGTTGAAAAGTCAGCAGTGAACTGAACATACTAAAACCCACCAAAAAAAAAAAAAAAAAAAAAAAAAAAAAAAAAAAAAAAAAGCCCACAGCCATCCCCACTTAGATTCACATGTAAGAAACTCAAGTCCTGAAAAAGAACTCCGCAGCCTGACAGTTTGCACTTTCTGTGGAGCATTACTCAACGACTACATGTAATTAACCACAATTGCACCTTATCTTTCTCAGTTTAAAAAGGGAAAACAACCAGTATGGGTTCTTTCTGGTCTCCGATAACATTTTGTCCCCTGTATCTTAACAATAATTTATTTGCACTAAAAACCACAATGAATAAACTTCTGAGATTTCCACCAAGTACAAGGAACAGGACTTGGTTCAGAACCAATATCAGAACAACTGATCACAATGTTGCAATTGCTGTCTGCTTGCTTAAGGATGACTGAAAATGAACTGGTATTCTGTTAGAGAAAAGCACTCATGGACTTCATGTGTCAGAAAAAGAACTGCATGATAATGAATATTTTTAATATTGTCATTTTTATTGAAAACATAGAGGGTACTATTAGTCCTTCCAATTCTGAGGGAATGAACACTTTAATAACATCTAATTCAAGGATGAGAAGGTTGAGAACAATGGTTTTAAACAGATATTTTAGGTCTTTTAATTTTAGAAGACATTTTAAAACATTTTTTTGATCCCTTGGCAGAAGGAGAAATAACAGCAAAGAAAAATCTGAAAAGCAAGCAATGAACTTTTTATGTAATATTAAAGAAAGCAATGCTGTTTAAAAGGAAAAACAAAGCAGCATGTCTTTCACATTTTATGTCCTAAGTAGGTTTAAGTACTGCCTATTACTTGTCAAGAATTCAATAGTAAATAGAAACTTTCCAGGTTGACGTGCTGGGGCAGACGAAGGTCATTCTTGAAAGCATTTTCTCCCCTGAGAGGGAAACCTGGAAGGATGCTGTTTGAGCAATTTATGCCAGGCACAGCAAGTCAGTAGATGTCTGTGCTGCAAGCCTGCCATGATCCCAATTCCACAGCCACACGTGGTTACCATGGGGGGAACCAGCTCCAAAAGCCAGGCAGCCACAGGGGCTCAGAGGTGTGCATTTTCTCTCCATGTGCTGAGCAGATACAGGCACTGCAAACCCTGCACAGAACAGCAAGGCAGCAGAAAAGGTGCACTGCAGAGATGAACACCACACACTACTGCTCTGAAAAGTAAACTTTCAATTTTGGAGGGGGAGACATGATTATGGGGAGGAGAGGGAAGCAATTTGCAGGTAGAGAAACATTCTTTCTAGTTAGTGTTTTAATGAGAATTTTTCTCCTGATTCAGTTTGACTTCAAAACAAAAACTAAACAGCAAGGAATCCCCAAGCATCTGTGAGTAAATACTATACTCTTAATTTCAGAGTCAAGAGACTTCTATTTTAAATAGCCAAAACAATACAGTTCCTGAACTGTACTTTGTAAAGACTTAAACTCAGCATTTTTGGAAAATCCAGACATCCAGGAGGAATACACAAGCTTGCAAATAATTTCTTTTTCCCAGAGAAGGTTACAGAATGATGCAACAGGTGTCTAGCTTTCAGTTATGCAGCAAGCAATCCACCATACAGACTTGCTTATACAGAACATGACCTTATTCCATTTATATGGGCAGAATTGAAAGTCTAATACAGACATACATGTCTAAAGAGGAACAAAATGAGTCTTTTAAGTACATACTCCTGATATGCACACGACATGTAGCACTACCTAATGTCCGATTTTCACTGTAGATTTGAAATCACACAAAACCAAAAGCATTTTACCCAACAAGACCAGTTTATGGACTATCCTACTCGTCCCTCTCTCAGGGTTTTTACAATCCAAGTTGACACATGTTCCTCTACTTGCTATCCCCAAGGACAGCCCTGTCTTGGAGATCTCGGCCAAGGCAGAGACTTCCCATTTTATCACAGATTGCTTTTCTGGCCTGTTCAGAGTCCTTCCTATTCCTCTAAGCCATATAAAAGGAGTTAACCCTGAAGTTTTCACCAATTTTACCCTCCCCACATCTGTAGAATGGTTTTGTGTTTTTAGGTTCTGTGTGTCTGGAAAAAAAAAAAAAAAGAGCTCAGAAACAGAATTGTGTGCATATATATTATTATTATTAACCCTCAAACTTCATTATAGAACCTCTACATTTACATACAAGCACAATATAAGTGACTTAATATTTTATGGCCTCCTCAAAACACTTTTCTGTAACATCTGAATTTGTCCCTTTAGCTTAAGGGAGCGATGTGAACAAATTTAATGTACTCTGAGGACATCCTGCATTTCTTGTAAATTTGCATATCCTAATTCTTTCATATTTCTAACATTGGGAAATTCATCAAGTTAAAACTCTCTGGAAAAAGAATCACTTTGAAAAAACAAAATTAAGCCATCAGATTCACTAAGACAGGCAAAAGTTGAAAAACCAAGTAAAACCACTAAGTCATTAGCTGCCTGCTATCCAATTAGCTTCTGCAATAGTCTGTGTTAGACAAGATATGTGCTACTGTATTTTAGAAAGGGGCAGAAGACACACTCAATCTTGCTGGTTCTTAACTTTGAGTATTATTTAGTCAAACAAAAAAGGATTTCTGTACTCTACATTTACTTATCTCCACCATAAAATTAGTAATAGAATACACAACATGCCTAGAAAGTGATTTCCATTTACATCAAACATCAGCTCTATACATGACTTTATCTTCTTTTTTCAATAGGAAAGCATCAATGCTTTTGTCCACACAAAGATTATCCAATTATCTAACTCACATCAAAGGGTCTTAAACTATATATGCAACCAGTCCACACCTTAGGACACACACAAAAGAGACAAAAGTACTGAAAACGAGGGAGATTCTGACATACATATGAGCATTAAGGAACTGACATTAAATTTCTAACTGAATATTGCCTTTTAAAATTCACTGCATTTCTGTAGCCATATTCTTTTTCTCTATGCATAGTCAAAGTCCCACTGAAATCAACATCAAAACACATATGCATTAAATAAGGACCCACAACAGTCATCATTTTGTTAAAACAGAAAATGTACACCACATTCCTACCAACATGTCATTCAGAAGTTCTTACTACAAAAAAAACCCTGAGAGCCCACCAGCCCATAATGAACTTATCACAACTTCCTCAAAGGTCAGAGTATACATTTCATTTTCCTCTTTTTTTTTTTTTTTCTAAGCACACCCATGGCCAGAAACTAAGGGCTTTGGCATATTTATTATGAGATGTCTCCACATGTAGAAGCAGGATGCATGCATATACACATATGCACCTTTAAAGCATTATTATAAGGCTTCCCTTTCAGTATTATTAGCAGCTGCTTGCATATATGCAACTTCTTGTCCAGAGTGACAGCTGTATTTTCGCCTGTTTTGACATTGAGTCTGATCTGGGTGAATAGCTCATATCCATTAAAGTGCTATTACAACACTGAATGACTGCCAAAATACTTCCTGATCAATTTTAAAAGCCAGCTAGCTGTCATCATCTAATCGCAACAGCAGAAAACAAATCTTTGGGGAATAAAACAAGATTTTAAAACATTTTTTAAAAGCAGGGTATTAAGTCTAAAACCTCCAAACTATTTAAATAAAAATCACAAGCTGCAGCAATATCTAGGTAAAAATCTCCGTGCCTTGAAAACCCAGATACTTGTTACTGACAAGCATGCTAACATAGTCTTCTAAATCTACCATTTTAACAATCTCTGCAGTTTGAACACCTGCCATTACATATCTTAATAAAGCAGCACTAAAAACAATCACCACAGAGTGTGATTGTGCTCACCATCAAATTTAGTTCCATAAAATTTAAGACTGAATTCAATCATCTTTGTGTCTTTGGTTGAATGACGGAAAACCAATGTGCAAGTTCAACTCCTTTCTTCTGAATAGCTTTACCATATGCATATTTTTAAGTTTCAGTACAAACATTATTTCAGACTTGCATTTATCAAGCACACTTGAAAGGCTATGTAACTCAGAGACAGTTAAGACCACTTGAAGAGAAAGCACAGTTGGCACAAATTTGGCACAGCCTGAGCAGTGCTGTATTTGTAATACAGAACATGAGAAAACATCAAAAATGTGTTGTAAGAAGTTACGTGTTCCATACATGAGAGATGTCTAGTAAGACAAGTGTGCGATGCTCACATGCACACATAATGGCTATTCAATGTATAGATGTCTTTTTAATTTCTCCTTACTGCACTGTTTTCTCTCCAACTCTGTGCACTGTGCTAATTTGATGAGGTCAGTCTGTTTTGATCAGTGAAACACGAAATATTGCTGCATCAAAATATATATGTATGAAACTAGTTCAAAGAAGCAGACCCACCATCTACTCCACAAATACCCACACTGGCTCAAAAATGAAACTATGCACTTTTCATTAGAAATACACCATGAATTACAAGTTCTTTGAAGAGCTTCTTCTGTAGCTCTACCCAAGCTGAAATACCAAACAACTGAAAAAAAAAAAAAAAAAAAAAAAAAAAANAAAAAAAAAAAAAAGCCAACAACCAAAAAGCCCACTAAAACTACACTGTCAACACACAGATTTACACCAAAACAACTGAGTAACAAAGGGCTGTGCTCTTTCAGTTCTAGTTCCCAGATAATTGAACTGTATGTTTATAAAGTCATAAAACCTAATTAGAAGGATAATTGTATTAATGCCTGCCAAAAATAATGTTATTTGACACTTTACAGTATAATAATAATTAAGAAATTTTGAAAGTGTTATTCTAGCCAGGGTGTTCATGATGAGAAACCTCTATGTAAAATGAGAAAGTAGGGGATTAAGAGAGGGTTCTGGAAGCACAGGTACAATATATTTTATCAAGGAGTGATAATTCAGATGTGAAAATGCTGAAGAAGTTTCTGTGGAATACATATCATAAGACCTTACTGGTTTTGGCAGCACATCAAAAAAATGCAAACTGATACAAAGGAACATTGACAGTGACTCCTGGATTTAAGGGACAATAAACATGTTTTCAGAGAAGCTGCAGTGATGACATATTACCAATTTAATAAAAGGAATCCCTCTACCTCACACTTAGGTTCAACCCCAACAAAGCAGACAGAATCTAAATAAATAATTTCAAACTCATTAAAATAAAAAAACACCGGGATTTGTTCAGATGTATGCTTATATTCAATCACTTTTTTTTATATATATATTGTAAACATTTCATTTTAAAATTAATTTGTGTTTATGCCTTAGGTCAAGGAAGAGGAGATCTAGCATGAAGTACTAACTAACATGTCAGCTCCACATGAATGTGGCTGTATATTCATTTGTAGCTTAGACAGCTAAGCAGAGAGGATCTAATTTCCAAGAAGATGCTCTAACATTTTTTGAGAATAGTAGTAACCTATAGCTAGTTAATATTTTTATGACAAGTACCTAGAATATTTATTTCAGTTTAGAAAAACCCCACATATTAATGTATTACATGTTCTTAGAATATCTATAACCAATTTATAAATTTTACACCATTCATAAGTCTTTTTATTAATAAAATGCATTTTAAAGCTTAGATTAGGAGGATAACATGTTGATTAACTGCTGATAATTCTGGATAATAGCACTGATGATAAGTAGCAGCTGCATTAATAACTACAGTGGAAAAGGTCTACTGGGAATCTGCATGTTTGCAAAAGGATTCTGAACAGCTAATACATACAGATTGCTACAAAATCCTGGGCATGAAAATATACATTGCCTTGTAACTTGACATCAATAATGCTGCCTATTAAAAACAATCAGCATGCTATTTTCATACTTAAAATGTTCTCAAGATCTTATGATGTTTTTAATAAAATTCTCATAGTACCAAAATTATCATGGGTTTTCTGTCTGTGTGATTGTACACTAGAAGGAAGAAATCAAAAACTGACTAAGAGGCTGAGGAAAATTGATCTTGCATCAAGCAAAGCCACTTATCAGCCAGGATGGTCCAACTAAATAATAGAAGAGCTGAAACTCAGCATAAACTGGCTAAGTCAACTAGTTAGCATTTATACATTCACTATTTAGCAAGGAAGGCATGGAACACATCACAATGAACATCCCACTCCCAAACTGGCAGGTTCCCCAAAACAGACTGGCAGGTTGCCACGATGTTTAATCTCAGCATGAATACACCACAGGAGGAGCACTACAAAAGCCTAGAACAGGAAGGAGGGACAACAGGAGTCTACAACCCTGCTCTTCTGTGATATTTGCAGAGGAAGGAGGTCATCATTTAAGAGACACCCAAGTCACATGAGAGTGACTCTAAAGAAAAAAGAAAAAAACTGAACCTTCCCTCCACAAATACGCACTCGCATTCCAGCAGAGAGGAATGAAGGGTAATATTTGACTCATGGTGCCAAAAACTGTTGTAATATTATTTGATACAAGTATGAAGTTATTATTAAACTAATTTTAGAGATATTATGAAGAGCATCAGTCTCACATGTTTATTGCCATCTGCCAGAAGTGATTACAGTACTAAGCATACAAAACAGTTACTGGAAAACCTATCTACACAACCAGCTTAGCAATTCCATTGTTAGAAAAGCTTCATGATATAACACCCATCTTGCTCTCACAGGTATTGATTAGGCACATATAACATTATATAATATAGCTAGCATAGTACAGTAGAGGGGACTTTGTTTTATTTACGTAGTGTTGCAGGAGAAGTTGCTTATTACACCAAAACCTCAAGCCAAAAGAGCAGAGCAGAGAAATATATGCAATTCTGCAACAGTTTGGCTAACAGCCATTATATATATCATGTGAAGCTTCATGTCAATTTTATTTTTTTCTTTAATAAAATGAGCTTGTCATACTGTTCATGAAGCAGATAGCTGAGCCTTGGACTGCAAGCAAATACACCAACACTAAAACCTCTTCCAGATGTGCAACAGCTTTCTGCAGCACGGAGATATTTCTTAGCCTTTAAGCAATATGAATATGAGCTACTAACTGAATAGAGTAACAGTCATATGATAATTTAACAGGCTGGCCAAAAAAAAAAAAAAAAAAAAAAAAAAAAAAAAAAAAAAGGAGAGTCAGGGGACTGAGCATCCTATGAGGATCTTTCACCCTTTGACTTTCTAGTTTACAATCTGATTGTTCTGGAATGCTGACCTACTTGTCAGCTTTCTAGGATCTGTGCCTGGGGTCTTCATCATGGAGATGCACAGCACAAAGACCAGGTCTCCATTTCCTTCCTCAACATCCTTGTCTCTGACTCGTGATCACATCGCTTCTGTCGCCTCAATAATTATCTGCTTCCAGGGCAATTCTGTCCTCCCAGTCGGGAATAAAGGCCCACCTTTTCCTGCAGTGCTCTTCCCTTACTTATTTTCCTCCAGATTCAATCAACTCCCAGGGCTTTGCTTCAGCTGAAGGGGAGACTGGGAAGACAGAGGCACAGCACAGCTGATGGAGCACCCAGCTGCTATCAGGAATCACAATAGCACCACAGAGTTTTTGGTTTTTTGGAACAATCTATTTTTACAATTAAGCTTCTGTGGAAGTAGCAGTGACTACTGTAACTCACCCCTGTTATTACACATGAAAATGTCTCCACCCATCACTGTTTTACTAACAAGGACCATGTACAAGTCTGACATACAACTGCACATTTATGGGTGTCATTCACAGGAAACTTTGCTGCTTTTTTTTCTTGGGATGTTTTCTATAGTATAGAAGAGAAACAAAGAAAAGTTGGGTAGCAAGTGAAAATCGAGTGGTTTTAAGACTGNTGAAATACTACACATAAGGGGATACAGGGGTGGGTGGGTGAACAGATCACCTAGCATTTCATATTGAAAGAAAAAATTCAGTTGCAACTATGTCAGAGGCCATTTCCGAATTAAATAGTAATGCTAATATTGTGACTCAGCTATCCAAAAATTATTTTGATGGCCTAACATTTACACCTGAAGTGACCACCACAGCAGATCTTGTTCTAACACCTACAGGCTGCTTCCTGTCAATAGTTTTGATAGTGTCCAGACCAGAGCAGGTCTAGGGGCCACATTGGAGGCTGGCAGCCAGCATCTCAGAGGTCTCTGTCAGTCCCATGGACTTCTGGTCAAACCTGACACAGAA
>VZTR01020058.1:0-12618 GCA_013400775.1 Chaetops frenatus | reverse complement strand
TCATCTTCACTTCTTCTATATTTAGATTTTTTTTTTTTTTTTTTTTTTTACTAGTGCTGTGGCAAACTTATTTCCTGACAGAACTATGTAAAGAACAGGAAATTGCTTTGCCTACTGCAGAGTTTGTAATCACTAGCATTTGGAATACCCAATTTTAAAAGTTGTGTCTATTCAACCAGAGAATAAAATAGATCATGAACCCAACTGAAAGAGCTTATATTCCACATCCCAACTAGTCTCCTAAATAGCACCCCTAAATCAGTAAGAACTAAATTTACTCAAATTTTTACTGAAACTTTTGAGTAGGTCGTATATTTGGGAAAACATTTACAAATAACTGGTTAAGAGAAAATCTGTTGTGAATTAGTCTTTTTTATTTATTGCTCATGAGCTGCAAATAAATTAGTTTGTTCATAATATATTGCATTCTATGTCACTTGCACACTAGATTAAATAAGCACATCACTGTGCAAACTTTTAAAAAAGCTAAAATAAAAGTTGGGCAAAAGTTTCCATTTACTAATGCTCTAAATGTTAAACAAATTATGAGACCAGTCTGTTGTAACAGTATAGTATGAATAGGACAGGCAGAGAAATATAGCAAAGCCTCACAGGATATATTGCAAATAACAAACTAAATGCCTCCCACAGCTGTGGTTATACCAGTAGTCCAGGATGCAACAGATTTATGCATCATGTTTATCAGTGGGAAGCCAGCCAGATCTGCTTACAAGTGGATGGAAGGCAGAGCTATGCCCTACCACTTGTCAGGCCCCTCCATCTCTGTGTTTTAATTTAGCTTCAACTTAGAGCAAGTTCTGCATCTGGCACCTCCCTTCCCTGTGCCAGAGGCTTCAGCAGAGCCTCACGTCAGAACCCCACATATTATTGTGCTTTATTTAAGTAATTTTTAAAACATTCTTCAGTATAAGAAAGAGATTAAACATATATTTTTTCTTTAACGGTATTTCATTTTTAACTAAACATTAGTATCTTGAAAGCTCAAAAGCATTCATATTTCCCAATTTACTGAGATGTTTGCTTTTCCAAAACCTTTGGCTAGTTTCATTCATGCAAAACTCACCATGGAAAGAAAGAGCAAGTCTTTTTGTAAAATGGAACATCCTGTCCTTAATGCTCATATACTGTTAAGGTGTGCAAAGCTATTCGGGCTGCTTGTTCATGTTAGAAATTAGGTATTTGAAGATGCATACTTCTTTCAGGGAAGAAACACTAAGTTAATGCAACATTTTTACATGCCAGAAGGAAGTAAATCTTTAAAATGTTTGTTAGATTACAAATGCCACTCTGGACTACAAAGGGAAAAAACCATAGATTTCTGGTAACCAGATTAAAGGCCAAGGCCACAGCTTTATTGAAATACAGTAACTCACACTACAGAATCATCTGACAGCCAATAGTCCTTGCAGCAGTAAATAATGAGAGCTCAAGGCGAAACACCACACACACTGGATCCCAAACAGATGCAGCCCAGCCCTAATGTCAAACTCTTAAGTCTAATCAGTACTAATGAAACTGGAACTCTTTTGTTTTGAGGTATGAAAGACGTAATACTTGAAAATGGCAATAAAACTTTACTTTGCAGTGACTCTTCATTTCCTGTCTTCTTACAGCACACATCAAAAAAAAAACCACTGGTGAATGTTAAACAAAAATTAAAAAGTGACAACCAGAAAAAAAAAATCAAAAGCATTGTTTACCACCAAATCCATTCAGAGAACAGAATTCCTAGCAACTTTTTTAAGGTATCAAGTACCTCTGTCATATTAGATAAGGTATAAATTACTTATTACTCAATTTAATTAAGGCAAAAAAAAAGCATGCACAATTTGTCATTGAAACCACCAGAAATTGGGGTACATACAAATACCTTGCTGAAAAAAATAACTTAGCTGCTTGCTAATTTCTTACTAATACACCTGCATATCTTGAGCCAGCTGCACAAAATTACTTTAGTAATATTATACAAGGTCAGCATTACATTCCTGTACTTCAATGGTTATAGATCCCTTTTAATGTAAATCAAGAAAAGAACTCTTTCCTCATATTAAGTTGTTCCATTCCAAGCTCAATATCTAAAATCAAGTCCATCAATACTGAAGTATCACACTGGAAGGAAAGAGACTACTTCTAGCTTTTTTTCAAAAACATACCACTCATTCTAAAATTTTCATCAGTTTTTTAACTAATAAGAATGAATAAGAAGCAGAACAAAGGAAAATTTAAAAAAATAATAATTTGAAGTGTTATATCCTCGGGCAAAAGCTCTGGGAAGAGCTGATCTTGCCTGTAATTCATATTAGCTTGAACAAGATATTAAAAGATTTTGTATATATAGTGGATTTTATTTGTCCACATACAGATGAATCAAGCAGTTCAAATATAAAATAGGATGGGCAAACTTTGATCTTTAAGGTCCCTTCTAACCGCAGTCATTCTATGAACTTGAAATCCACAAATAGGAAGAACAGACAGTAAGCCCTCCTGTTTAGGAGTCACTGCCACAGGTACATACTCTGATTTAACAGGGATCTTCTCACAACCTCCTACTACACACTGTTGTCTGCCAAAATACATAAGCAAATAAGAGGCTCATCCATGTCAGTCACATATAGGTAATAGACCAATAACTCTTTTTCTTACCTGCATAATAATCACCTGTGTTAATATACATGCATTGTTCTCAGTCACACAGAAAACTTGCATTGCTCCTGCTCTTTTTCAAGAAGACCTACAAACTGCTGCAATGGTATCAGAATTTGAGAAACAAATGACTCAGCTGTAACAGCAGCTCCAGGTCCAGATTTGGGCACACACTTGAGTACCCGTGCTTCTCTCTTCCCTCGAGGTGGCTCCCCATAGTATGTCATTTTCTGATGCTGTAAGCTGAAGGCACTGCTGTCACTTGCAGACCTCATTTAAACTCTGCAGCATGTCTACAGACTATTTCACAAGCTGCTGCTGCTACCCACTTCTTCAGGCTAGCTGCTACAGGGTCATAAAGGTCACTAAAGCCAGATCGGTCACTAGGATCAATTTTCCCTTCACAAAGATGCAAAAAGAAGTGGTGAGAAATCCAGGTCAGATGTGCCATCCCCACAGTCTTTGTATCAGCAGAACCTACAGTGCGGTAGGAGTCAATTCCCATGCAGGTGGGGATCCCTGTTTTTGGCTAAGGCACTACGCCTTGAAAAGAAACAGCACATTGGAAATGAAAAATTTCTGCCTCGGTATTTTGCTGTTCCTGGTAAGGGGAATAACCTCTCAATCTTTTTGCAACTGCTATGAGGCTTAAACAGAGGAAATCCTACTTGGATTTCTTTTAAACCAGAATAACCTGCCAAAATATTCAAGGCAAAGAGCTCATGATAGTGTTATATTCTTTCCTGAAAGCTTAATTTAGACAACTACCAGCAGATCCCTTCATGGACACAGCGAAATCTTAAACTCTCTCTATTTGACTGTGCTAGCCTAAGGCATTAAGTTCAATCCACCATGTCGCACCTCAGTAACTCGACACAGACTAGGAAATTCTTACAGTCAGCTTCCCCAAGGGATTTGTTAAGTTTCACATACATTTAGTTGTGCAGTTGGCCTGTTCAAATTGATAAACTTGTTGCTCAGTGCTTGCAGATTTTGTCACTAGGAAAAATAAATATTGGAGTGGGGGAAGGGAGGCTACTATGTTTCAGTAATAACTTAAAAAAAAAATAATTACACATGCATTACAGCTCCTATCTCTTCTTGAGAGACATTTATTTTGCAGAAGAGACAGGCAGATACTCTGGTGATGGGCACATTAAAAATGCCACAGATAGACAAGATGAATGTCATTAATGTGTGAAAAATGAATAGAGCAGACAGACACAAAAATTGTATTCAATCCTATCAAATATAAAGAAATAATCCACCACATGAATATCCTGTGTAGCTGAACAATACACATATATATAATATGCAGGTTACTGATAAAGACTTCAGTCTGGAAAAGCACTTAAATATTCCTACTTTTTAGTAAGTGAGCAGTGCATTGGAATCAATGAAATTATTCACTGGATTAAAGCATATGTCTTAATATTTTTTTTTGGTTGATGGCTATATGACCCACATGCAACTATCAGATTACTTTAATAATGTTATAACATGTCATACTGATGTTTATGGTATTACTGAGTAAAAGTAGCTTCCCTCCCACTCAGCTGGTGCTTCTGGGTATAAAAATTACCAGCCTATACTACAGACATCACAAAGCAAACCAGCTCAACCCAGTATCTGCCATGGCTTTTGTCAGCATCAGCAGAAGACAAATGGAGCAGGACAGACAGGCTGAAGAAATCAGAAGCATTTTACCTTTCCAGAAGGGTAACTGTATGGACACAACAGCAAGCACAAAGCCTGTGGTGCTGGCAAGAAAAACCAGGCATGGTCACAGAATCAAACCAAAGGAAGATATATGTCTTTTCATCGGTCTTCAGAACACACAAATTAAAACTCCCTGTATCCTGCAGAGCTCCTCAATTACTTGTCATTACTATTGTGTGAGACAGAAAGCATTTAGCCCTCAGTGTGTAGCACAGATAGCACACCAGACTTCTCTTTCAGCTATAGAGTCAGGTATTTTGACAACAACCCAAAAAGAAGCAATTGCTTTCTCCATCTTTTCTCAGATGCCTTTGTTATAAAATACAAAAAGCCTTATTATCAATCCTTGCACCTAAACTGCACAAGGATTTCCAATGAAGAGATTAATTTACAAAGTTGATGCATTGCAATACCAAGGACAAAACCACCTAAACGAGCACCTTAGCTTCATAGTTCTTCAGGGACTGGTGGTCTGCAGTTTGTTTAATATTCTTAACAGTTACAGGCTTACAAACACTATGTGACCATCCTTGTGACTTGTTGAAACTGAAGATACCTAATTTCAGAAATGGGAATCACTGTCTTCAAAGAAATCCAAAGTGTCCCCATAGCCTTTTTTTTTTTTTTTTTTTGCCATGTTAAAAAGATCAAGTTTATTTTGAAGTATGTAAACCGAGTTTGTTTAACAGATAAAATAATGCCAAGAGAAATACACATTTTCAAAAAGAGGATAAAGAGCACATAAGTTATAAAGACCAAATAAAGCTAAGAGAAAATGTAGACATATATATCAGAGGCCTTTCTGGACAAGGATTCTATAAGGTCAGGGGTTTTAGACAAGTTTAAAGACAAGTTTTGAGGCAGAGATTACTTAAGGACCAGGACATGCAAATTGATATTTAGGTGCAACAAGATATGACTTACTCTCATTTTCAGAGGCAGTTATAATACCTGGGCCAATAAAAAAAATTGCATAAGTATAGGCTAAAATGAGGTCTATCTCAGAAAACAACAACTCCCAAAAGAGACAAACAAAACCACACCAAAACAAAACAACACCCAAACCACTGCACTTCCAGTTTGGGGTCTGCATTTCTTGCTTTTTTTAACTCACAAATAAGATGTCTTAGTAAGCAGACCAGGTTTCATTCTGATTACCTGCACTGCACCTAACCTGGGAAGAAATAGGAGTTCATCTTCAGCTGACTCAGTGATTAGAACTTCCCAAGCAATGAATAGCTAAATTTAGGGCACCTACACCTTTCTTCACACTTGAAAATAATGACTGTCAGCTTGTGAAAGAGAACCTACACTAAAGGGAAGTTTCCTCTTGCCAAAGCACAAAAGAGCCAAACAACAGCCCATCTGCAGCAACCTGTCTGTCTTTTGTAACTATACTACTGTATGTAATGCAACAAAGGTTTTATACCTACTCCATTACATATTTATTTTTAATTTGGAAAAAGTAATACAATAACCCACCTTTTTTGCCCCCCTTCAACTTGCTGTATTTTCAAGATGCAAACCTGTAGCACAGTTATAAATTACCAATAAAAAAACTTTTAAACATCTTGTAATTACTTACTTGTCCTAGTTTAACATCAAAGAATTGCCTTTATTCTGCTTAAAAGAATGAATCTATTGGTAACAGCTTTGCAGCCTGATATGAAACTTTTCTCAGACACATGCATAAAATGTAATTTGCATAGAAATTTTATTTAATTCTTTTTTCCTATGGACACAATGTTCATCTTGTCTTTCAGATACTGGGATTGGCATATCAACTAATCTGAATGACAGTGATATCTTAGTTAAACATACAGTGCACTTTGGAGATTAAAAGGACCTTCCTCAAAAAAACTTAGCTATTTATACAGTCCATTTCAAAAAGAATTCTCCTAAGGTGGATATGAGCCACCTTTTTCAGGCAAAATGGTCTCCCACCACAATGCATGCACTGATTGAACAACGATGTAAAATGTATTTCACACAGTTGGAAGATAAACTGTGGGAGCTCTCATTTAGAGAGGTATGATACCTAGTTAATCTACTCAACTGAGCTATCCAGAATTCTCATTTCAAGCCAGTTGTAGTTTATTGCTAAACTGAAGGTTTCTGTACTGCCCTAAAAAGAAGTAATTGGTTTTCCTGTTTGAGAATATCAGAGTTTTCAGACAATAGTCTGTTTGCTATCTTTAGTCGCGGTCAGTTCTTCAGCAATTATTCACCTCTTACACGATGAGGCAAGCATGAACAAGAAAACTATCACCTCTAATACTCAGAAAGATCTATGGTCTTTAGCAAATTCAAGCCTTGCTAAACAGGATTTTGAGTAAAGGTAAATTTTGTTTTATCATCGTGAAAGCCTCAATCTTGGCAGCCAATGTACATACTAATTAGTCACTAGAGCAATAAAATAATCCCTACTGTATATAACCCTACTATAGGCCTACTATTCTTGTCACTAGTCACAGAGCTTCCTTTATGAAGCTTTCATCAGCAATTGAACTCCTCACACCGTAAGTACAGACTGCATCTTGGAGTATTTATTTGCAAAACTGAGCCTTCAAAACACAAAATTCCTCCTCTTAAACATAATTTTTATCAAGTATCACAAATGCTTAGATTTCTAAGAGGTGTTATTGGATTTTTGAAAATGATCCAACTTCTGAAGACAGAAATACAGTTTTCTCAAGAATCACAATCACCAGAAACCAAAACAGACAGTAAATTCTCACCCCTCCTAATTTATTCAACACTCTTTGCCCCATACACTTCAACTCTAATATCAAATTAAAAATTTCTGCATGTGCTATATTTGGTAGCAGAGGACTTCTGAGGAAGAAATCACAGTGTAACAAGACAAAGACCACCACTGTGTTTTTTTGTTAATTCTGATAACTAAACTGACAATACTACCACTAATGCTTGCAGCATCAATGTTAAGCAATAAGGTAAAATTTTGCCAAGGAGGAAGCAGAGAAAAATAAAGCACAGTAACCTACCTACACTTGTTTGGAACAAGTCACAGCAGACCGAAGACTGGAAGCCAGGAACACCAAACACCCTACTCCTGCAAACGTTTTTTAGATCAACTGTCTTGATAGAAACATCCCCGAAATACCTCACAGGCAGCTCTGGGAGCCAGCAATTTAGAGCCAAACCCACTTCTAGAATCCATCTGTTTTACCACAGGTGCTCCTATGCAATGGCCCTAATAGTGACTTAATTGGGTGCTCTTGCTCTGACCAGTTAACAGCTGATCCTAGGGCACCACTTACCTAACCTAGCCCTCCTGTGCTGTTGTGCAAGAAAAATAGGCACAGGCTTAGCCACTTCCTTTGCCACACTGATAAATGTACTTTTTGACCCCTGCAGCTGCTTCAAATCTGACTAAAATTAGACCAGACAGCAAATTCTTCCATGAACTACAGGGTTACTGAACCAGCAGAGCTGCAAGAGAGCAAAAGGAAGCCAAAGCCATTTCTATGCACTGACTCCATCCTCCATACAATTGAGATATAACCCATCAATTATGTTTACAGTTAAGCCATTAATTGATGCTGACCTCTTCCTGTACTTTGCTTTTGTCCACCTGTAAAATGGGAGTAGTAGTAGTGGACTATCTCCATCAGGACAGTAAAAAAAGGGTTTATTACCATTTGTAGCACCACGCTACAGTTCAGGTAGCATAGTGATATACAAATATACAAGTAAACATAGCAACCTACGTAGCATAAAGTGGTTTGAAATCTCCAGATGTCCCTCCTAAAAATTTGAAAACAAACTTGGAAAATACAGTAATGAAACAATAGAATAAAAGTAGATGTCATGCAGGAATTTCCAATTTTTTAAACTTTTTTTTTTTTTTAAGTGTGCAGAACAGGTGCAGCAAGTATCATTTCCCTCCTGCTGGTTGGCCCACCTGCTGTCTGCCTGATGGTTCTATCCTCACTACCTTAGGTGTTTTTTTTCAATATGCAAAGTTAAAGATAATAATATAATTTTTTTGGTATTTTTTTAACCTCAATATATTCTAGGTAGCTCTCCAAATAACTCTCTATGTATCAAATGCAAGCTCATTATTCTTTCAGATAATAGTGAAAAGAAAACACACAGCAAAAATTCTTCTCTGCAAAATATTCTGTGACTTGCTGCAGAGAGTCCATACAGGAAACATTATGTCTCCCTTTCTCTGTTTTGCTTTTCATGCTCTGAGATGCTTCTCAAGCTGCCAGATGTGAAAACGGGTGGTGTCTCATTTGGTGTGAGACATTGCATGGATTCATTCAATAGGTACCCAGTGTAGAAGGGCTGACAACTGCAGCAATAAAAATCTCATGAGATGCATGCCAAGAATAATAAAATAGTAATAATAACAATACATTTCAAGGTATAAGATTTCCTGGTTTTGAGCCTATAAGGTTTTCAGTCTCAATATAAGTTTTTGGCTGAAAGAAAAAACATAAGCACAGGATTTTAGGGGATTTCAAGTAAAACATTGAGTCTCATTAACTCATAATTAGATGAGAATTAGCAATATTATAGCAACCCTTATCATGCAATTCTCTCTCTCTCCTTCTTCTCTCTTCTTCTTCCACTAGCTTTATAAAACAACGCACACTATTCACATAAATGTTTACAGAACTGGGCAAACTTACACAGAAACTTACATTTCTGAAAAAAAGCTGTAACTCCCTGGTTCCCTTCAGTGCTGCAGTTCTGCTGATACTCAGGTCGTTGCACACCTTGGCTCACCTCTCCCCCAGCTCACCTGGGCTCCTACTCAAAGACTGCTGGGTGAGAAAGGTCCAGACAGGCAGCATTACTCCCAGGAGGGGATGCAAGTGCCTCCCCACAGCCTATCTGCTTAAACAGCCACACTTTCTTCTCTCCCTTGAGCTAATGCTGCCACTTCAGGGAAGTGTTCTCATTCTTATGTTGGTTTAATTTATTAAAAAGAAATCTAAATTTAAGGAACCTCATAATCAACACTAAAACCTAGATGACACCTGCAGATGATGGCCCTTACCCACACAGTACAGCTGCACTGCAAAAAAGTCTCGCTGATGCTGGGGACTGGCAGCTCTCCCAGCTCCCAGTCTTACATGCCTTCAGTGAAGGATATGACTGACATCTGCATTTGTGAAATCCCTGCCACCACACACTCTCAAGGACAGTGTCTGGACCTCTATTCTGTCCTACAAATCCATGTAGGTTTTCACAACATGGTTTGATATGAAAGCATTTATATCTGATCATGTGAACTTAAGCTTTCCTTCTCACCTATGAGCTGAAGTGCATCTTAAGCCCCCTTTTTTTGACAAGAAATCCGTTGATCTGCAATGAATAATTATTCACTAACAATACAAGAAATAATTAAATTTGAAGCGTCATGATTCTGAACAGTGAGACCCCTACATTTATAACTGGTAAAATTCTTAATTCAAAACAGTTACTAATTTCACTACTTTTATTTTACAGTTTATTATGTGTGCTTTGTTAGTTTAGAAGATACTTCCTTAAGCCTCACCTTTTGCTTTTGCTATTTTTAACAATTTTCCAATTCTTTCTTTGACTATCTCAAGTGCCAGTGGAAATTACACCATGCCTAAGAATAATGTAACAGCTACTGTCCAAGCAACAATGTATTTATTATTGCTCAAGAAAAATAAACACTTTCATAAATGCATATGTTGTGAGAATAATTAGCTTTTGTTATTAATAAAACATGAAAAAATAAATTAAGATCAGACAAAACTAACAACTGACAATGAAAAAAACCTTAGGATTTTTGCACTGAGCAAATATCTTTCTTACAACTTTCTCCATCTAGAGTAATGTATTAACTTTTCTATATCTATGTACTTTTTATATTCCAATTCCAAAATGTTCAATCTTTACCTGTGGCTACATGCACTTCAGTACACAACAAAACAGCAGTTTTCTTTATTTTACTGTGCTGTTACCCAGGGCATAATTTATTATTTTAAATAAAGCACTTCCATAAAGTACAATAAATCAATGCTTCTTAAAGATAAAAGTTGCAGAAACGTTCTGTTTTTCCTCTTAACTGGCTTTCTGTTTAGCATTAATTTTACATGTAATGTTATTTCAGTCAACCAATACTTTTAAGCATGCTGAATAGTGTGGAACATTCCTTTATTCTGATGTCATGCAGAAAGCATTTTTCTCAGAAGACATCTTTTGTAGTTGTAACCAAAAGGCAAAAGAAACTGGAGATCTCAAAAGGTGGGGGGAGGCAGGGGGGTAGGGTGACAGAAGGGGAAAGGCTTAAAACTCCTCAATCCTGTCACTTCTAAAACTGTATTAGAACCACACATATTTTTGGCAGTCATCTCTTAAAACAGTCCCTTATAAGCCAATACTTCTTTGCCACATTCAAGGTATTATACTTATTTTTACAGGTTTTGACTAGAAATTCCTTGCATTATTGTACTGTATCACAGGGAAGTTGGCTATAGTTTCATGAAAGACGTTTTCATTTCTGACTGGCATCTTCTCAATAGCAGGGGGCCCAGGCATACCGCTCTCTTCCAGGCAAACCTTTCTGCTCTTAAACAGTACAGCATTCATAATTTGCTTTCAGCACTGCAGGGCAGCTACACACAGAAGTTTCTGCAACTAAATAGGTTACATCACAGAGGAGTCCACTATTCGGCCAAGGTGTAAAACATAAATACACCCCTCACTCACTTCTGCACCTTACAAAAATAAAATATCATCTACCCCAAAGACATGCATTTTCACATTCAGGTTGTGCATTTTAATGTGTTTATTATGTATCATCACTCCCAATTAAGCACATGAAAGGGAAAAATCAACTACAGAAGAAAGGAAACTTAAAAAAGGTCTCAAGAGGATAAATTCATGTGCTGGCAATAACTTTTCTTCCTGCAAATTGAATTCTCACTGTATGAAACTGTACTTTATTCTGGGTGTTACTTTGTCTTTACTTCCTAGGCTGTCTTACAGGCATCAAGATAAAGGGAAGGGGTAATAAGGTAAAATTGCTTAAAAGTATCATCAGCATGATTCAGGCCCAAGGACTTCTCTTATGGAAAGAAAAGCTTCTGTGATCCCAAGATAAATGATGAAATTATAATTAAGAAAACATCAATATCATCATATGCTAGTCTATTGGAGCATTCCACCAAGGTATATTTAGAAAAGGAAAAGAAAGCATTTTGCAAGTACTTTTAAAAATGCTTTTGTTTGAAAGATAGTTCTGAAGTCAGAATCATAGAATATGCTGAGTTGGAAGGGACTCACAAGGATCATCAAAGTCATCTCCTGGCGTTGCACTAGACTATCCCAAGGATCACACCATGTGCCTGAGAGTGGTGTCTAAACACTTTCTGAACTCTGTCAGACTTGGGGCTATGACTACTTCCTTGGGGAGTCTATTCCAATGTTCTACCACCTTCTGGATGAAGAACTTTTCCTAATACCTGATTAGAATGTTAAACCCAGCTTTAACAAAGACATCATTGCACCAGGGAAAAAGTCACATGTTATCAGTATAGAGATACACACTTCCAATGCAGAGCTGTATGTACATAGCCTGTTTGAACCAAGAAATTCCAACTGTTGTTGCAATCACAAGTGAGAACATACAATGTATACAAACTTCTGTGTACTTCTTAGAAATGAAGACAGTTTAGGTTGTTCATGTTATTGGATGTTATTACTGAATTGAGATATAGGTGATAAGAGTGTGTGTATACATATATATATATATGTAAAGTAAAATAATACACAGCTGATAATACCACCCATAATAAACACATGCCATGTTATTTTCCTGAATACCTACCAATTAGTACACCAGCTGCAACATATTCTGCCAAAAACACACCATGTTTCAAGTAGGCAAACACCACATAGTTGTCAAAAAGCTACAATCTTAAAGCAGCAGAAGCCTGGTTTCTATTATCTTGTCTTAAGAAATATCTCTGGAACACATTCTGCCAGAGGTAGGACTTGGGAGAACTTCGACTTCTCATGTGCAGTTTGGAGCTGGGATCCCAGTCTTTTCCTGTGGAAAGAAGGGAAACATGCTCCAAACAGATCTATAATATGTAACAAGCCAAACTAAAGAATCTTTAGGGTTGGTAAGGCCATCTGGAGATCACCTGGTCCAACCTCCCTACTAAGGCAGTGTAACCTACAGCAGGTTACACAGAAATACGTCCAGATGGGGTTTGAATGTCT
>VZTR01020056.1:46361-60632 GCA_013400775.1 Chaetops frenatus | reverse complement strand
CCGTCTCGCCCGCCTGCGAGCCGTGCCCACCCCCGAGTCCCCCCGGCGCTCACCCAGCCGCTGGCAGGCGGGCCAGGAGCAGTGCGCGCCCAGGTCCGGGAACTCCATGGCGGCACTGCCGCCACCGGCACCGGCGGCCCAGCCGCGCCCGCTTCCGGCGGGGCGTCACAGGGCGGGACCAGGCACAGCCCCGCCCCGCGGCTCCAGGCGGCCCCCCCCGCACACCCCTCCGCATCGCCTTCCTCGGGGAGCACCGCTGGGACCCGCGGGAACACCAGCTCCAGACTCCTGCCCCGGCGCTGGGGGAAGGCTCAGGGCAAGGCGGAGTCCACGAGAGCCAGAGTCATCCTGCCCTGCCAGGCCAGCAAGAAGTGTCTCTGCGCCCCCATGGGACAGGTTGAACTTCTCCCTCCATCCTTCCTCCCCTGCCCCAAGGGACACAAACCACGGATCCTGCCGTGTAACGGAGCTCCTGGCTCTATTCCAGTCACCTCGGAGTCTCCAGGTGCCGTGCTACGATGCCCAGCAGAGCACAGATGGGGTAGTGGAAGGGTCAGTGGTGCGGAAGGCAAGAGATGCCACGGCAGCAAGAAACTGGAGTACTGAACAGGGCCAGGAGTGAATTTCATTGATTGCAAAAAAATCAACTCCACAGCCACCCAGTAACAGAACTCAAATGAGACAGGGAAAAAAAGCAGGTATCGCCCAACACCCTGTTCCAGCAGTGACACAAAAGACAGTAACAGTCTGCAGCAGAGGTCTCTTTGCACAACACCCGTCTGCCCTTGTCCCCTTACTGCTATCCTCTGCTCCAAAGACCCCTTTTCCCTTTGCTTGCCCCTGAGAGCCACATTTGACTGTGCACCCCATCCCTCCCCCAAGACAAAACCAATGAAAGTTAAAATTATTTACACTTTTAGCCATTTAAAAACCCAATAAAATAAGATTGCATATGTCCTACTGGGGATGTGGGTATTAGCAGCTACAGCTAGCTCGGTACTCTGCGTGCAAACAAAAGACAAACAGAAGACAGACCGAAATACTGCACCATTACTAGGAAGCGTTTGCTGGGGTTGGTGTTCAATTGTGGCATAAGGCTTCTAGGAGCTGGCTCCTCCCCAGCTGCAGGGCCTCCTGCTCAGCCAGTGAAGGCCAGGCTCTAGAAGGATGGAAAGGATTCATTATTCCAGACACAGCACATTAACACTGATGCGTTTCCATCCCAGTCAACACAAACATCTAAAAACCCACTGCACGTTCACTGTGTGAGTTTTTCCTTCTTTCCAGTGATGATAGAGGAAAAGGGGGTGCACAGGTAAGACCTAAGACATAGATGCTGCTGTCATCACTGCCTCCTCCTCATCTCCTTGCTTTGGCAGCTCAGCAAGCATGGGAGAGGAGGGAGATGGAGCAGCCTCTTGTGCCTCCTGCTCCTCTCTGAACCCCAGCTCTACATCGATTTGCTCCAGCTCCCCCTGATCCAGTAGCTCAAAGTCATCTGCTTCCTCCTCATCCTCCGGTGAAGCTTCTGTCTCTGTCTCCACCACTTCGCTCTCTGACAGGTGTGCTTGGAAGCTCAGTTTCTCTTCAGGCTCGGTGGGGAGGAACTCAGAGAGGGAGGGCCCCTCACTGGCCTCTGAGGACCGCAGGAGGGCAGAGAGGGTGTTCTGCACTGCTGTGGTGATGGCAGTGGTGACGATCTCCTCGCTCAACGTGTTAATGCAGATACCCAGGCCTGGGGCAGGGACAGTCTTTGGCTCTGCATTGTCTCCTGCCACTTGCCCACTCCCATTGAAGTGCGTATTTACAAAATGGAGAGGAGACGTGAGGCGAAGGATGGAGAGGTCAGAGTCTGTGGCCTCTTTGTCTGCTGAGTCCAGCTCACAGGCAGCATGAGCAAGCTCAGGACCCAGAGGTACACCAAATGCATCTTCATCACTCTGTGGTCCCAGGTCTCTGGAATGATATTCTTCCACGGATGGAAACTCTGCCAGGTCCTTGGAAAATGACTCCTCCGGCTCACTGTGAAGGCTCTGCTGATCCAGGTCTGAAAGGCATCAGCATTAAGGTACAGGTTCCCTCACCTTGACCTCCCACCCACCTTCCCCCAGCTGACACACCACAGCTGACTTTCAGGTACCTTCCCCATCCTTGGAGCACAGCAGGAAGAGGTCTGCAGTTATTCCCTTCTGCCAGTGGCATGATTCACATGGAATGTTTCTTTTGTGATCCTGTTCTATGTACTCAGAGAAGGCTTCCTGCTCCAGCTCACGCTCTCTGCATTTAGAGCCCTCCATTAAAATTCCCAAGGGCAGGGAAACTGTACTTATATCACCTGCCTGCTTCTTCCCAGACACGCAAAAGGCCACTGAGTGGTTACCTCCATGTTCCTCACCACTAACCAGTCCTTCTCTGAGCTAGTAAGTCTGACCTGTTTCACCCAGCATCATATATGGCTGTGTGACTATACCAGTCAGTTATTTCTGGGGGACTTTGTTGGTGGCCTTGCTCCCTTGCTGGAGTCACAAGACAGCATTGCTTTGTGGGGCAGTAATTAAGAGGCAGATGTCCACTCAGAACCAGCTTATGATCAGCCATTAAGTCAGGGCATGCTGGACTGCTTTTCCTTCCTCCTTTCAATGCTCTTCCCATGCAGATAGCTTGGTTCTCTCCCTGTCCTCCCATATGTAAGACCCATTGTTCTGGGCCAAAACACCGAGGATAAGGGGGCAGCAAGGTGTGCCATCATGTACCTTCAGAAACATCCGTCAGCTGTGGGGTGGTAGCCCTTGAAACAGAAAAGCCCCCACTCTCCAGGATAGAAGCCTCCTCATCAGAGAGCTCAGAATCTGTGATTGACAGTGCCAGGGCAGTTTTCTTCACATCCACCTGCATGGGATGAAGGCAGAGAGACAAATTCCTGTGTGTCTAAGTACCCGTGCTGCCTATGGGCACCTCCAGACCTTCCAGGCAGAAGTCCCTGCTGGAGGGGCAGTATGCTGGCAAAGTGCTCCCTGCACTGGAGGGGAGTCTCAGCTCACTGACTTCCCTGCAATAAATCACTGCCCAAAGGTGTGCCTGCTCTCAGTGAAGAACACAAAAGAAGCAACACAAGAAGGGATGAGACTGTAGGAGTCTTAGAAGGTTTTGATCTTTCTTCCTCTCCTGGGATCACCAAGGAAATCACCCCCTCCCTTTTGCATTCATACAGAGCGCAAGGAAGCCTTCTACAAGTAGCAGTGGTTCAAGTATCCACATTCCTTTGGAAACAAGCTTCCCACCTCACAGCCCAGCTACATGTCCAGAGCTGCTGCTTGGTTTGTTTCTGCAGTGCGAATACAGAAAGGTCATACGCAACCTGTCTGAACGCAGAGAACTGTGTAAGAGACACTAGAGCTGCTCAACTCCCTTTTCCTGTTTTGAGGAGCCCTTGCACATTACAGCAGGGGAGCTAATTTCTTCAGGAGACACTCACATTCTCTGAGCATGAAGAATAACCACCAAAGTAATTCTGAGGTCAGCTGGAGGTTGGAGGGCATGGCTGGCCCTGCCCTGCTATGGCGTCACCAGCTCTGTGGCACTAAATTGTCAATATCCAGATTGGAGACAATGGCCTTCATCAAATGCATGCCCTTCTCCCCATAGAATTCTGCAAAGAAGTGATTTATTGCTCTGCTGTGTGTTATCATTGTTGCTGTACTCAGACCACCCCTTGGCTCTCAAGCTGCTATAGACCAGAGAGGAGGGACTGGCTTCTGCTAAGTTCTTTGTGCTCTTACCACTGGGGAGAAGCCTGACAGCTCTGCTTCACTCTCACTCTCCGTCTCTGCTGTTGGCTCATCACCTGCTGCAGGCTCACTCTTCGCTTGTCGCTCTGTGAGAAAGAGAAGAAAGGCTTTCCATGACACTGAAGGAATTTTCTGCCTTTATACATTACTTTCCCCTACTTCCCCTGTGAAAGTGCACAGGGATCCTGGAGACAAGCATAATCTGTTGCTCTCATGTGCTGTTCTGAGGATCACCTGTGAGCATATAGTTGCTCTCCCCATAACCCTTAAGCTTCCACCTCTTTTCCCCTGCTCCTCTGCTGCCTTTCACCACATAGTGTTGGCAGACATGGTCTTCTATTATCCTTTTGCTAGAGCTCCACTCTAGGAATACAGCACCAAAAAAAAGCCAGAGAGAAGGTGGGTCCTTACTCTTCTTCTCATGCTTGTGGTGCAGCGTCTCTGCCTTCATACTGTAGTCCAGTTTCATCAGGACAGGCTCCAAACGTGTGTACATCCTCTGGATCAGCTCATGGTAGACCACCAGGGGCCAGAGCAGAATGCTGAGCACTGTGGACATGGAATGCAGGGAATGTGAGAGACAGATCAAGCACAACCCAGCTCTTCCTGTGGTGCTACTAAAAAAGTCTGCATCAAGAGAAACACATGACAGTGGCATGTGCTTTCCCATCTGACTGCCTAAAAATCCTCATCCATGGCTCTTCTTACTCATTGCAAAGCTGCTTGATAAACCAGGTTTTACTGCCAGATCTTCGATAGAATATAGATTTATGTTAAGATGAAGCATAACTTCAGCCACTGCACCCCAGCTCCAACATGCAACAGAATCCCTGAAATGAGCTTAAATGAGAATTAAAATTAACTATTACCAAAACTTTTGTAAGGGTAGCAGCATAGAGCTCATATGTAGATATGCTCACAGCAGAGTACCAGAACAGAGTTATTAGGGACTCATGATGCAGTGAAAAAGGTCTATTTACCCAACAGGCAGCTTTGTTAATAACACTCTCGACATGGATTTGGCCACATTAAGAACTGAGAGACTGTAGCTTCCTGCTTCCCTGGAGCCTCAGCCAGCACAGCCTCAGCTGTGGGGAACAGAGGGCACCAATATTTTAGTCACGGCTCCCTCTCCTGCCTTTGCAGTCATACTGCATGCACGCGCCTACAGAGACTTCCTGGAACACATTCCCTGTAAATTGATTCATCATCTAGCACAGATCCCCTTGAGAAAACTACAAATCTGCATTTACTAGCCTATCAACAGCATAGTTAGGTCATGTCTCAGCTTAAGTCAGACAAGAGAGCTGCTTATACTCACAAATGATGTAGGAGATCATTATGCCTGGAACATAGTGTCCAACTACAGCCAGAATCAGGCAGCCTGAACAGACACTCATGCAGAACTGAAGGAAGAGAGAGGAACAAACAGAAGTGACAAGAGGCAGAGATACATCTTTGCAACCAGAGCCAGAAACTTATTTACTGCAACATGAGGGATGGTCCTAACCAAGTCAGTCAGCCAGTTCTGCACCAAGTACATTCAGGTGCTGACAGTCACAACTCGGACAGCTTGGTTGGGTTAAGCTGTAAGCATTAAAGGTTCAAGCGCAGGACAACCAAGTTAACCCAACGCCCCACTAAAACAAATCAAAACTTTATCAGACAGCTCTTTAAGAAGTAAATTACATTCCTTGAGGATATGATGGGATATTGCAATTTGCCACTTGTACATCTCTCTGTAGAGCTCAGCACTTCAGGAGAAAACTGTAGTGTCCCGACAGAGACAGGGACCTGTTACAGAGTCACCAGATGCTGTGCCATAAACCAGCTGGCAGAAGCATTAGCAGGGCCCATGCTCCCATCAGACCAGGACCTTTATCCTCTGGAAAAAGTGAAGTATAATGGTGCAGCCCTGATGGCTTGTCTTCCATTGGCAAGACTTGGGGGGGAAGGGAGGGTACGGGAAAAGAAAGAATAGACAATCTGCAAACCAGGGCATGGGTTCAGATATGGACTGTATCCTGCAATTAAGAGTTTAATTTATAACAGAGAGGGTCTGCAAAAGCTAAGGTTCCTCTATGGGCTTTGCTCCAAATGAATTCATTGTTTACGGGCATCTTTGGACCTGGTCTTCTACTCTCTGTGGCTGGGACAGAAAAGGAGTAATAAGCAGTGTTAGAAACCTACTCCTTTCGGCACACTGAATGCCAGGAAGCCTGACACAATCCTAGTGGTTGGTCTGTCCTACTTTTTATGATAATAAGGCAACTCCTGTCTACAAATCCTTTCCAAACAACATACATCACAGCATTAGAACGTGTTTAATGACAAGTTTCCATGCACTCAGAAACAGCATTGCGTCTGGACTTTGCTAGCTACAACCTTGGCTAGTGAAATAGGACCAGCTTAAGAATAGAACCTGTGAAAGGGCCAGAGACTGTAGGCTTCCCTTTTTTCCTCCCCAGTCCCAGTCTAAGAGCTTCCTTTGCACACTAAGAAATGAAATTAAGTACAGCAAGCCATTCACAGGAGGGGTTAAGTTCAGCTCCAATTTACAAATACTAGAAGTCAATTACTCATTATTTAAACTTCCATGGCATTGAATCTGCAAGGAAAAAATAGTAAATATTGGACAGGGATAGCAATTGTAAAAATATTGAATTTACATTCTTCCATCTCTTAAGGCACTAGTAATGAAAATAAAAGCCCCTGCACAGAAGACTAGGTATCTCCAGCTTACCTTGGCAGGATTTTGCCTCTTGTACTGTAGCAGTTCCTGCAGGTACAGCCTGAAGGTGACCCAGCTCTCTGCCAGACAGTGGCACAGCTCAGGGACACTGAGCAGGTGAGGTTGTGCCCCTGAAGTCACCCCCTCACTAGAGACAGACAAGAGCAAGAAGACAATCTTTGAACACGGTCTGTTTTCCTGGGGGGGGGGGAGGAACAGCTGCACCAGGAAGCAGAGTTCCCTACCAAAGGCTTGACAATACTGACTGCATCTTCAACTAAACTACAGAAGATGTTTGATTTGGAGACAGTTTTTCACTTTAATCAGGAAGAAAGTCAGAGACACCTGAGCAAAGCAGCAGCAGATACCATGCCACAGAATCCCCATGCCACAAGCCCAAGACGCAAAGCAGTTTACTCAAAGCCACGCAGACAGAAGCACTGGAAGTGGAACCAGTTATGTGGCCTCCTCTGGCACCAAGTCCAAGGTAGCCAGAGTGTGGTGCTCAGACCTACAACCACGGCCAAGCACATTCAGCCTGTGGAAGTCAGTCTCAGTGATTTCCTTCTCTCTGGTGGGTTCTTAAAATAGTTCAGGGAAGAAACCTAAGAGTTCCTAACATCAGAAGTACTTGAGCTTTATTGCTACTGAAAGAACACTAGCTTTCCCCAGAGTCTCAAACTGTGGCACCTGAGCTGATAAGCAGCTCCCAGTGCAGAAGCCATTAGCAGTGTTTCACAGCACGAGCCATGCAGTTTATTGGCAACAGAAAAAAAAAAAGACAGGTGAGATCATCATACTAAATTAAGGCTTCCCCACTCACCAAGGAACACATCTGTGAGCTTACCTCTCTCCTCCTGGTTCCTCTGATGGCTGTGCTGTAGAAAGAACACAGCAGATTAGTCAGCCAAGTGAAAAATACAACCCGACATTTTTACCAGTGGAACAGAGCAGAGCTGGAGATGTATCATCCCTAGCCAGGGATGCACCCTGGGGACCTTCTTTGTGCTCTCACGCAAGCAGGAATCACTGGCTTGGAGCCTGAGCTGCAAAGGCTTTAGTGAAGCGTGCCTGGAGACTTGGAGCAGCAGAGCACTGGTCTCTGGGCACCCCAGCACACACACGGCAGGGCACTCATATCTGAGGTGGATCCTGGTGCTTACATGGAGGTCTCCACTCCAGGGATCATGCAGCTTTTCCTTGGGTCCCATATGTCTGTGCAGTGCCATTCTTGCAGTGGGTGCCAGCACTTGTCATTCAAAGGGGGCTGCCAGCACAGTTTTGGAGCTGGAAAAAGCTTCAGCTTCCATCTCAGAGCTAAACATGGCACCAGGAGGTCTGAGCTGCATTTCCCATTGACCAGCATAGTCCTTGGCAGGATGCTATGTACAAATACCAGAGATGTCCCCGCTGTCTCCATCCTCTCCCATGAAATTAAGTAACAAATAGCAGTCTTGTGCATAATTTTCTAATTTTAGAGCTCTTTTATGTCCCCTGACAGCCTTTTGTGCCAGGCACAGATATAACTATACTCCTAAGGTCCATCACTCTGGATAAGGGCAAGGGAAAGGCTCTCCCATTTCTGTCTGCACTGAACTCAGTGATGATCAAACAGTACTGAAGAGAGAAGCAGTGTTTCAATAGCAGAGGTCACGTATGATAATGCTCTGCTTTTAGATACACTGAGAAAAAAAAATTTCTATGAAAACTGAAATTCATAAGCCTGGCTGCTCACAGATTTGGATATCCCGGCAAGCTGACTGGTGTCTCAGGATATACAGGACTCAACCAAAGCTCTTCTATCAACACAGCCTTTGTAAGTCTCCTGTGTTTAACAATGGCCTGTTCATGCTGTGATAGCTCATTGAGGTTTACCCTCCTGTACCAGTCTGCCCACTGTCCCAGAGCTGGCAGGGACTGATATATCTTTGATGCTGTCTGACCAGCAGCAGACTTGGTGCATGAAGTTATAATCCTAACCGTGTCCCCTACACTGCACATCACCATGTAAGCAGAACTAAAATAAAGGAGGAGAGTTTAACTTCAGAGATCCGGCTTACAGTAGAAATGGGCTAAGGAACTGCAACATGTGCAAAAAGAAGTTTGAATCCTCCCTGGAGCCACCAGCCAGGCACAAAGCCCAACAGTAGCAGTGACTTCCTCACGGAAATGCACCGAAGAGGTGAACAACCATCACTGCAATCACCCAGTGAGACTCCAGACTCCATCCAGCTTGAGCCACAGAAGAGACCAACTGCTTGTAGCAGCCCTGCCACTGTTCTCCCAAGACACAGGATGTTGGGCCAAGTCTGCCAGACTCCTCCTCCCGCTGCAGGCACTGCACCAGCCGGCTCGCGCAGGGGAGCAGGAGGCCAGCCACTCAGGGAGGAGGTGATTCTTTGAGAGCGTGACCCAGATTTCCAGTAATCAGGCCTGACAAGAGGAGTCAACTGCTCTCAGACCGGGCTGCCCATTCGCTCCTCTGCCCACAAGCATTTGGCGTGGTGGCTGGGGCAGCTCACAGAGAGAGCTTGGGCTGCAAAGTGAATATTATGGATGCAGCTCCACCCCCACAGGGCAGCTGCTTCCCTCCTGCAGCCGCCATTGCTGCATTTTGTTATTGTGCTCAGGAATCTAAAGCTGCTTAATCACAGCACGCAGAAATCCAGCTCTATCTCTAAGCCTCATCTATTACCTGCACTAAACCCCCAAATACATTACATCTGGCACTGGCCAGTCTGTGAGGACTGGCTACACCAGTCGCACATTGTATCAAACGAGGAGCTGGGATGCTTGCCACCTCTGCTGGACAGATGTGCCAGCAACACAGCATGCACAGGGCACAGGAACCCCACTCCTCTCCGACTGGCTGCAGTCATCCAAGCCATCCAAAATAGGCCAGCAGAGGGAGCGAAACAGTTCTCCTCAGTTGATCCTGAAGGTTTCTGAGACACTTTACAGAGCAGAACATTTCAGCAGGCTTCAGGGTCTTCACGTGATTTCAGCTATCTGGCAAAACACAAGCTGTCTTTAAGATCAACAGTATGTTGCTTCCTGTAGTAGAGCAGCCTGCAGGCTGGCCATCTCAAAGCACTAGTCTTAGATCAGTTGTAAGAACAGCTCAATCCCAAAAAACCCAGAGCACTTCCAACAGGAAATGGTCCCTGCTTTAAAGCTTAATTCTAACCTGTGCTGAAATACTGTCGAGCACCAGTACAACTAAGTTGGCAAGCAGGACACCCAGAGCTGGCCTCAGATTATCAATAACTGGCTGAAATCTTTCTGTCAGCATTTCACACTGGACTGTGGATTAATACAAATCACTTGACATACACCAGACTCTTCTGAGAGCTCAGACAGCCATGCAGGAGTTTAGGTTACATGTTGGTAGCTGATGGATTCCTTTGCTCTTACAGGTTTTCAATGCTTCTCCAAGAGACATTTTTCATCTGTGTGTAAACTTTAGCTAGAAAGCCGGGGCCCTTTTTAAAGAGTACTAGTATTCAATTGCAACACAACTTTTGCTCTTCTACACTGCACTCTCCTGCAGTGACCAAAACACAGCTGCCAAACAGCAATGCTACCAAAAACATCCCTACTTGATACCCATTTCAGGGGAAATTGGAAATGCTTCCTAAGTCCTTAAATAATATTTAAGCAGAACCCCATGTAGATATTGAGAAAATACCCCGCATGGGAGCTGAAAATATGCAGTTCCTTCTGAAAGGACCTAAAAATATTGCACATCTTGATGCTGTTAGTGTGACCCTGATCACAGTGTGTGAGTAACTGCAATACGCATGCTGAGGTTTTAGCATTCCTTCAGAAGTCATCTGAGACATACACAACTGTCACAAGCTGAGGTTTGTGTATGTACGTGCTGACTCTCAAAGGTACGGTACTGACCTGTCTCCAAGAACTCCAGAAAAGGCTTACATGAAGCACTAAGGAGGTAAGCTGCAAAGCTGCAGCTCTGCTTCAGCAGGAAGTGAGAGTTAAACAAGAACATCTAAGTGTTCAGGAGGACCAATTCAATGGGAGGCCCCTCAGGAATGCAGAGCACCACTCCTTCCTTGTGGAAGCAAAGGAAACATGGTCCAGTGGATCATGTCAAAATTAGGGCTGTGACCTAAACAAGCACATCAGAAAGGTGTCCCTGTTCTCTGTAGCAGAAAAGCAGGAAGGAGTGAAGTACATGAAGAACACTGAGGAGAGCTGCAGTGGGATGTGCATCGACTTCTAGCAGAGCTGATGGCAGAGGATGAGCCTAACCCTTGGTGTTGCTGTTTTGTTTGCTTTTCTTTTTTATTCTTCATGGCTCTGCATCATATAAATTGATTTCAGCATGAATTTCCTATTTCTTCTATGACAACACAACTTTTACAGGCCAAGTACTTGCTGGAATGATTCCACCCCCACCTGCCTCAATGACACCATTCTGTACTGGACACCAGGCTTTTGCATTTCTGGACACATTTCAAGAGAGGTGGTTTGGGTTGGCTTTAAACTATTCCCTTAAAAAAATCAATGTGAATAAGCAGGAAATTAAATTGGCCAGTCCAGGTTAACTGCCTGCTTACCTGAACCACACAAAGCAAACAGTTTCAAGACTGCAGCTGTAACATACCTCATCTTATCATGATTTCTGTGAAAGCACCCTTTAAGTTAGTACCCTTTTAGGTCAAATAAAGGGCACCTTACAAACACACATATAGAGGGGCTTTCATTCAGAAACTCTCCCTAGAGTAGAGAGGCAGGGACAGAGGGCCCTGGACTGCCTTTGAACAGTACCAGTAGATGCAGTAGGCAGGTCTGGGTTCCATCATTTAATAAACTGCAAAGAAGGAGGCACTCAAAGCAGACAGCAGCCAATCCCCAGATCTATCATCTTTATGAGGCTATTCCTCTTGCTGCACAGACCCTTCAATAAATGGGAAAAATAAGACAGGTGATCAGACTCTGTTCACTACAGGTACAATACACTAACTGTTGCTGCTGTCAGACCTCATCATCCACTCTGCTACCTGCCACAAGAAGTGGCTCTCATTTGCTCTGTCTCTTTCAGGGTATAAGCCCACACTGAACTTAACTAAAACCAATACACTTCCATTCCCTCCCTTCCTTCCCTCAGCTCAGCTGGCCATATGTGCTCAGATTTGAAATTATCTTTTTGCCACATTTGCAGGAGAGAAAGGACACAGCAGAATCACATCATCCCCGTCACTAGCTTCCCTGGCAAGCTAGCTGGGCCCCTTAGTCACTTTCAAAATTAGCCACTCCCAGAATTTCTCTGCACTGGGAACAATTCCCCTCCATGCCCAGAGTATGAGGATACATCCTAATCCTCTGACACAAACAGGTAAGAGGCAGCACCAGTACCTGGCCCTGCAGTTAAAATAGGAATGAGGTTTACACGACTGCTGAGAGAGCCCAGGAAGGGCCAAAGTCATAGCCCAGCAGCTTGTAACACTACAGCTGTGTCACCATCTACAGCGCGAATCATCACATACCTGAGAAATCAAACAGGAACCTGGGTTTCCACTTTTCCAACAAGAGGATGCCAAGAAGGGACATGCTGAGGAGAAAGAGGGGTCTCAGGGAGGTGGAGGAAAACAACCTAGAAATGAAACAGAAATTGTTAAGCAGGGAAAAGGCAGCAAATTACTGCTCTTGATGAGCAAGTAGATAAGGCTTAAAGCAGAAATATCCAACCGCTAAGGGCCAATGTAGCAAGCGTTGTACTCTGCAGACACCCACCCACACCACAGCACGTTCTCAAATGGTGCCTTTGCCCACCAGACAGCTGACTCCCTGCCATCTTCCAGCACTCTCCTCCTTTGCAAAACAAAGCTAATGCTCACTTGTACAAGTCCCTCCAAAGCCTCAAGGCGGAGGCTCTAGATAACACGAAGACAAACTACTGTAGCAGAAAACTGCTTGCGACTCAGCCTGTTTCCTGAAAACCTACATCCCATTTGTCATGGCAAAGTCCATGCAGGCAATGCATCTTGCCATTCTAGATGCCCACTCTCTTATCACAAACCTCTCCCTGTTTCACTAGAGCCTAGCTAGCACTTAAACAGTTTAGTTGCTCACTTGACTTTATCATAAAACCTTTCATGTCCCTCATCCACACAGTGGCTCAAGCCACTTGCCAGCTCACACAATACTACTCAAACACAGCTGTGCAATGCCACTGAAAGAGTTTATCTCCCCACTCCACAGAGACTTGATAGCAAAGGTGCCATGGTGCCACTCGTACCAGCAGTGGCTGTCTGCATTCATCCTTTTCTCTAGTTCAGAGGAGCTGCTTTTAAGTCACTCCAGAAAAAAACACCAGAGAAATGCATTCACCTCTTTAATAAACATTCCTTTCCAGAAAGGAAGAGCCATTTTGCTTTTTTACTCTGCTCCTCTTCAGTGAGCCTTTGCCAGTAACTAATGGCAAATACACTGAACAATGACTGGAGTCAGGGAGAATCTCACAGAGCAGAGCAGGGAGGTCACAGGTAGAGAACTGGAAGTGAAATGTGCCTCACTGGGCAGCACAGAACAAAAGCTGCACTGTCCATGGGCTTATAGGACCTTTAATGACCTAAACAACAATGTTTTTACTCCTTCTCATTGAACAGCAATTCTGCAGCTTAACACATCATCTCTGGAACAATCTCCTATTCCATCTCATTTATGCATTGCAGTTAAAAGATGCTGAATCCTCCACGGGACCCTAAAAGATTTTTCCCCCTCTGCAGTATTTACATCTCTCACTGCTGTCCCATATTCTGGGCACTCTTTGTTCTTCTCGATCTTTTCACGCACAGTCCCTGGGCTGTTATTGTCTACTACCCCTGACATCTCCCTACCACCTGCACCTCTCCCCCTCGTTCTCACTTCACAGCTTTGCTGAGACTTTTCAGCTGGTAGAGTAGCCCAAAAGTTTATGTACCTGGCTACCACATACACCTCTGACAACCGTACAGATGAGGGAACAGAACATAAGCTGCCTCATCAGAGAGACTTCAAAGGCTGTTTGGTCACATACTTTTCCCTCCTCTAACTCCAGAATCTGTCCCTTCCTATTTCATCTGCAACCAACAATTAACTCTTTCCGTGGCCACTTCTGACCTTTTCTGCTGGGAAGGCCATTGGCTGAGAGCATTTTCATCAGTAAAACTGACTCGCTGTTTATACAAACAAACAGGATGTTTTCCATTCCCATCCACAGCTGGGCTCTGCCACTCACACTCCCACCTCCTCATGTTGCTGCCCTGCCGGAGAGGCAGAGGAGGGAAAACAGGAAAGGGGGAATGCTCTAGCGCCAAAACCGAGTGAAAAATCAGCACCTCCCGGGAAAGATTACCGAGGAAAAGGGTTTAAGTAAAACGCCCCAGGGGCAGCTGCCGTTGCAGGAGGCCGTGGAGCTCTCTACCGCAGTTACCGAGTGAAACGAACTGATAAAAACACGGATGCAAAAATTAAGCAGAAACGTGCCTGGGCGAGGCTCCAGTTGGGCCCATCTGCATTTTATTATCGCGGGACAAGGCAAATCCTCCTGGCACTTTCTCCCCTCAGGGAGGGGCCTGTTTATGCCTGTCAGAGGAAAACAGCGCGGCTACTCCGGCTATGCATACCCTACGGCGGTGCGGGCTGCGGGAACCCGCACCGCCGGAACCCAGGGACATCACCGCGGGCCCCAAAGCCGTCGCACGCTGCGGGCACGGGCACGAGCCGGACGGGCGGCACCGACGGCCC
>VZTR01020056.1:11184-46123 GCA_013400775.1 Chaetops frenatus | reverse complement strand
AGGGCGGAAGGGCGGGCGGTGGCGGTCAGGCTCGGGGCGGCTCTGAGCGCTCCGCTCCCGACACTGTGCCGGGCCTGGGCCTCGGCCTCGGAGCGGACCGGCGCCGCGCCCTCAGAGCCGGCCCCGTATCGCCGAAGGGGATCTGTCAGCCCTCGCCCTGCGAGTGGGCAAGATGGAGCTGGACGACCTGCTGCTGGACGAGGAGGGCGCCTTCTCCCTCAGTGGGTTCCAGGAGTTCACGGTGAGTATCCGCGGCCCAGCCTGCTCTCAGCAGGGCCTCGGGGTGATCCCCCCTATCCTCTGCTCCCGGGAAGCCGCACGCCCCGGCCCGGTGTAGCCCTGAGTTGGGCTGGGGTGGAAAGCACGGTATGAGGAGTGCTCTGGGCCTTCCTCACGTTTCTCTGTCTGTCTTCAGTTCCTGCCCAGGCACCAGCAGCTGAGCGAGAGATTGCGCAAGCGGCTCTATTATGGCTGGGACAAAGACTGCAGCCTGGATAATCTCTCCAGCCCCGTGGCAGGTGGGTTGCTGATTGTCCCCAGATGGGAATGCTGAGTCAAGGGGGTTGGAAGTAGCCCAAGGGGCCGAGACCAATAGGTCACCTGCTTTCTCCCCAGCGCCAAATCCCACCCCTGCCCAGCCCTTCCCACTCAGTGCAACGCTGCAGGGCAGGATGCCAGGGCCTCATGGTTTCTGTTCTCTGTTTTGTTGCCCTGTCTGGCCCACTGCTGCATTTTTGACATCTCACTGGTGCATAAAGGCCTTCAGATTGCTTGTGAATTCCTTGGCAGAGCAGGTTGTGGACTTGTTCCTGATGAGAGCTGTCTTAGATAATTGCTTGTGCTCTGCAAAACACCCAGGGCTTTGTTCAGCTTCTAGTGGTGAGCACCAGGGGCACAAGTTCTTGCTGTGTGTCTGGATTGCATTTTTTTTTCCTGTCGATTTAGTGGTGTTTTGGGGAGAAGAGGGACATGGCTGAGTTAAGGCTGAGGAGCTGGTGCAGGTGATGGTGGAGAGGAATGGAAAAGGGCAAGCAGTGGTTTGCTAAAGGGCCTTCACTGTGTGGTTGTCTCAGCATTTCCATCAGCTGCTTGCTAGGGAGATGGTCTGGAGTTGCCAGGAGGCTGTGTGTGATGTGCCTTGGGGAGGAGGAGAGTGCTGAGCGTGTGGTTCCAGGGCAGACCAGGCAGAGCAGCCAGCTGCCTGGGCACTGCTGGAGGTCACAAGGTCTGACAGAAGTGATGTGAAGGGAGGCTTGAGGCTGACATTACACTGGGGTGCAAGGTGGGACTGTTCCATGGATGAAAGTTCAAAGGATGAAGTTACTCAGGACAACTGTTGAGGGCTTTTAACTCTAAGGACTACCTTGCGCTCAGGAAATGCCATGGCTTCAGCATCTGGGGCCAAGAGTGGTACATGGAGAATGTTTCCATGGGCTGATCTGCTTTTACAGCCTTCCTTCACCAGCTGCTGTCAAAAAATGGGGCCCTATCTTGGTACAGCTGTGTCATTGCTACATGGGAAGTTTATGGTACTGCTCTCAAACAAGACAGAGGCTTGTTGGGAGAGAAGAGTAGCAGGGAATGGTCTTTGTATTGGGGGTTGGTTGCAGAAGGCAGTATGGGGCTGGCTGAGGAGAGAAGTTGAAATGTGAATTTGTTCCTTTGGAAACAGAAGAACAGTAAGCACACTCAGTGTGCTGTGCTGTATGATGGGGAAACTGATCAGCTGCCCTCCATTCCCTCTAGGGCAGGACACTGTTGCAAGTTGGTTTGTGGGCTGAAGAATTTGGTTCCATATCAGGATGGAGCCTGTAGGGATCACTTGGGATGTTGGTACTGCCTCTGCGGTGGCACAAGGGTGGCCAGGAAGGGCAGAGAGAACAGCAGCAATGGGAGAGGGTGGGAGCAGCCAACAGGTGGCTGGAGTTGTGTCTCTCTGGCTGTACCTCATTGTAGTGGTGTAGCCTGAATGATGTAGGGAAGTTCCTCAGAGGAGTGTTTTTCTGAGCTTTGTGGCTGCTCTTTAAGCAAATCACTCGTGTTAGTGGAGCCATTCTCTGAGTTGCTGGAGAGACGTAGAAAGGAGGGGTGTGGTGATGCTTCCCCGATAGCTGGAAATGCAAGGCTGCTGGATGAACTCTGCTCTCAAGTCTGTCAGCCAAGGGCTCAGAAACAAAATGGAGTTGAAGTTTCCTGTCTAAAGCACTTTTTACCTAGCATCAGACTGTAGTGCTGCTTGGGATGCTTCCAGCTGGTCTTCTTGTGTAGGGAAGTGAGATGGGAGCTGCTGGAGCCATCTGCCAGTATATGTCAGTGTCTGGCCCTTTCAGTGCTTGAATGCTGAGGTACATCCTTGAGTGCAGGGAAAGCAGGCTGAGCTGCAGTTACAGTGTATCGCTGCTTTGATACCTGTTAGTGCCTTCAGGCTCCTGCTCGCATGGGTACCTTGTAGTCACCATCTCAGGAACGCTGGGGCTGTGGTGTAGGGAAAGCTGGGCTGCTGCTGCTGAGATCTGGAGGATGCTGCTGGTTGGAGGGGAGCAAAGGACCATGAAGATGTGGTGCGACATCAGGTCCAAGAAGGCCTCCAGAAGGGCTGTCTGAGGTCCTGCAGCGTGAGCACAGGGTGTTTTCTCTGCAGCTGACTGCTGGTGGTTCCCCATGACACAGACCTGCTGATCTGGCACTGCCGCAGGGCCTTGGTCACTCACATCCTCTTCCTCCTGTGATCTGCCTGCCCTGCATGTTTGTTTGTTCCTCACTTGTCCCTGGCCTCTGATAAGGCCTCATATTTTAAATGAAACTTGAAGGGCTGAGCAAAAACCAAGAACTGATGGGCTTGTAAGGAGGAGGGGAAGGGTGGGCATGGATTGGGCCACATGGGACTAGCTCTTTTGGTGCTTTTCTGTCCTAGATATTGCTGTGGAGTTGCTGCAGAAAGTGGCTCCCAGTCCTATCCGCAGACTCCAGAAGAAATATGTCTCTCATGTGTCTCGGTAAGAAGCAAAACCTGTCCCTTCATGTCCTGTGTCAGAACTTGGAGCTCTGGTCTTACCTGTGACTCACTTCTGTCCCCTGGGCCAGCCACTGGCTTTGTGCTTAGGCCTGATTAGTGTCAAAAAGGGGCTGGAGGCATAGACAGCAGGCACAGTGACTTCTAACACAGCCAGGCTGACTTCGAGTTTGTCCTGCTCTTTGGGATGCATGTGTGCTCTTGTAACTGGGAGTCTCTAATGGCTGGATCTGCAGCTCCCTGGGTAACCAGGTTTGAACCTGGAGTCTCTTCTTGGCAGCTGAGCCCTCACAGCATGCCTTGCTGCAGGCAGGGCTGCTCATTTTGGAGCTGACTTTGCCTGGGAACAGAAACCAGGGCTTTCTGCTCTCCACCCTGCATCCCCTGCACTTTCTGTTGCTGCAGCTCAGGACAGCTGGCACAGAGCTGGCAAGACTGTGACCTATCTAGCAATTTGCTAAACCCTCCTACTGTCTGCATGGGGAGGGAGCGGCCAAGTTGTGCCATGGTGTCTGAGAGTTTGTAGCATTGATTCTTGTGCTGTCCCACAGGGAAGCTTGCATCTCGCCCTGCTCCATGATGTTGGCACTGGTTTACATTGAGAGACTCCGGCACCGGAACCCTGAATACCTCCAGCAGATCTCATCTTCAGACCTTTTCCTGATTTCCATGGTGAGTGGTGGGCAGGGGGGTAGCTGGGGTGGAGGAAAGCCTGGAGGAGTGATGTGGAGGCTGAGATCCTGTCCTTTGTGCTACTTTTAGATGGTTGCAAGTAAGTACCTGTATGATGAGGGTGAGGAGGAGGAGGTGTTCAACGACGAGTGGGGAGCAGCAGGGAAGGTGGATGTCCAGACCATGAACACACTGGAGATGAACTTCCTGAGCGCCATTGTAAGTGAAACTGCCAACTGGTTCACAGAGCAGGGGAAAAGAGACATTAAGGGGAGCCTGGATTTCTGTTTTCTTCCCACATGCTCCAATGAAGGGCTAGAGAAGGATGTGTCTGGGTGCTGGGTGACCTGCCCTGATTGCACTGACCTTTAACTGCTGTCCCGACAGGACTGGAGTCTCTACACAGATCCTCGGGAGCTGTTTGAAGTGCTGAGCTGGCTGGAAGGACGGTAGGTGTCTAGGGTGAGGGTGGTCTCTTTATCTGTGTTGCAGCCTGGCTCTGCCCCTGCTTGGAGATGGCCCTGCTGCAGTGAAATAAGAGGTTGGGACACCTGTGAGCCTTAGCTAGGGTCTGCAGCTCCCTTCTACAGAGCTTAAGCAGGGTCTTCTCCAAGACTGCCTGGGCTGAAGCTGCTTTGATGGGAAAGTCCATATCATGTCCACCATTCCCTTTCCCTTTNTTTTTTTTTTTTTTCTTTTTTTTTTTTTCTTTTTTTCTTTTTTTCTCCTGTCTTGCAGTGTGGCTGAAAAACAGGGCATGTGGCGTGGCTGGTTCACCTACACAGATTTGTGTGTCCTCATGGAGCAGTCCATGTGGCAGCATCTGCTGGGTCAGTTCTACCAGCAAGTGGTGAAGGTAAGGGCATAGGAGAGCAGTTACTTGCAAGAATATGGGACCCAGCAGGCCATGGATTTGGAGCAGGACCCTCTTTTCCACTGAGAGCAGCACCTTGGTTTTATTCCATGTTGGAAAGGGAAGTGGTCAGAAGGTGCTGATTTGCAGCAGCTCCTCCTGAGGCACTGCAGGCTGCTGCTGGGTAATGTGCCCTGTGCTCGATTGCAGCCCCACGAGTCATGGTTCAAGGGCATGGTGGTGGCTTGGAGGCAACTGGGTACCGGCTAGGGTTTTGTACAGGAGCTGTTGGCTTTAGCTGGGGCATTTTGGTTTGTGATATTTAGGCCCTGCTTTGGGCAGGCTGTGTGCCATCCACTGTTAGCAGTGTGGCTGCCTGCTCTCGGCATCCAGCCCTGGAGCTGGTGATGCTTTTTCCCATCACAGCTGCTGGGTTGACCATGGCTGGTGGGGGTGCTGCTTGGGGGGTCTGGGCTAACATTTGGCTTCTCCTTAGCTGGCCTGCCTCCTGGGCGTGGTGTACCTGACGGGCTTCGCAGCCATCTTCGCCTCCATCACTGTAGTGCACCGGTCTGTGTGCATGAGGAGTGTCAGTACTGCAGCACCCCGGCCTGTGCTGTTCCCCGAGGAGGGGAGGTGCCAGCTGGATGCCCAGCCAACCCCAGCCCCTGGCCAACCCCAGCCCAAGCTGCCCAATGTCTCCTCAGCCAGCTGCACCCGTTGCCTGGGGGAGAATGAGACGACCAAGGAGCCGCGTTGTGGAGGTGTCACAGCGACTGCACTCTACCTGTGGGGCAGCGTGATGACAGCTCTGTCCTACCCAAAGGCACCTGATCTAGCCCAACACAGGAGCCTCCCACGAGGTCCTTTCCGGAAAGTGCCCACTGCCTGTGAGAGATCCAACTGTACCACCCCCACTGCAGCCCCCAGCCAGCCTGGCCCCTTCAGACTCGCCATGCTCCCGGCTCCTCCGGTGCTCCACTGCCACACCTGCTCAGCCACTGCAGCCCCCACATGGGATGTAGCCCCCAACCGTGAGGACTGGCTGGACCCCCTGGGGCTGAAGCAGTGCTTCTTGCACACTGCTATGGATCTCAGTAGAATCAAGAGCTTCATTTTTCCCAGCTAGGAGTACAGGACAGCAGCCCCTTTCCCCTTCCCTTCTAGTGTGGCACAACTCACTTCCTTGCATTTCTGGGACCCCCGATCCCTGGAACTGCATGGGGCTGGAGGTCCCCGCGTTACTTTCAAACCAGCACTTGTGTCCCTTCATCCAGGACAGGGATGTTCTTCAGTTAGGGGCTGCTGGGACAGGTTGGGATAGAGCTGGCTTGCTGGGGTGGGAACTTACTAGCTGGAGGGTAAATATGGGTTGCCTTTGGGCTGGGGTGCTTGCACAAAGGGAATATTGTACCTCTTCCTGTAGTGAATGGTGTTGGATAGAGGTGGCATATGGGATGTTGGAGGCTGGGACTGTGTGTGCAGGGTGGAGTGGCTAAGGCAGTGACCCAAGTGAGAAGGTGGGCTGCCTGGGGTAGCGGAGAGGAGGTTGAAGGAGGTGGGAGTGAGCTGGCTGGTCATAGCAGTACTTACATTTGGGGGCTGTTAGGCCACTTCCTTCTTGGAACTTGCAAGAGTGACACCAAGCAGGTACCCCGATGTGGCTGTGCCCCACTGGGCTTGGTGGGGATGAGGTATGGTTAGGGCTGAACTTCCTTATCCTACTTGTATTGGGTGTTTTGAATCTGGGGTGCTCTGTGACCCCATCCCAAACCCCAGCTCTCTGTGTCTGTGAGAAAACTGCCTGACTGCTCCTCAGAGTGGGAAGAAGGCACCTTGTCTTGCTGACCAGGCCAGTTCATCATGCCCCTTCTTTTTACTGTGGATTTTACACCTGTTTTTCACTCTTTTGTAGATGCAAATCTCTTCCAATAAAAGTAGTTCTTGCTGTGTGCCTGCCTTGTCTTTCTGAGCTGCTCCATACTGGCAGCATACTGCCTCAGAGCAGAGCCATGTCCATGCAGCTGTGCCTGCTCCTGGAACCACTGTGCAAGATGGATCCGAGGTGCTGCCAGTGAGCCCAGGAGACTTGCAAGGCCTGTCCTGCAGTCTCTCTCTGGTGTCAGGAGGGATATCAGGTCTGATGCAGACAGGGACAACAGGAGAGAGGAGGATCCCCATCCTTGGGAATGCGGGGAATGTGTGTTCTCTGCTGCTCTTTGCTCTCCAAAGTCTTACCTGTTAATGAGTGAGCCTTGAGCAGCAAGGGCTCAGCCAGGTCACTGACACAGCCACCTCTGCCCCGTGACAAAAACACGAGCATCCCGTGCCTGTGCACCCTTGAGATCCTTTCCAAGCAGGCAGCTCTTGTCCCTGGCATCCTTGTCCAGTGGCAGGATTCAGTACTCCCCTAGGAGAGTGGGGGATGTAATAGACCCCCATGAGAGACCAGGCTGGACCAGGAGGGCAGCAGATGCTATACTGGGGAGAAACAGGCATGAGCAGGGCCTGCTGAAGCTGGAGGATGCTGCTGGTGGGAACAGTCTAAGCATGTGGAGGAAGAGGTGTCAGGGCTGTGGCCTATCCAGTCCTTGCCCACAGAGCCAGTGATGGGACCTGGGCTCTGGGTAGTTGGTGCTGTAATAGTGTCTGATGGCCTGCTTGTGGCTGCCTGTCACCTGGCTCTTTTGGTGACAAACCAGGGTGACACTTGCATTCCTGGCCACAAGGGCAGGTTACTCACCAACTCAAGTTAATAGCTAACCCTGGGGCAGCTCCTGCAGAAGGTGGAAGTTCAGCCGTGTGAGGATTTATGAGGAGCTCTCAGGGGAGTGGGAGCCTGCCCACCCTCTCTGCACCAAAAACTGGGAGCAGTGTGGGGAAGCAGCAGCATGAATGGGGGCCATGGCAGAGCACCTGGAGCTGGAACCCCCATGCTCAGATCCTGCTCCTCCCAGAAGATGTGCTCCTGGATGGTGAGCTGCTGCTTAGCCCTTCAGGTAAGGGGGGGACCATGGTGAGCAGCTAGAGAGATGGGATGATGAGGAGAGGGCTGGGACCCTCTCAGATTGCAGGGCAGGGGCTGCACCCTGCCAGGCAAAGGGTGTGTGGGGGCTCTGGTCAGCGTGTGCTGGGAGGGAAGTGGGCAGTAATGAGTGCTGCCCAGGTGATGTCAGTGGGCATCCACCCTTTCAGGGGGACTGGGCATGGGCAGCTGCAGCTCTGGGTGCTGCAAGGACTTGTGACTGCTCCATCTCTTTCCCTGCACAGCACCTGGCCGTGCAGACCTCCTTGCTCTGCATCTTCTACCTCCTCCTGCTGCCCACCCTGCCCCAGGAGCCACGTCATGCCCAGACCACCAGCAAGCTGCTGGCACACAGCCTCTTTGCCTGCGGCATCTCCACATTGTTGCAGACCACCCTGGGGAGCCGGTGAGCAAGGGGGATAAAGGGGGAGAAGCTCTCACCAGGAGGAGGGTGATGCCATGGCAGGGCACGTGTGTCTCCTCCTAGGATGTGGGAAGATGAGAAGGAAAGGGCACAAGGAAAACCTCTTGTGCTGCATCTCTGCACAGTTGTCACAGATGTCCCCTTCCCCTCACACAGACCTCTAGAAAAACTGATCTGCTTTCCCTCTAGCTCCTCAGTGCCTTGCTCTAACACCATACACAGCTCCTTCAGATCATCCTGCTGCTCAAACAGGCTGGTTATGGGATTCAGCAAAGCCTCTGACCTCTGCATCCATTCCATGTGTTGTTACTGGGGATGTACTAGGGCACATGTAGAATATGGGGTAACCTCCTGCCACTGTGGGGTTCCTACCTGCTTCCCTTGCCACCCCTGTTCTTCTGGCACCCTGGGCTTTTGGAGCAGCTCTGTTCTCTCCTCTGTCCTTCCTAATGTGCCCTTGTCTCCTTCCTCAGGTTGCCACTGGTTCAAATCCCATCCTTTGAGTACTTGGTCCCTGCCATGGTGCTGAGCTCCCACCTGTCCCCCAGTGCCAGCACAGACAGGAATGGTAAGCACAGCCCTGGAGCCTGTGTCCCTTGGGGCCCGGGCCATGCTGGTGCCAGGGGAATGGCAATGAAGTGCCTGGTAGATGGAGTAGGAATGAGGGATAGCAAGGGGTCCTGCCTGCTGGCCCCTCTGGTGATGGTGCACAGCACCCTACTCACTCCTGAGTGCACTTGCAATGAATCTGGTCACTTTCTGAGGGTCAGGGCATATGGGGATGGGGATGTTGGCACACTGGTCCTGCAGCAAGCAGCCTCCTTGCTGCATGCTTTTGGACACAGCTCCAGGAGCCCAGGATCCACGTCTATCACACCCTCCCAAAACTCCCTTCCAGGCACAGCCATGGCCAGTACATGCCTTGTACCTGATTGCAGAGACACAGAGAGCTGGGCTGACTCACTGCGAGAGGTGGGTGCTCCTGTGCTGGGATGGAGGTGTCCATCTTGCTCCATCAGCTTCCCATTTGTCACCCATCTTGCTGTGCTCCCAGTCTCTTTTCCTGGGATTTGCCATGAATAGAGGTGTGAAGGCAATGGGAATCATGATGCATGTCCATGTATATGTTTCTCTGCGCTTGGGGTGAGCGGAGCATCTGAAACAAGTGATTGTTCCCAGCTGCTGGGGCAGTGGGAATGTGGCCAAGGGAAGGTGTTGGACTGCTCTCCATATAAATTGCCCCACAGGCCCATCCTCTCCTCCTTCAGGTCTCTGGAGCAGTGCTGATCTCTGGGCTGATTCAGTTGGTGCTGGGAGTGTCTGGCGTGTGCGGGTGGGCAGCGCAGCACTGTGGGCCCATGGTCCTGGCCCCCAGCCTCTCCATCATCGGACTGTCTGCATACAAGGAAGCTGCTTTCTTCTGCTCCACTAACTGGGGTGTAGCACTGCTGTATGTGAGCCCAGGGACTGTACTGGTGGGCACCCCCACAGTGCATGGTGCACATTTGGGGCCCCATCACTGACCGTGAGGCTGTGTTGTGACCTGTGCTCACTCTCCTAGGCTCATGCTCCTTGCTGTCACCTTCTCCCAACACCTGCGGTCCTGCCGCCTGCCCTTCTGTGCCTGGCCCCACACTTGGGAGGGCTCCACAGAGTCGTCAGTTCCCACCCTGCGCACCTTCTCGGTACTGTGGTTTGTCTGCTCTCTTCACTGTCACCAGGCATCTCTCTCCAAGCCTGGCTCTTTGGTGTAGGGTTAGGTGAGAGCTGGAGCACAGGCAGGGGTGAAAAGCTCTGGTACAGCTCCAAGAACATGGATGTTTCTGGGGAAGCACTGAGGACCTAGGGTATTGGAGCAGAACAGCTTGGGACGCTTCCAGTAGGGGTAAGGAGAGATGTGGCATGGCTCCTTGGGAGTTGTGACAGGACAAGGATGGGGTGCTGGCCAGGGCAGGCAGGGGAGGAGGGTCCCCTGCTGAGGGTCTCCTTTTGCCTTGCAGGTACTGTTCCCATTTGCTGGTGTCTGCATTGTCTGTGCCATCCTCAGCTACTTCCACATTCCGTGGGAATCACTGGATGTGACCGTGGCACAGCTGTCCTGGGCCAACGGCACCTTCAGTGCCCCTTGGATCCGCATCCCCAATGCAGGTGGGGGCAGCAGGGTGGAGTGCAGCCATCCACGTTTGGACAGGACTTCTATCACCTGTCCCTTTTCCTTCCTCTGCAGGAGAGTGGAGGTGGCCGCTGCTCACCCCCCGGGCACTGGCAGTGGGCATTGCCATGGCCATGGGCTGCAGCATGAACTCCATGGGCTGCTACGTGCTGTGCGGGAGGCTGCTGCGAGTCCCCCGGCTGCCCCCTCATGCCTGTAACCGGGGGCTTTGCATGGAAGGGTTGGGCAGCCTCCTGGCAGGACTGCTGGGCAGCCCAGGGGGCACAGCCTCCAGCATTGCCAATACCTGTGCCATTGGCCTCACACAGGTATGCCAAAGTAGGGGGAAATGGGTGGGCAGGGGATGGGGAGGCAGTCAAGCAGGTGTGCGGAACTTGTAATGGCCAGGCTGTCACCAGGCCAGCTCTGGGAGAGGCAGGTGTGTGTAGCAGAATGGGGCAGGAGGCGGAGCAGGGGGTGACGCTACCCATCCTCACTTACCCATTCTTTTTTCTGTCAGGCTGGTTCTCGCCTCTCAGTGCAAGTAAGCGCCCTGGTGTGCATGGTGCTGGGCATGTCCCCGAGGCTGGCAGGGCTCCTCACCCACATCCCACTGGCAGTTCACGGTGGGTACCCATCCCTGGCCCCTGCTGCGGCACCTGCAGCCTGCCTGGCACGGCCTGACTCCTGCCCCTCGCAGGAGGGGTGCTTTGTGTAACCTACGCCGTGGCCGTGGGCACGGGGATCTCCTACTTCCAGTACACAGACATTGACTCAGGGAGGAACATCTTCATTGTTGGCTTTGCCATGTTCATGGCACTGTTGGTACCGCGGTGGTTCAGCACAGCTCAGACTCCCCTGGCCACAGGTATGAGGGACATCCATTCCCCAGGCAAGGCAAAGCCTTGAGTCCCACGGCATGGTGGCCACACATCTCCAGTGTTCCTGGAGGCTGGGTCAGCTCATGGTAGCAGGCAGCTCCCTCTTCATTCCCTGATTCTGCCATTGCTGCTCCTGCCCCTTCCCCCTGGCTAGGCTGGGACCTCCTGGCTGATTCTGGCACTGTCCTTGCAGGCTGGGTGCCACTGGACCTCCTCTTCCTCTCCCTGCTTATGGTCCCTGTCTTCTTAACTGGCTTCTTGTCATTTTTTCTGGAGAACACGGTCTCAGGTGAGGGGCTGTTCTATGTGCTCTGCATGTGCCCTGCCCTTGAGGACTGGATCTGTCCATGGGACAAACTACCAGCTCCTACTGAGGATGCTGGGGCTGGTGTGGGCTAGGAGGATGCACCTAGGAGGAAGGGGCTCCCATTTCACTGCCTACCTCCCTGCTTGCAGGAACACTGGAGGAACGAGGGCTGCTTTCTGAGCAGCCATGGAAAGCCAGAGCTGGGGACTGTCACCTCCATGGAGAGAGAGGGGGAGCCAGCCAAGCATACAGACTCCCTACTGGGCTAAGGAGGCTGCTGCCATCTTCCTGCAAAGCCTTTCCATGCTGCTTCCTCTGCCCAAGGAGTGAGGAAGAGGAGGAGGGCAGCTGTGGCACAGAAGAGGGGACTGCTGCCCCGGGCGAAGGGACACACCTGCTCTCCAAACCCAGCTCCGGGGAGCTGCAGCCAGCAATAAGGCTGAGCCAGACAGACATGCCTGCGTGGCACACTGTGGCCTGACTCTGTCCCACGGGGGTGCTTTGTGTGAAAACAGGGCTGTGCCCTCAAGGCAGCTTGTGAGCCACTTTGCTCCTCATTTCTGAAGCCCTCGAGGACTGGAGGAACCTAAGCTTCCACCCTTCCAGCATAAACCTAATTTCCATGCTTTAGAGCGAGGTATAAAAAACTTCAACCAACTTTGCCTTTTCCAGGGCTTTTCTTTCCAGATGGGATTTACCTAGAGGATCCCCTGCTGCCCTGAGGACTGTGACAGGAGGGCAGGGACACATGGTGCCACTGCAGCTGAGGATGTGGGTGCCTCTAAAATCCACCATCGCCCTGTGGAAAGGACTAGGGGAAGGTTCAGTGCTTTGGCCAGCCCCAAAGGACTGTTTCTCTGGCTATGCTCACCTGCTGGCACTGTGCTCAGGAAGGACTGGCTCTCCACCTCCTCCCTGCTGTGTCCCAGTTGTGCCTATGGCCCCTCGATGCCCATGGCACCAGGTATATACCGATGCTCCAGGCTGGGGGTGCAGCTCAGCTCAGTTTCCCAAAACAACGTCACCTATAGTAGGATAGTCCCAGTAGTGCTCACCATATCAATACCCGCTAGGCATTGCTTTTGTGACTACACTGGTCAATAGTGGATTTCCCTGGAGAAGAACATCTCCCTCCACCTGGTCCCAAGGTGAAAGACCCAAAGGTGGATGGAGGGTGGAAGGGACGTGGTGGCGCCGTGTGCAGGCCCCTAGGTGTGAGCTCTCTCTCCCCAATTCTCTGTGACCCCTACAGCTCTACACAGCAGCATAATGCACAGCTCATCCTCATCCAACCAGCACCCCCACCTGACCCTAAATTTCAGCTGTGCTCAAAGTCCAGCTGGGTCCTGCACCCCAAACCTGGTCCTGCAACCTAGTCTGTCCTGCACTGCAAAGTCCTTGCCTACTCCCCTGTTCCCTGACACCCTGTCAGGATGCAAACTCTGTGCGATGACCACACTCCCCTGGCACTGCCCTGGGAGGTGGCTGCAGCCTGCATGCTGGGGAGAGGGGTGAGTGGAGGGCTGTGTGCCAAGAGTGTAAATGGGAGTGTAAATGGCAGCGCATTGGGGGCAGTTCGTGGGCCCAGCGTGGATGGGCTCAATGCACAGTCAGAGAACGGGTGACAACGTTTGGAAATCAGTGCCTGGGGTAAGGGTGGGGTTCAGTGTGGAGGGCACTGTGGGTACGTGGAGTGCCACGCTGGCACAGTGCTGCTCCGTGCCGCCTTGCGAGCCCAGTGCCCAGGCACAGGGATAGAGGCACCTGCAGCCCCAGCGATGCAGGGCTCGCTGTGGTGCAGCAGCCGAGTCCCCGCACAGCCCGGGAGAGCAGCGGTGCGGGTGCGTGCCTCGGCCGTGCCTGTCCCGGCACCCTGGGGCTGAGGAATAAACCTGGGGCCAAGGAACAGGAGGAGCTCCCTCCTGCCGCTGCCTCCCCCGCTGTACCGGGCCCTGTCCCCAGCTGGGCACTTGTGCCAGGACATTTCGTAGCAGGCGCAAGCACAGGGTAAAGTCCTAAGGCATTTCGGTCCCCATCGGCGTCTTGGCCTTGGCACCCCTTGCGGCAACCGCGGGCGCTCTGGAGGGACACAGCTCGGCCCGCTGTCCTTATGAGCAGGCAAGGGAACACCACCGTGCTGCCGGGGGCTCTGTGGAAGGCATGGCAGCTCCCGGAGCGCAGGGAGCCGCACATCCCGGCGTGCCCCGGCCCCGTACGCCGCGGAAGAGAGCAGCATGCTGGGAGCCGTAGGCTGCCCTCGCCTCCGGCCCGGCGCCGCTCGCCGCTCGCAAGCCCCTGCCCCTGCATCCTCCGGCCGCCTACTCCTCCTGCCCTCGGGTAACGCTGCGGCTCCGCAGAGCCCCAGGCCTGCGGGCACCCCGCGCTCGCTGGGTCCCCCAGGGTTTTGGGAGGCGTGTTTGGGGAGGAGCGGGAAGCGGCAGCGTTCTGCCGGTGTCACTGCAGGCAGGGACGGGATGCCCCAGCAAGAGGAGGGTGCAGCACCCTGCTACCCGCCCGCTGCCGGCGGGGCAGCCTGCATGTTCATTTGGGCGTAGAGGTCTTGCTGTGTTAACGCCAGCAAGCACCGGGTGAGCCGGGGAGGCAGCAGTCCCGCTGCCGTGCGCCTGCTGGTGCATCTGGGTGCTTATCGCGAGCTGCGGCAGGACCTGCCCTGCAGAAAGCTCCCAAAACACACGCCCCAGCTCTGCTGCTTGCATGTGTGACCAGAGCTGGCTGAGTACCCACACTTCCTACGCTGTCAGGTGAGACTTCGTCATAAATAGGCCAGTCGGGGCTGACGGTCCCTGTGAGACCACCCCAGGGACCAGATTCTTCCTGGGTGGGGGTTGAGGCAGAGACCTGGTTGCTCTCTTGCAGATGGAGGGCTCCGAGGAGCTGGAAAGCAGCCTCCTGACCCAGCCCTGGGCTTCTGTTTGCTTTGGCGAGTCCACTTTTCTTGTCAAAGTGTGCTTCAGGGATACTGGCTATATCCTGCTGATGTCTGACCTCAGCAGTGTCTGGTATGAGAGTGCAGGCGCCGAGGCTGTGGGACAAAGGTCCAAGGTGAGTGTCTGAAAAGGCCAGGGACCTCCTTTTCTCCTCCCAGCAGCTGACATACCAGCATAAACTGCTTGGTGACACAATGTCTGTTGGGTCTGACTGGGTTCAGGTGCAAATGCCCAGCCTGGGAAGTCCCTGTGTGGTTCTGTCCAAGTGCTATCACCCCGCTTGGCCAAACACGCTTCTCCTGGGAGAGTGGGCCACATTATTTAGCACGCCTGGGGCAGCCAGGTGGGTCTGCATACAGAGGCTGGCACAGTCTCTTCACTTGTGGGCTGGATAGGCAGCTGGTTTCCCCAGGGTCAATGTACTAAAGAGGAGCTTGAAACAAGGCTGCCTTCTACTCAGTGACAGAGAGATTCTGTTCATATTCATAGCTAGCACAGTCTCTCATGGGGCATCCTGTCAGCTTGGCCCCCAAAAATGCACGGAGCTGTGCCTCATCTCCTCAGCCCATGTGCCCAGGCCCTCACGTGCCATTGGAGTGGCATGTCCCTGTGTCATATAATGCTGAGTGGCTGGTGGCAGGAGGGATGGGCATATGGCTGCAGCTGTGCCCCAGCTTTGGCAGGTTGTCCTGCTGTTGGCTCTCAGCCAGGCTATGGTGCTTGTGGTGGCATCCAGAACAGATGTGCTAGGGCAGACCATTGCACCCTGCCCATCCTGGACTGGCAGGACAGGGGAGTCTTCCCAGCATGGGAGAATCAGCGAGGAATGTCATGTCAGAGGGCTGGAGGCCAAGGCCCAGGGATGGCTTTTTGCTGTGGAACATGCAGTAGTTTGACTCCTTTGGTGCTGGCATTTCTGCTGGTTTTTTCCCCAATGCTGTGCTGTGCCCCCTAACCTTGCCTTTTCCCAGGAGCTGAACAAGCGGCTGACGGTTCACGTGTCCTCCTTCCTGAACCACTTGTGCAACCTGATGTGCCCCTTGCTGGCTGGGCAGCCAGGTGCCACCACCGCCTTTTCCTGCCACCGCTCTCCCAGTGGCCTCAGGCTGCAGGTGAAAAGCGAGCTGTCAGGACTGCCCTTCTACTGGGAATTCCACTGCTGCCCTGCTCCCTTGGAGATGGTGAGTGAAGCTGCAGAGAGTTCAGGGAGGGGTGTGGCCGAAGTTAAGGATTATCTCCTTATGCTTGGAGGCTTTTCAGTAGTCCCAAGCCACGCTGGTGACTGTAGGTTGCCTGACTGCCTTCTGCCTCTCCCAAGGTTTACTGTCCCCATTTCTTCCCATTGAGGCTTTGGCACCTTGGTTTGTGCCATGCAGTGACACAGGGATGGTGGCCCAGCACATGCTGCTCCCAAGGCATGAGTGAAATGTCCTTGTGAGAGCCCATCTGGAGTTCTGCATTCTAATATGGGGTCCTTGCCACAAGAAGAACATTGATGTGTTAGAGGAGGTCCAGAGGAGAGTCACAAAGATGATAAGAGGGCTGGAGCTCCTCTCCTATGAAGACAGGTTGCAAAAGATGGGGTTGTTTGGCATGGAGAAGGCTCTGGAGACACCTCATTGTAGCCTTCTGATACTTGAAGAGGACTTATTAAAAAGAGGGAGAGCAGCTTTTTACATGGGCAGATAGTGATAGGACAAGGGGAAATGTTTTTTAACTAAAAGAGGACACATTTAGATTAGCTGCTAGAAAAAATTCTTCATTGTGAGGGTNGCAGCGCCCGACAGCCCCGGGCCCCGCTGCCGCCGGGCCCCGCTGCGGGGCGCGTTTCCTTTGCGCCCGAACGGCCCTGCTTGGGCATGGCGCGGGGACAGCCAGGCTCCCCAGCTGCTGCGGGGGCTGCTCTCAGCGCCAAGGTTGAGCTGCGGAGCGAACACTCGGGGTCCTGGCTTGGCTTACCCCAGGAGCTTTATGTCCCTCCTCGGGCAAGACGCACANATAGTGATAGGACAAGGGGAAATGTTTTCTAACTAAAAGAGGACACATTTAGATTAGCTGCTAGAAAAAATTCTTCATTGTGAGGGTGGTGAGCCACTGGAACAGGTTGTCCAGAGAAGTTGTCAATGTTCCGTTCCTTAAAGTGTTCAAGACCAGGTTGGATGGGGCTTTGAACAACCTGATCTAGTGGGTTATACTGAAAGTCCCTTCCAAACAAAACCTTTCTATAATTCTATGTCCAGTGTGGGGTGATGCCCTGCCAGTGCCCTGTAGAGCAGAGTGATGCTGTCCTCTTTAGGAGCAAGCCACGAAGCCTGGCACTGGGCGGCGTGTACCCCCAAAGGACCCGCAGGTGGTCTGTCATGACGGGCGGAATTATAGCGGGGTCTCCCGGCTTTTAAGGGTTTTCTCTTTCTCGGGGCTGCTCGGCACGTTGCGTTTCCAGAGGCAGCCTGTCGGCCGGACCCCTGCAGGTGGGGCAGCGCTGCGGCCGGGGCTCCCTGCGGGCCCTGCGTCCCTGCGCGCACAAGAGGGCGCCCGGCGCCCGCGAACCGCCCGGCGGAGCGAGCCCGGCCCCGGGCTGGCCCTGCGGCTCCGCTGNGCGGGGCGCGTTTCCTTTGCGCCCGAACGGCCCTGCTTGGGCATGGCGCGGGGACAGCCAGGCTCCCCAGCTGCTGCGGGGGCTGCTCTCAGCGCCAAGGTTGAGCTGCGGAGCGAACACTCGGGGTCCTGGCTTGGCTTACCCCAGGAGCTTTATGTCCCTCCTCGGGCAAGACGCACAGAGGCTGGGCTGGGCTGGGCTGGGCTGAGCTGGGCTGAGCTGAGCTGAGCTGAGGAGGTGCAAAGCCCCTGTTCCCGGCTGCTCCTCTGCTTTATCTTGGAGACGCACTGGGTATCTGGAAGACACCATGGAGGTGGGAAGCAGCTGGGGTCCTGAGTGTGGCTGGTGTGGATGCAGCAATGGGGACCAACTCTGCCCCAGCCAGGGGCTTGAGGCAGACAAAGAGCCTGCCTGGCTTGGCCCATTCCTTCTCTGCTGCAGGTGGTGTGTTCCAGCTGCTCCAGTGGGTGATGGCCGTCACTTCTGTGGCTCATATCTGGGGCTAAACAAAGCACAGAGCCCACTGGGGGCTTGCCATAGGAGTGAGCATGCTTCAGGAACAATGCTGGGTTTGCCATTGTCTCATCCATGGGCTCAGCCTGGCCACAGAAACAAGTGGCACAAGGGGCTGGGGGATCTCAAATACCCTTGCAGAGACTGAAGGAGGTGATAGGAGAGAGGTTGCTCCGTGTGCCTGCTGGGCCAGGGTGGCCCAGCTGGGTTCTGAGACAGAGGACATGCCCAGGGCTCTGCATCAGGCTTGTGTGGGTGTAAACTTAGAGGGGGCACAGGTGGGCTGCAATGGGGAGCATGTGCAAGTCCTGCATGTTGGGATCTCTTCTACTTTTCATCTTACTTCCCTGGGAGTGTCTCCTGTTCATCAAGCCACAGTTTGACACCTTGGGTCTTTCTGGTTTTTCACCCAGCCGTGCCTGTTTCCTGCACAGGAACATGCCGTGAGGAGTGCAGAGCCATGGGGAGGGTCTGGGTGGCACCTAGGGGGCTCTCTGTTTCCTGTTGCACCCCAGGTGGTGGGTGGAGTATTGCCTGTCCCTGCACTCTGCTTCCATCGGGCTCTCCCACCTAAGCTGTCCCCTGCTACAGCCCTCAGCTGTGAAAGGATGGGGCTGGGATGGAGGGATGTGTCCCACAGCATCTCGCCTGCCTTCTCCCACCTCAGATCTTTTGACACTTCCCACTGGATGTGGGTGAGATGCAGGGTATTTTCTGGAGCCCTGTGTGACCAGGGCTGCAGCTCTTGCTAGGACCTTGCTGGCTGCCCTGCTTTAACAACTCTGTGGATAGTTATGTGCCTCCCTAGACCTGGTCCTTTCCTAGAACATCCCTCCTCCATTGCAGGTATTCCGTCACCTCGTGCGGCCCCTGATTCAGATGAACCTGGTGCTGCAGTGCCAGGTGCAAGAGCTGATTTCCCTGCTGCTCCAGAAGGATGCTGAGATTGAAGATTACAGGGAGAGCGGGGCCACTCTCAGCAGAGGTGAGGAGGGATGCCTGGGGCAGGGAGCGAGTTTCTCCCTTTGCAATGGGCTGGCGTGCTCTGCTCCCTCTGGCTATTACCCAGCCAGGCTTGTGTTTCATGTTTAGCTGAGCCGGCAGCACAACAGTAGCCAGAAGGCTGGGGAGCAGCCTCTGGGGAGAGCTGGGGGAGGAACAGCCTTTGACCGATAGTTGTAGAAGTTGGGGAGTCGCCAAGGGGCTCTCCACTACTCTGAGAGCACCTGGCTGGTCCCCAGGAGCCAGCAGGGATGCCAGCAAGGGCTGGCCCTGCAGTGGTGTCAGGCTCACTTCCCAAGTGCAGTAGCTCACTGAGTGCTTGGAGAGCAACCAGGGACTCCTGGCTCTCCCAAACGTGGGAGGAAGTGCAGCCGTGCTCATGGGCCCCACTCCAGCACCCAGGCCACTTTGCCATTGGGGTGATGGGCAGACAGTATCCCCCTTGGGTAGGACATGGGCCAGGACCTGCTCGGGGAGCCACCTTGGGGGTGGTTTGTCCTCCACCTATGGAGGTTGGCTGGGCGCTGTTTTTCGGGCTTTCCTTTGCTACTGCCACGCTTTGTCCTGCTGCCACAGGTGATACCTGCACTTCTGCAGGAACCTTGTCCCCTGAGCATGTGGGGACTAGTGAGGGTTAGCTCGGGCTTGTCTATCATGTCCAGGAAGATATTGTGGTCCAGAGGCTGTCCCATGACCTGTGCCCTACCACAGGAGCCTGGATCTGCCCTGTAGGTGCACTAGAGCTGCATTGGTCAGCTGCACTTCTCTCTATCGTGCTGCATGTGAGCTCTTCAGGGCTTGGAGCAGCCAGGACAACCTGTCTTGGGTCCAGGGACTGATGCTGGTGAGCAGCTGGCCTCTCTTGTCCCTTACCTGGTGCAGGGCAGAAAGCTGGGAGGAAGCATTGCACCCTAGTGGCTGAGCAAATCCAAACAGACCACTTCTTAGCAACAATGTGCAAAACTAGTGTTTTGGACAAGGGGCAGAGCAGAATATTACAGTGCTTTGTCCCTGTCCTGCAAGAGGAAAACACAGGCTGGCTCACCCCTTCAGAAGAGCAGCTGGAGAAGCAGTGCCCTGTCCCACAGAGTCAGACAGCTGGTTCCAGCTGTAAGATCTGGGAATGATGTCGAGCATGTCCAGCCACCATTCCCTGCTCCTCAATGCAGAAGTGATGGGACAAGTGTGGATGGACTATTGGCTCTGCCTGGCTGCTCTGTGCATCAGCAGGCTCAACCATCTCTTTCCAACTTCCTTGTAGTCCTTGCACCTTCTGCTAACCAGGTGATATGTCCCTAGCCCAGGAGGCCTGCTGGTGTTTCCTGCTGATTCTGGGAAGAGTGTGCTGGAGCTTTTCCCCTGCAGCATCCTCACCCCATGGGCAGGGACAGGGGAGGCTGGGGTGGGAGGTCTGGCCACACCTGCCCAGGCTGATCCCTCTCTACCTTGCAGCCCGCCTGAGGACAGAGCCCTTCCAGGAGGAGACATTTCAGCAGAACTTCATGGCTGAGGTAAGGAGTGGTGCTAGTCCTCTCTCCTTTGGCAAAAGGGTGGTTGGGAGTTGTCATCAGCAGCTGCAATGTGAGGTGTGCCAGGCTGGATGGGAGCACTGAAGGGGATAGCTGGACTTGCCTATGGAGGAGTCATGCCCTCTAGCTCTCCCAAGGCCCTCTTTGTGTCCTTGCACCTCATCTCTAGGGCTAGCAGAGCTGGGAACATGCCTGACTTGGCTGGATGGGAGCTGCCTGGTAGCTGCCAGAGGTGCGAGCCAGGCTGGCTGCTCCACCACTGGAATGTGCCATCACTGAGACATATTCACCTGCCTCCCACACGTGCTCTGGACCTAAACATTGCTGCTGATGGCAGGCAGGGATCAGGTGAATGAGGCGAAGCCATCTCCTTTTAGTTCACCTGTTGCTTTTAGAGGTGACTTTGCAGTGACACGTTGTGGGGACAAGAGCTTTTCATCATGTTCTCCGTGCTCTGCCTATCGCTGTCCCCTTGGCACGCTCAGCTCTAAAATCAGAGGTGCTTTGGAGGAACTGGGACTGGAAGGAGAGAGTCTTTGATCCTTTTGCATTACTGGAAATGGTCACCGAAGCACTAAAATAATTCAAACTGATGTGTCAAGGTCAGAAATGCTTGATGCCCATTGATGCAAAAAGACTCAGGATGCTTCTGAGGGTTCCTGTGCTCGCTGTGAAGGCACAGGAGTGGGGAGCAGTGGTACCTGCTGGGGACTGGGGAGTCAGCCAGGGTGCCAGTGGTATCTCACAGGCTTTGGGAGGATGTCACTTTATGAGATGAGCTGATGTTCTTGTGCAGCCAACAACAGATAATCTGCAGAGTTTCTAAAAATTAGAGATGATCCCTCTTTTACATGCGAGGCATTGCATCCAGTGCAGGCTACTTTCCTTTCCCCTGGGTTATGAAGGATAGAGATGAATTCACTGCTGGACTGCAACTTGAAGGTTGCCTAGGGACCAGTGATCATGACCAGATTACATTCACCCTGGGCAAAGAAAGGACATTCCTAAGCGGTAATTTATATCCTTCATGCCTTGAAAGAGCTAATTTCCCAAAGCAGGGGGAAAATTATGAGTGAAATCAGCTCAGAGGAAACATTTAGATAGAAAAATGTGAATGAAAATGGTGAGCTCTTTCAGAAGAATTTCAGAAGCCACAAAAAGCCACAATTCCACAATCAAGAAAGAGGGCAGCGCTGGCCCAGAGCCCGTTCTGGTTCAGTGGCAAAGTGAAGGCAGCAATTAGAAATAAAAGAGCAGTTTATAACAAATGGGAGAGTGGGAGTAGATAGCAATCAATATAAATTAGAAATTATGAAGTGTAGAAAATGGGTAACAGAAGCTAAAGACATCAGGGAAAAATCATGGCGATGGACAGAAGGAAAGGCTTTTATTTAGTGTAGTAGGAGAAAACCCCAAGCTCCCAGCAACAGGATAAGCTTATTAGTAGACAGAGGTGGTAAAATGATTGATACTGGACCAGACATGGCAGAAGCAGTCAGTAAATGTTTCGGTGCTGTCACTGGAAGGGTGCAGGCAGATGTGCCAGGACAGGGGGATGATTAAGTGTGTACAAGAGTCATCTGAACAACATCTGCTAAAGATGAACATCAGGCTTGATTCTGAGTCCTCCAAAAGCTGGTAGTGTGTGGGGCACAGGGGAACGTGCAGAGTGGACAGCAGGGGGGTGAGGCAGCCCTGCACAGAGCCTGGCAAAAGCAGCTGGTGTGGAGCACGTCTGGCAGAGACTGAAAAGATGGGATGGCAGTTGGTGCTGCGTGTCCTGAGAACAGTCCAGGAGCAGTGTATTGGAGCTGGATAGGGAATGAAAGGCTCTGGGAGATGCTGCCCCTCTGCATCCTCTGGTAGCCAGATCTGACCACTGGCTGCAGGGGAGAGGCTGGTAGAAGGGTGCAGTTGTGCGTTTGGTCTGCTGGGAGGATGTGTGTCCTCTCTGCATTCATCCCATTCCTTACAAACACACTGGGATGGGGATCCTGCAGCAGTGAGCTGCTGAGATGTGAACAGCTGCTACCTTTGGTTTGAATGTGCTACCCTGTTGTTCGTCCTGATGCCTCCTAGGTCTTGTGCTAGTGAGAAATACTTAACAGAGCTTTTCAGTTTTTCACCACCAAAACTGGCTCTTCATCCTACTCTCTCCTCTCACCTTGAGGCAGAAGGGTGGTCTGAGTGACCTCACTGTCTCTGTGCAGTTATTTCAGAGCCTCCAGGCAATTTAATACTCTGTTTGTCAGCTCCTAAAAGGAGCAGCACAAGGAGCTGGGGTCCCTCAGGACATGCTGCGGGGAGCTGGGAATGCTGCGAGCAACTCCCATGTCTACATTTTCAAATAGATGCTGGACAAAAAGCACAGAGTCACGGGAATGAATTGAGGGCTGGGGGGAGAGCCTGGCATTGAGGCACTTGGAAGGGAAGAGCTCTATCTAGCTTATCAGGGAGAAAATTGAGGGGCGCCTTGATTACAGTGTGTGAGGGTCTTTACAAGGAGAAAATGCTGGTTAGTGAAGGGCTCTCTTTAATCTTGCAGAGAGCAGTGGAGCACAAGCCAGGCACTGGGAGATAGAGCCAGGGAATTTCAAGTTACAATAGAGGCACTTGGGTTTGCTCCTGCAAGTGATTGGGGCACGCTCCCAAGGGCAGTGGTTGATCCTTCATCTCTTAATGTCTCCAGAACTGGGCTAGGAGCCTGCCTGGAAGAAAACCAGATTGCTGGGTTTGGTCTTGGGATGTGCGTGGTTGAACATCAGTGGACAGGAGGTCAAGAAGGAAGATCTATTGGTTCTTCCAGTATCTCCATCTGCAAAATGTTGCTACAAGTTGTGGATGTTTGGTAGTGGTAAGCAGCTCTTGGCTGGAAAGGGATTGTGATGATGTGGTACAGGGCTGGATGCGGGCAAGTGCTCCACAGCTTTGCTCACTTCCCAGACATCTGCTGTATCCTGCATGGAGAGGAAAGGACCTGTCAGTCCCCCAGGGCAGAGCTGCACAGCCTCCCACCTTAGACATGCCCTTTATCTGGGCTTGTGTGCACTTGGCTGTCCAGGGCATTTTAACTAACCATGCAGAGTTTTCCAGCAAAGCCCTGGTAATATTTATACGTTTAGGAAATGATGCTTTCACACACACAGTTTTTGGCAAGGGTTCACTGCTGAGCAGCTGCCTGGGCTTGAGAAGAGCTGGAAGGAGAGCAGTGGCTGTGCACAAGCTGAGGCAAAGCTGGTGGCTTTTATTGGCAAGCCCAGGGTTTCACACCATGAGGGGAAGGAACAGGCAGCTGGAGAGGGCTCAGTGCTGCAGGGCTGCCCCCAGCACCGTCACCAGCAGTCTAGGACCCAGCAGGCTGGGGATATTTTGTCCCCAGTTGTCCCTCTGAGTTACAGAAATGACCCCACAGGGCAGGGTGGGGCGCCCACCCATGGGTTTTGAGAGCCTTGTCCAGTTTGGCTATGGTCAGCGTTTCATGGCACAGCTTATTCCAGAGTCTGCGGTCCGACTTTTTGAGGGGGAAGGGTGAGCAGGTTCCTGCAGCGCCGTACCCGCTGCCCTGAGGAGGGCAGGGACAGGTACATCGAGGACAAACTCACGGATACCATCAGTGCAAATATAGCCCTTGCGCCCCAGGATGCTCTGCCCTGTGTATTTTTATCTGCTGTGGCTGGCGCGCGGGGGCGGCTGCTCCGCACCTCCGCAAGCAGAGCGCGGGACCTCGGCAAACAGGACGTGGCGGGTTCACGGCTCGACCCCGGGGCCCGGCGAGGAGGAGGAGGATGTACCATCAAAACAAGCAACGCTGGAGAGGAAGATAAACAAACAGGCAGCTTCCAGTGCGGCCCCAGCCGAGGGCGAGTGGGAGCCCCGGGGCCAGAGCTGGCGGTGGTGCCGGCAGTGGTGCTGGTTGACGTCAGGGCGCCCGGGGGTCAGCATCCCTCTTATTGTTTCCCACCGGGGCTGGGACCAGGGCCAGGCACCCGTCCCCCTCCCGTGTGGGGACACAGGCCAGCGGGGCAGGTGGAGGATGGCCAGGACGCGCTCTGGAGCCAGAGGCCATTGCCACCCTGGGGTCCAGCTGGGTACCTGTCTGCACACTGCCTGCCTCCAGCACCCTGCCTCTCCTTTTTAACAGGAACTAAAAATAAGCCCTGCGTAGCAGAGCGGCCACGGTCTGGCCCAGGACGAAGGCGGTGGTGGCCTGCATATTTTGCAGGGTGGGGACGGCATCCCTCAAACCCACGCCAGCTTAGTGCAGTGGAGAGGAAGCAGCCCTTTGGCTCCTTCAAACGAGGGATGTTTTTAATTAGCGCAAGGTAGCTGCGGCTTTGCAGCTGCGACTGGGCCAGAGCGGGGCTGGCGGTATGCGTGCGACATGGACTGCTCACGTGCAGGATGCACGGCTCGGGGAGAGCGTGCTGTGGGTGCCCAGCTGGGCTGGGGCCCCTTGGTGTGGGGCTGGCGAAGGAGCTGGTGGCCACAGTGCTGCTGCTCACAGGGATGAGCGGTGCGAAAGTTGCACAGCCCTGAGCAGGTTGACTCAGGGCAGAGGTGGCAGCATGGGGCTGGCTTGTGGGGCAGCTCGGATGAGCAGAGCAAGCTCTTGTGTGCTGCCAAGCATTTGTGCCGTGCTTGCCCAGGGAGCCCCATGGGTGCTGGTGTCTTGTTCTGGATTGGGGCCACTCGTGGGGGTCCTTGTGTCATTCCTGAGCAAGCTTTGGTCACATCATCCCATCACTGCCCTGAGTCCCACATTGGAAATGCAGTGGGCCACGGCTGTGCCGAGCAGAGCAGGACACACGCTGCCCTGCACACACCTGTACTCAGGGAGCTGCACACTGCTGCAAGCAGGAGTAGAGCAAGGGCTGCTTGTGCTCAGTGTGAGCACATGTACCAGAGCAGGAGCGTGAGAACAAGACCAGGAGTATGCATGCTGGCACTGATGGGAACAATGGGCAGAGTGCCACATCTGCTGGCTGAAGAGGACGGGGGACAGGGGCTAGCATTTTGTGCCCAGAGTGGTGCACCTGGGGAGAGGCACTGGTGGTCATCACTGTGTGGGTGCTGACCACCACCTGGGCAGCAGCCCCCTGCGGTGTTTGCCATGGAGGCGCATGGCGGTCGGTGCTGCGGTGTTATTTATTTATTTGCCGAGGCCCATCAGGTGAGGGGCACCCAGCCAGGATGCACTTTAGGGGCTGCCACCGACAGCCACAGGCCACTTGCACAAGCAGTGAGTCAGTGGAGCTACATGCTGCTAAAACCAGACTTGGCACAGGCACCCCAGAGCAGCACTCTGCCCAAAAGTGCCCAGACCACGGGCAAGCAGTGCGTGCTGGACCAGGGCTAGGCTGGCTGTGATTACTCTAGCCCCTGCCTCTACCAGGGAGGTGGACACTGTCCCAGGAGCCCTGAGGGGATGCTCCTTCTGAGGCCATGGGGGTTTCACAGTCCAACCCCCTGTGACTGTGACTGTGCCACTGTAGAGAGTGGGTGGCACCTGGACCAAGTACGGGCAGCTGTCTGCCTGGTCCCAGGCCACTTCAGCTCAGCATCACCTTGTGGTTTGTTTGGGGATGGAGGGATGGATAAGCACCAACACAGCCGCCCTCCCTGGGGTACTGCACAGCCCTTGTCTGGCATATGTGGTCTGTCATGTGCAGGGAACCCTCCTTTGCAGCTGGGGTGTTCCTCATCCTCTCCATGCCATGCCATGCTGTGCCATGCCACACAAAGCTGTGCCGCACTCTGCTGTGATGTGCCATGTTGTGCCATGCCACGCTGTGTGCTGCAGGCAGGAAGAGGGGCATCACAGACCTTCTGGCAGAAGGGGCCAGACCTTGCTCCTGCGGGAGAGGCCCCAGCCTGTGCGTGGGCACTGGCTGCACAGTGCTGCTGAGGAACAGCTCGGCTCGGGGGATGATTGATCTCGTGTCAGCAGGCGGTGGTTTGAGCCAGTGCCAGGCCTCAGCTCAAATGGGAGCATTGAAGGGGGAGAGCCCCTTCCCCCTCTTGAAATCAGAGCAGCGATCCCCTTGCCACCACCCCCGGCCCTGCTCCCACATCTTGGCCATTATAGGCCCTGTGGCTGCAGGCAGTACCCAGCCCAGGGGAGTCTGCAAGGGGCAGCAGGGAGCGCAGAGGTGTCTGGGGTCCCAGCCCCTCCAGGCTGGGCTTTGTGGCTGTGTTTGGGTTAGAGGATGGCAGAGGGGACATGCAGGGATGGTTGGCAGGGGAGAAGGTATGGGGCATGGTCTGCCCCTCACCACTGTGCCTTTCAGCCACCTGTCCTAGCCCTTCAGCTCAGGATGCGCAGCAGTTCCTGGAAGCAAAGGACCGTTTGGGGAGGAAAACAGGGTAGACTTTGATGAGGCACTAAAGGCACTGCTTTGTGTCAGCAAGGGATGTGGCAACATCTCTGTCCCCAGCTGATGGGGTTTGGACTGGGGTGTTGCCATCCCCACTGTCTCCAAAGGCAGAGGAGCGGTGCTGTCTGCACCCCTGGTGCTGTCCTCTGCAGCTCCCAGCACCCATTCTGTGCTTGAAATGGGCTGTCCCTGTGTGTCCTGAGCCCTTCACTAGCTTCCTCCATGCCCACAGCTGCATCCCTTCTCCAGTGGCATCCACTGGCAGCTTTTATTGGTGTTTCTGAAAGCTGATCCCTCCCTATCCCATGGGCCAAAGCCTCTGTCGCCTCTTCCAGTTGTGCCAGCCCATGCAGAGGTGATACTGAACAGCTGTGACACCTGGGCAGACAACAGCACCTGGGATGGGGCTGCTCTGCACCCCAGGGGGTACAGCCATTGGATTCCTGAGTCTGCCTGCTCCCACTCTGCTCAGACCTTTGCACTCTCTGCATCTGTGTAAGGAAACAGGGCCATTCATGTATTTCTCTCTCTATTTATACCTCTCCCTTTCCGTATTTAGTGTGTGCGCAGGCAGAGGGGGCAGCAAATGCCGGGGCCACTGATGTTCTTGGCTCCAGCACCGGCTGGAATTTTGTCCTGGAATGTATCCTGAACCGCTCTGAAAACACGAATAAATCTCTGTGTGTTGTGTGCATGTGTGTACACAAACACACAGACAACGTACAGACGTGGAGCCGTATAGGGCATTTGTCAGCCTTGCTATTTAAAGGAAGGAGTAGCTAGAGGGTTCTCAGCGAGGCAAACACCTCTGGATCAAAGGGATGCAGGGTGCTCTGCTAGTGACCAGGCGTCTTAGAAGATAGCTGGCACTTGCTTTGTCCTCTCCAGGGACCTGAAGCCACTCTGTTGGTGACATGCCCAAAGTAGCTTGCCCTCCAAGCCCCAAGCAGTGCTCTGATGCCATGGTACCTACATTTGATTGAGATCTCTGCTTCCTGGCCTCCAGCTTCTCAGTAAGAGCCCCAGAGAACCAAGTCCTGTGCTGCTAATGCAGGCTGCAGAGCCTGATGTGGAGCTGGATAATGTAAGGGAAGGATATCAACCTTTCTGTGGAATGGGGTGGCCCAGGGCTCCTGGAGCATCAGTGGTTGTCTCCTGAACATCAACTAGTGCTCACAGCTCTTGAGGAAAGATCATGTGCGAAAGGAGAAAATAAATGCTGGGTAACAGGTCCCAAGTAGGTACTGGGCTGGGCATCTCCTTGGAATGCTGCAGCATCTGGTGCTCATGGCTGTCTGGGAATGACTATTAAAAGGGGAAAATAGAAATTTGGTACCAGATCCCAAACAGGATGCTTGGCCATGCCAGGAGGGCGCTGGCAGCTGCCTTGCTGTGGATCCTGGTTGAGGCCCTGGTAGGAGCACCACTGCAACTCCCAGCACCCTTTGGCCAGGGAAGAGGCCCTCTTTTTAGACCAGCTCAGGGTCACGGTGGTTTCTCGTCTTCTGGATGCTGAAAAACCTGATATCTTGGGCTGAAAATGCCCATGTTTGGTCTCTGGCCAAAGGCGATATATTTGTGGGTGGGGGAAATTGGAGCAAATTCCTGCTGCGAGTCCTGCACGTGTGCGCGGGCGTGCGGATAGGGGAAATACAGTTTTCCTTTTGAAAAAAAAAGCCCTGCTTATTTTTATACAGAACTCCAGAAGGGTTGAAGGTGGAAACTTGGTCTGTCAGCAGCTTTCATAGGGGAGTGGGTCCGTGCCTGAGTTTGGGGGGAAACCACAGCTGGGTGTTAATGGGACTGTTAATGAATTAATGTTGGCTGCTGGGGGCCAGCGGGGAACCTGGCTCAGTGCAGCCTGAGCACATGGAGCTCTGCCTGCACATGGGCTCTGGCACAGCTGCAGAAAGCCCCACCTCTGGGAGCCATGCACTTGGGGAGGTGTGAGTCTCTCCCAGTCATGTCTCACTCTCTGGGTTGTGGAAACACTTGGAAATGTGGCCGCATTGCCGGGGGCAGAGGGTCCTACACCAGAGAGTGTGGAAACAGCCAGGATGGGTGTGCTACCTTTCCAGTACAGGCATCTGCTGCCTGAGCTGCTGATACCATTTAAGGCTGGGTCTATTCATATGCTGAAACCAAACCTTTAAAACAATTTAAAGTGAGGTGAAATCTCCCCCAGGTTTATTTATGGGTTGGAAGCCTGTGTGCAGCAGCACTGGTCTCTGCACAGCACCACTGCCTATCTGCCACCCTTCTCGTGGTTATTTCTCTTTTTCCCCAAAATGTGGAGGAGCACCCATGTGAATGCGATGAGCACAGCCATGCCCCATGCTGTGGACTCAGCAGTACCTTTGCAGATTTTTCACAGCTGGTTTCTGGGAACAGCTCTAGAGGACGATGAGGAGGTCATGCTAACATGTTCACCTGATGCCAAAATGGTAGAGTGCAGTGAGGCTGAGAAATAGCACTGTATCCTGCTTGGACTAGAAATAAGAGGGAAAATGCAGAGAGGATCTGGAAAACAGGGAGAGTAAATTCTTTTCTGTAGACTTCTCCTGCTGTGTCCTTCAGGCTCTGGGAATGAGATCTCAGCCTGTGAGGTCTGGGCAAGGCTGTGGCATCTCCTGGGATTTCTCCCTCTGGTATCAGACAGCTGGTGAACCCAGGGGAAAGACTGACCATCCTGAGAGACAGGTGACTGTGCAGAGGAAGGGATGACAATGCCAAAGAAGAGATGGCCATGCTGAAGAAGGAAAGACTACACCAGGGAAGGGATAGCTATACTGGAGAAGTGAAGACCGTACTGAAGTAGAAATGACCATGCCCAACATGGGACTGTGGATGGACTGCTTCCCCAGCAGAAGATGCTGTTATTGATGGAGAGAGACAGACCCTCCTTCTCAGCTGAGAGAAAGGCTGAAATAGCCTGAGCCCTTGGGGACTCTGCTTGCTTCCCAGGGATACTGTATTTCATGCAGAGACCACTTGGTCAGACAGACTCTAAGCTCAGTAAGGGATCCTCTCTGGGCATTTGGAGCCGGTACGTTTCCTGGGACCTTGTGCTGGTTCTTCTGAATCAATCTCCAAGTATGTAGACAACATCTGCTATCCAGTGCCAAACCCAGCCAGGGACTCAGGGCCTGGAGAGAGCAGTGGCTGGGTCACTCTGGCAGGACTGCTCTTTGCAAGGGTGAGCTTTACACAACTTGCTCCCCAACACTGGAGAAGGTCCTTCAGAGGATCCCAAATCCCAGCTTGGAGGGACTCTGAGGCGCCTCTGTGCCTGGCTGCCTGCTCCTGCAGTCCAGCTCTGGCTCCACTGGGCCTAGAGCCCTTCCCAACCCTATCTCAGGCAGACGGATATCCCAAAACCCACTGGTCCCAGGGGCTCCCACTCTGGGTCCCTCTGGCTGAAAGAGGTGGTGTGCGTGTGCCCAGACTGTCCCCTCCTGTGACTGAACAGTACACACAGCTAAATATATGTCCGTGCAGATACAGGAACTCAGAGGGGCCGAGTGATGCTCCTTTTCTATACCTCTTTTCATGGGGAGAGCTAATGAGATTCATGTCATTAAAGGGCTGATGTTTTGTGGGATGGGAACCTTTTAAACGGGATGTGTCCTGGCTTAGTCATGGCAAATATTTACCAAAAAAAAAGAAAAAAAAAAAAAAAAGAAAAAAAAAAAAAAAAAAAAAAAGGGACGTACCATATAAAATTAGAGTTCTGAAAATAGTATTTAGACCAAGTGAGAGAGAGGAACCTAAAAGAGAAAATACAGCCCAGTCTGTTCAGGAGTCAGGGGAAGAGAGAGCGGGGAGGCGGGGGAAAGCCAGAGATAAAACGAGAGAAACCTCGGCAGTAAAAACAGCATCTTGGTAAATAGACTATTAAAAAAATTCTGACCCGCTTTATGGCTTTCTTGGCTGCCGTTCAGCTGTGCTGCCCTGGCCGGCACAGAGGGAAGGTAGCAGGAGCCGGCGTCTGTGTGGATGCTCAGAGCCCCAGGACGCGGCTTCCCCCCCGCCCCGGAGCAGCCGCACAGGGCGTTAAATTTAGCCACATAATGATGGCCCTGAGGAGGCAGCCTTTTGTAGCCACACTGTAATTACTGCCTCGCTTATAAATTTTATTTTTCTTATTATGTTTCCTCCTCCTCCTCCTCCTCTGCTGGGGAAGGGGTGGGGGTGGGGGGGGGTCTCCCACACCCCCATCAAACCCACAGCTCTCTGGAGAGCAGGGGGTACCATGGGATATAGGGGAAGGTGGGAATGGCTGCCCAAACCTTGTGCTGCTCTCCTGCCCCAATACAGGGCTCAACCCTGCGTTTGGGGATGGGGAGGCGTTGAGTTAACCCCCAGTGTGGTAGGGTCCCTGCAGCCTAAATAAAGCATGGGTGGCTTGACCCCTCTGATACTTAGCCTCACCCTCTCCGGCTGCTTTGGAGATCGACTTGCGCAGGCAGGACCAGGGGATCTCTGGTGGGGCTGCGAGCCCGTGTCAGATCCAGGCAGCCAGGATCCCCACCAGGGTGTGAGGGATGCAAGGAGCAGCCATCTGGCCCTGCTTGGCGAGTCACCGGCTCCAGCCCCGCTCCTCGCAGAGGTGGGAAAGGCGAAAAGGGCGAGGGGTGGCTCCGGCCACCTCCTCCTGCCAGGAGCGGGCAGAGGGTACGGCTCTTCTCCGAGCCGGTGCAAGTGGGGGACAGCTTCAGGCCGGGCAAGAACGTGCCAGAAAAGGTCTCGTTCCCCTCTTGTTTTCCCAAAACAAAGGAAGCAGCCTTGCATTGCTGGAAGTCGCGTGCTCGGGCTGTGCTGGCTTGTTATCATCCGATAACCTGGCGACCTGGGAGCTGCCCTGCTCCTCACCCGTCGAGCCTCCACTACGGGATGCGAACAGCTTCCGCATGAGCTGCCCTTTGCAGAGATCCGTTTTCCGCTCCCCGGGCTGGGGAGGGGACAGTGGTGGGGGCTGCCGTGATGGCCCTGGCTGGCCCCAGGCTCACCGTGTGCCACATGCCTGGGAGGAGATCTGCCCCTGCAGGTGATGATGGATGGTGAGGGCAGAGGAAATGCAGAGATGGCAAGTGCCTTGGCATGGCCCAGGTGCTGCCATCCCACGTGCAGCATAGAAGGAGATTTGGGACTCTGGTGTATTCTGCTTTGTCCCATGCAAATTCCCTGAGAGCACCGTGGCCAGGCTTTGCTGTGGAGCAGGGTGGGCAGTGTGCAGGGCTGGGGGTGGCGGGGGTCCCTTGGGGCATACAGTGATGCCTTCAGGGAAAGGACTCTTGAAAATTGCCAAGGAAGGCTGTCGAGCACCAGGACTGCCTGCTTTCCCTTCCAGCTTTGTCCTTTCTCCCAGGCTCTTGCCTTAGGGAGGATGCAGTGAAGCCAAGGTGCCCTAGGGACTTTGATGGGACTGGTAGTCACCGTGGTGTTCATCTGCCACTGTGGGGACATGTTTGGGGGAGCATCTCCTTGTCAGAGCTCTGTGTGGGGCACGTGTGGGACCACAGCAGTCTCACCCAGCTGTGCCCAGGGGAGCCGGCTCATCCCAAAGCAGCCCTTTCTCCTGCCCTGTGCTATAACAGCTCTGTTCAGCACAACGATGACCCGAAACAACCCCCATCCCTTACTCAAGTACCCATTTCAGGGCAGGTAGGACAATACTAAATCAACTCCTTTAAAGCCTCCTGACCTGCAGCCGCGCAGACGTGCCGGACTCCATCCCTCCCTCATCTCCTGCGGGCACGCTGGGGTCTGGTGCTCTGGCCAGCTGCCCGGGCACGGGGCTGCCTCGGCTGCTGGCCAGGAAGCTCCTGGCCTGGCTGGGACCGTGCCCTCACCCTCCACCCCACTGCGGGGTCCGTGGCTTGTGCCAGGCGCCAGGGATTCAGCACAGAGGTGGTCGCAGGAGTCCCTGGGGACAGCAGCCACCACCTCACTGGTGGTGGCTTGGGAGCCCAGAGAGTGCCATGGAGCAAGAGACAAAGTGCCCTTTCAGCCTAAGCCCTGGAAAGATGTCTCTGTATGTGTGTGCAGAGGTTAATGCCTTCAGCCCTGGGGAGAGGAGAGGAGAAGAGAGAACATGGGCTGGCTCCATCCCCACTGGGAGCTGGGAGCCATCCCTGCACGTGTGCCTCTGCATGTGCCTGCATGTGCCTCTGTGTGCAGGAGGCTTATGCATTTCCATCTCGGTATATTTACATACGTCATGTGTGTATCTTACTCATCACTGTGTTTTTCTTTCCTTGTTCTTGGGTCTTTCCCCCACCCCCGCCATGGATCTATAATTCTTATGGCATTTTATTCTTTGCTTTTATTTATTTTTTTTTTAAATTCAGATCTACAGTTTTGGAAATTGCTGCCTCCTTAGGAAAATAAACTCTATTTTTAGTGCTTGTCTGCAAGGCTGCTGATGCTCCCTGCTCATTGCTTACTCACTACTTGTTTGAGCTTTTATTTACCCCTTTGCCTGGTGCTGGGGTGGAGGGGCAGCAAGCGGTGTGCTGGGGCTGAGCAGCACAGCAGGAGCACGCCAAAGTTGTCAATGAGTGAAAGGCAGCTCCAATCTGGCCTTTATTGAGGTCTGGGTTTGCGTAGCTCTGGAGCAGCCTGCCCTGTAATCAGTCAGCCACCAGAGTTGGCCAGCCTTGTAATAAAGTAGCTCTATATTTATTTGTTCTGTTTATACGCTGCTCTGTAATAAGTTGGGAGTCTTCCCCACTCCCCCCATTTTCTTTGGGAAGTTCCTCTGGGTCTCCAAGGGGATCTGCCATCCTGTGTGCAGTGGATGCTTGGGGCCCTGCATCCTGCGAGCTGCTCTGGCCACATCTGGGCCACGTGCCTCCAGCTCTGTGTGCCCCATACACTCCATGTCCAACTGTTCCCAACCTCTCCCCAGCATCCCAGCCCCATTCCCCAATGCAGAGAGATCCAGTGGCTCCTCTGGTACCCCACATCTCCCCATGGCCCCTTCTCCTCCATCCCTGTTATCCCTAGCACTGCCTCTGCGAGCCCCCCTCCCTCCCTCTCTATTTCAACCTTGGGTCTTTTTAAAGTACGTTCATTAAAGGGAGCTCAGTTGCCCTTTCCCCAGCGAGACTGGAACACTGACAGCCTGTTCACCCGCGTGTCTGTAATTAAACTCAATCTCAGGGTGAATACAACAATGTGACTGCACAGAATAATTCCTGGAGATCCTGACGCCGAGGAGGAGTGTGGCCTGTAAGTGGCCCATTCACGCCTGGCTTTCTATAAATACTTTACTATGTGGCATTAAGAAAACTTCAAGCCTTTTCTCCCCCACTCTTTTTTTTTTTAATTTTTTTTATTAGTGCTACATAATATAGTAATTGTGTGACTAGAAGGTCCCCCCTGTGCCTGCCTGGGTTCACAGGCCTGGGTGTGACCTTGTGCTGCACTGGCCGAGCACAGGAGCAATGGCCAGGGACTGCTGTGCCCAGGGACCTGCCAGCCTCACCAAGGGGATGCAGGTGGCCTGCAGAATCCTCCATCCCAGAGCTCTGCCAAGATAAAAGGCTTACTGCCCTAAAACCCTTCCCAGTGGTGTCCCTGCTGGCAGCAGTGCTTGGCTGATACATGTTCTGTGGTCCTGGGAGCTGTGGCTGCTGGAGGGAGATACTGATGGATATTGGGGAAGAGGGAGGAAGGGCAGGCATCGCTACATTCCCTTGGCCATCAGTGTGGCTGCTCCTCAAGTTCCAGCCTGGTAGCTCTCTAACCTGTGATCCTTGGGAAGCCCCAGGGCAACTCTGCAGGTCCCATCATGCCCAAGGACAGGGGTTAAGCGTGTGTCCCAAGTGTGATCACATCCTGCCTGCTGTCCCCTGTGCTTCCCTGAGGCCATGCCTGCCCTCCCCTCCCCTGGAGCCTACTGATGACATGGCTGGAAGGGTGCTCAGGCACATCCAAGTCCCTGGGGAATCCATCCTCTGGCTCTGTGACCTTCATCAATGATGCTTTCCAAAGCAGACAACAATTTTCCTCAGCCATGGCATGTGCCAGCCCCACACACTGCCCAGCTCCCCAGGCAGCATCCCTTTGCTGGCTTCTGGGACACTGTGACTGCAAGTGCCTGTCTTGGTGCAGGTGTCACAGTCACAGAGCAGTCATCTCTCTGCCTGCCTGGCTCTTGCTCCCTGTGTTTTGAGACCTCGGGGTAGCAAAGAAAGCAGGGCTCTCCTCCCATTCCTCTGATCAGCTAAAGAGCTGGAGCACAGAGACTGAGGACATGGGCAGAGGATGGGCATCCCATCCTCACTCTGCCACCTGGTTGACATGAGGATATCACTGCCTTTGCATAGCCAGGAGTAATATTATTAGGTCTTTGTGCTGTGTTGATGTTCTTGAAAGGCACAATGGACATTAATATTCATGAGCTCCCTGCCTTGGTGGGGTAGCCTCTAAACTTGTCCTGCAAAAGCTGCCCAGTGCCTCTGGTAGCCCTTGGGCAGGGTCTGCATCTGGTAGTGCAGAGTAGAGTGCCAGGAGAATTTCAAGTGCCTCCCATCCCCTCCATCTCTCACCCTGCTCTGTCTGCTTTGCTGCTGACGTTTCCCTTCATGGCCCCCCACCTGCCCCACTTCCCAGATTTATTTTGTGGGACAACCCAAACACT